>CM076576.1:774251004-774643801 GCA_034641835.2 Pinus albicaulis | reverse complement strand
ACTATGGGTTTCTTCATTCTTTAATTATTTAGCTTTCATAACATATGTTTTTAATGTTTTTTATTATAGTCTTCTAATCCATGGTGTCAATGTATTTAGTGAAAATGAAAACAATTTATGGTCATATAATTTTGTTTTATTTTTATGAAAGAAATTATATTTCAATCAAGTATAAATTAGCATATATTAATATTAATATGAATCTATGAAGCACTCGATGGGGTCAAATTTGTCAAATTGTAAATCTTCTTTACGTTTTTTTTCTCCCAAAAAAATGTTTGCACCTTCATGCCCATGATTTCCCTTGATGCTTGATAAATCTGAATTTAAGATGTGTTTACATTAGTGACAATTACATACCATATTATTTATATTTATATTATTGAATATAGAATTTAAGTCATAAAATACATGGCATATTTGATTTTTATGCATATGTAACGTGTTAATTCATTTCCACAACTCATGATGAGGAGAATTGTGCCTTGGATTGAACACTTGATGCTTGTCATGGAAATGGATCCTCATCAAATACTGTTGATGAGGAGAATAATTCCTTGGCTAGAAATAGGAATAAATATAAAGGGAAGGCGTCCCGTTCCAAATTAGATTCTGGTCATGTAGGAAAGAAGTGAGACTTGTTAAAGGTAAGTGTTTTCAATGTCATGAGCTTAGACATTATGATACAAAGTGTCTGCACAAGAAGACCAACAAGAAGTCCTTAGGAGGAGCGGCATATGAGGCACTTGCTTCACAGCTCGAGTTGGATTTCACCCTCATCACATGCATGGTGTCATCGGTGATGGGTTATGTGTGGTACTTAGATAGTGGATCTTCATTCCATATGACCGAAAATAACTTGGAGGAGAATGATCTCGAGATTCATATCAATATGGGAGATGATGGGAGGTATAATGCTACAAATATAGGTATAGTTACCTTTCACAGGGAGTCAGGTACTCCTTTCACATTAAAATATTTCATATATGTTCCCAGTTTAAAGAAGAATTTGGTTTATGTTTCTATGTTGGAACACCATGGCTATGATGTGATATTCAGGGAAAGAAAGACGTTCCTTCATCACAAATCCATGGGACAAATGAAGAAGAATGGGGTTTGAGTAAAGAACCTCTAAAAATTAAATGTAGAAGACTTTTCTTCCTTGAGCATGAAAGAAGAGAAGGTGGAGATCCAAGACATCGGTGAGTTATGGCATAGGAGATTGGGCCACCTACACCATGGAGCTTTGAAGATCATGCAAAATATTTCCACAGGACTTCCAAAGGGTGCACTTGAGCAGCAAGATACATGAAAAGGGTGTACATCGGGGAAGTATACCAAAGACACCTTTCACAATAATGAAAGCTGAGCAAAGGCGATCCTTGAGAGAGTTCACTCAGACCTGTGTAGATCATTCTTGATTTTTTCTAGATGATTTTTCACGCAAATGTTGGATTTTATTCATCCGGAAGAAACATCGGATGTTATAAAAGTTTTGTGAGTTCAAGGCACTTGTCGAGAAATATACATGGAAGAAGGTGAAGTCTCTGAGGAGAGACAATGGTGGAAAATATGTCTCTAACGAATTCAAGAACCTATGTGTTGCAAAAGGAATTCGAAGGGAATTGATAGCACCCCATAATCCACAACAAAATGGGGTTGCAGATGTTGGGGTCCTATGTTTTGATAGATTGGCTTACCAAAAGACAAGGAAAATACAAACCAAAATTTAGAGCTCTAGGATCTAGCCCTCCTAGTCTCAGAGAGGGATCTCTCAATATATTTATAAAGATGTGTCTTGAAAGGTTTAGAAGTTTATTTTAGGCTAGTTATGGAGTTAAAGGTTGTTTGTTTTTTCTTGGTTGGACAAGTATGTTTCATCTGGTATAGATAGAGCATGGGAATCTACAAGCCATTGGGCAATGGAGTCATGTGAAGTCCAAATAGTTCTGACTGAGAAGGAAGGGAAACCAAAGGGAAAATCTAACTTGGTCAAGGGTCTGTTGAATAATATAGGTGAAATGGAATGGACATTAAGGACTAAGAGTGAACCACCAACTAAACCCTTTCACAATGGCTTAAAGGATTTGGGGAACACCCTATTTCCTCCAATAAGCTCACTGCTTTGGACCTAAATCAATATAACACTCAAATAAAGGAGAAATGTAGACTAGACCTTCTAAATGAATTATAGGATTTGGGGAACGCCCTATTTCCTCCTATAAGTTCACCTTCGAGAGTTTAACCAACAAAACATACAATTACATTCAAAGAAGAGGGATCGCCTTAGACATCTAGGACTGCAATTGTAGGGGCCTTTGACATAATGATAACAATAAAGAATAGAGGGTATGATTGAGACAAACCTCACTGTTAAACTGCAAGCATCAATAATCAAAGGTAGACTTCAGGCATAATATTTGGTGGTAAAGAAAGAGGGAGCGCCTAAATAGTCTTTGACACAACCGAATTAACCATTTCTGAAGTAAGACAAACTGAATATAAAGAGAGCTATTAGACTACCCTGTCACATCCAGTAGAAGAAAACATATAATAGTGAAGGATAAATAGGTCAGAGGTGCTTCTAAGATACATTTCTCTGCCTAAATTTTTTATCCTACTGTAAGCAAAGCATGATGGAACAAAATGGAAACACAGGAAATAACATAGACAATAAGAAGTACGTCACCAAAACCAGGCTCATGGATCTGATGGTCCAGCCTCCTTCATCAACAGAAAAACACAGATCTTCACACACCTTCAGAACACCAAAGCTTCTTCAAAGCAGCAATATGTATTACTTTAGAAATCACAAAATGCCAACCTTTTACAATGAGACTTCGAAGAGTCTTTATAGAGAAAATGAGAAAAGTAGGTGAAGAAATGTTTAATGATTATCAATGATAGGAGGAGGCATTTCGAATGCCCCATTCTGTGCCTTAAATATTTCATTGAATTCTTGATAGGATCAATAACTTTGTGGCTTGTTTGAGGCCATTTTGATATGACAGAAATCACCCACAGGGTGTCCTTGAGAAGAAAAATCATCCGGAGAGGTACTATTATCTTCTCGATGTGAGTTAAGTGAGGAATGGGCTATGAGGACTCCCATACTTCTAAATAACTGCCTCTGACAATTTGTAGTAGCTTCCTTGGCGCAATAACTGCTTGGCAGACTTGTGTGCATGGGTAAAGGTCAGGTCTTTGTCAGTCATCGCTCTACATCACTGACTGCTCTGTCTCTTCGTACTTAAACCTGTACTAGCTGTGTTTATGCTTCTCTTCTGCTGATTGCTCGAAATGCTTATGTACCGATACTGGTCTTCTATGTTGTGTATCCTGCCACTGGGAATGCGATCATCATCTTTTCTGAGTGTTTTGTGTACAGGTGGAGGATTTTGCTGAGCTGGAGGGTTACTGACGGTTTATGGATATGACCTATTGATTGCCACACCCTCACCCTTTGTTTCTGGTCCTTTAGACTTTGCTTCTTGGTCCTGAGACGGCTATCTGAGCCTGTGTGTCACCTTTGTGACTGTGACACATTAATTCCTTCATCGGCCATTAAAAACCTGCAAACACACGATAAACATATTAAGAAATCCCGCGGACTTGGTTTCGACTGCTTGCAGAGGCTCTGGGGTGGCGGAGGAGCAGTGAGGAAGAATGTGACTACAGCAGAAAAATGGGGAGAAAACCACTGGCAGAGCAGTTAACCAGGTGCTTTGGAGGTTTGGGTGTGAGGATGAACTGGGACCGTTAGATTAGGATAATCAACGGTGGGGAGTCATCTATGAGGTTGTTTGGAAGGTTAAATGGGTGATATGAGAGTGAAGACGTGATATAATGTGGGCCGTTGATCTGGATTAGATGGACGGTCACAATTGGATCGGCAGATCGCAATCGGGGAAGGCAGCGGGTGACGATTTTAGAACCTCCGATGGGTGATGGTGTGATTGAGCACCAGCCATCAGATTCAGATTGAATGGACAGTCACGATTGGATTGGCGGATCAAAATTGGAAGGGACAGAGGGTGGCACCATTTAAACTTTGCGATTGGCGACGGTGCGATTGAGCGCTAGTCGTCAGATCTGGCAGGGAGATCGACGGTTCAAATAATGATCATAGGGGCGAAGGGGGAGGAGCGGCGGGCGCATTTTAGAATTAGCGCGGACCATCGGATCGGTGTAGATCGATGGCTCAGATCGCGGCGGGAGTTCAATAAAACGAACCTCATCGCATCGGAACTCTGTGAGTTTACAAAGAAAAAGGCCTGCAATGGAAGTCCCGATGTGATTAGTGCCCAGGGTTGTAGCGCTTGGTTCTGGGCATGGGGCATATGGGGGAAGTGGTTAAGTGGGCTGGCTGAAAGGGGCTTAAGGCCTTAGTGCAGAAATGAGTTTTTAGGCCAAAAAACGGGGATTTTTAGGGATTTTTGTTTTTTGGCTTTCGGTAGAGGGGAAAAGTTTGTTTAAACCTGAAAAAAGGGATTTTTGGAGGTTTAAAGGGGATTTTGAAGGCTTTTTAGGAGGAAATGGGGATCTTAAAAAGGAAAAGGAGGCTTTATGAAAATGAAGGGAAATGAGTTGAAATGGGCAGTTTCAGAGGCCTTTGGAAAACAGTTTCTTTTATAAATCTGGCAGGGTTTTGGGCATGCCCTTGTGAACGCAGTTCTTTTATAAATGCAGCGGGGTTTTGGGGTTGCCATGTCAACTATGGGTTTCTTCATTCTTTAATTATTTAGCTTTCATAACATTATGTTTTTAATGTTTTTTATTATAGTCTTCTAATCCATGGTGTCAATGTATTTAGTGAAAATGAAAACAATTTATGGTCGTATAATTTTGTTTTATTTTTATGAAAGAAATTATATTTCAATCAAGTATAAATTAGCATATATTCATCTTAATATGAATCTATGAAGCACTTGATGGGGTCAAATTTGTCAAATTGTAAATCTTCTTTACGTTTTTTTCTCCCAAAAAAATGTTTGCACCTTCATGGCCATGATTTCCCTTGATGCTTTTTAAATTTGAAGTTAAGATGTGTTTACATTAGTGACAATTACATACCATATTAATTTTATTTCTATTATTGAATATAGAATTTAAGTCATAAAATACATGGCATATTTGATTTTTATGCATATGTAACACGTTAATTCATTTCCACGACTGATGATGAGGAGAATTGTGCCTTGGATTGAACACTTGATGCTTGTCATGGAAATGGATCCTCATCAAATACTGATGATGAGGAGAATAATTCCTTGGCTAGAAATGTGAATAAATATAAAGGGAAGGCGTCCCGTTCCAAATTCGATTCTGGTCATGTGGGAAAGAAGTGAGACTTGTTAAAGGTAAGTGTTTTCAATGTCATGAGCTTAGACATTATGATACAAAGTGTCTACAAAAGAAGACCAACAAGAAGTCCTTAGGAGGAGCGGCATATGAGGCACTTGCTTCACAGTTCGAGTTGGATTTCACCCTCATCACATGCATGGTGTCATCGGTGATGGGTTATGTGTGGTACTTAGATAGTGGATCTTCATTCCATATGACTGGAAATAACTTGGAGGAGAAGGATCTCGAGATGCATATCAAGATGGGAGATGATGGGAGGTATAGCGCTACAAATATAGGTATAGTTACCTTTCACAGGGAATCAGGTACTCCTTTCACATTAAAATATTTCATATATGTTCCTAGTTTAAAGAAGAATTTGGTTTATGTTTCTATGTTGGAACACCATGGATATGATGTGATATTCAGTGAAGGAAAGACGTTCCTTCATCACAAATCCATGGGAAAAATGAAGAAGAATGGGGTTTGAGTAAAGAACCTCTAAAAATTGGATGTAGAAGACTTTGCTTCCTTGAGCATGAAAGAAGAGAAGGTGGAGAGCCAAGACATCGGTGAGTTATGGCATAGGAGATTGGGCCACCTACACCATGGAGCTTTGGAGATCATGCAAAATATTTCCACAAGACTTCCAAAGGGTGCACTCAAGCAACAAGATACATGCAAAGGGTGTACATCGGGGAAGTATACCAAAGACACCTTTCATGATAATGAAAGCCGAGCAAAGGCAATCCTTGAGAGAGTTCACTCAGACCTATGTGGATCATTCTTGATTTTTTTCTAGATGATTTTTCACGCAAGTGTTGGATTTTATTCATCCGGAAGAAACATCGGACGTTCTAAAAGTTTTGTGAGTTCAAGGCACTTGTCAAGAAATATACATGGAAGAAGGTGAAGTATCTGAGGAGAGAAAATGGTGGAAAATATGTCTCTAACGAATTCAAGAACTTATGTGTTGCAGAAGGAATTCGAAGGGAATTTATAGCACCTCATAATCCACAAAGAAATGGGGTTTCAGAAAGGAAGAACAAAAATATTATGGGAGAAACATGACCTATGTTGCATGATCAGGGCCTACTGTTGCATCTGTGGGTTGAAGCATGCAATACAAGTATTTGTATAGAATAAAAGTCCTCATCGGATACTTCGGAGGGGTACACTAGAGGAAGCGTTTTGAGGTAAGAGACGAGATGTATTTCATTTTAAATTTTTTCGTTCATCAGTTTATTTCCGTGTGACCAAATATGCCAGGAAGAAGCTAGATCCAACAACTGAGTTGGGGATACTTGTGGGGTACACTGATACACCTCACAACTATCAAGTGTACTTTCCAGCATACAGGATGAAAATGGTCAAAAGAGATGTGAAATTCGATGAAGAGAAGGCCATGTGAATTTCCCTTGAGAGGGAGCATCAGTTGCATGAAGTTGAGGAGCTCTTGGCTCTAAAAGAAGAACCTCAAGATGTGGAGCAGCCACAAGAAGATGTGCAAAGAGTGGAAGCACCCACTCATGCAGAGACATCCTGAGACGAAAGGAAGTGCACCACAGAGGCTGATAGGTTGTAGCTTGATGCTAGAGTGAATGTGGGAGAACCCACATCACAGTGTAGGCATAGAAGGTCGCTAGAGAGGTACACTGTCTACATGGATCTTATGAGCTAAGGTGTAAATATAGATCCATCCTCTTTTGAGGAAGAAGTGCAGAAACCAATTTGGGTTGATGCCATGATTGAGGAGTAGACTTCATTATCACAAACGATGCATGGGAAATTATTCCAAGACCAGAGGGGAAGTTAGTTGTGGGATCTAAGTGGATGTAAAAGGTGAAGCAGGCAGAAGATGGGAGTGTGGAGAAAAACGAGGCCATTTTTGTGGCTAGAGGGTTATCTTAGGTGGAGGGGATTGATTATGATGAGATCTTTGCACCAATCGCAAGGTACTCATCAATTAGATCCATCCATGCACTATCATTGCAGATGGGATGGTAGATACATCACATGGATGTAAATAAAACCTTCCTAAATGGGGTGAGTGATGACGAGGTGTACATCAAGCATTCATAAGGTTTTGAGACCTTCGACAGAGAGTCGCAATGATGCAGACTCAAGAGAGCATTGTATGGCTGAATCAAGCACCTCGTGCTTTGTACACCAAGATCGAAAACTACTTCACTGGGTTGGGCTTCACTAAGAGTGAAGCATATGGGAACATTTAACACATTGTGGTAGAAGGTAAACCTTTGATAATTGTACTTATGTCAATGATTTGATACTGAAAAGTGATGAGCATCTCATCAAGTATTGCAAAGAGGATCTTGCAAGAGAATTTGAAATGAAGGACACGGGGCTCTTGCACTATTTATTGGGATTGGAAATTTTTAAAAGAGATGGGGAGATATTTGTATCTCAAGGAAAGTATGCCAATGAGATTCTCAGGAAGTTCTACATGGAGGGAATAAAACCCATGGTGACTCCTCTAGTAGGAAATTGGGGGAAGGAGGATGATACTTCAGGCAAAGTAGTAGATGCTATTGTCTATAGGCAACTTGTGGGTTCACTTGTGAATTTGGTGAACACAAGACTAGACATATGTTGTGTGGTTAGCCAACTTATTCAAGTTATGGTTAATCCTACATATTTATTTTGGAAGGAAGGCAAGCATATGTAGAGATACCTCAGAGGCACTACATAGTTTGGGCTATGGTACAGAGGTACAAAGGGTGTGAATCTTCAAGGTTTCACAAATGCATATAGGGTAGGGAGTCCATCTGATAGGAAGAGTACATCATGGGGCATATTCAATATAGGATCAGCAACATGTTCGTGGTACAAAGTGAAACATAGATCAGTTTCAATTAGTTCAGCAGAGGAAAAGAATATGGTGTCCAGTGAGGAAGCATGTGAGGCCATCTAGATGCGGAAGATAGTTGTTTAGTTGTTTGGATGAAAAATGGTGGATGAAAAATGGATCCGGCGATGATTTATTGTGATAACCATAGTTGCATCAAACTCTTGGTTAATCCAATTTTTCATGACAGGTCCAAGCATATTGATATCCAGTATCACCATCTCAGAGATTGTGTGCAGAGGCAGATTGTGTCATTAGAATACATTCTTACAAAGGAGCAGGATGCCGACATCTTGATGAAGGCACTGTCAAGAAGCAAATTTGAGTTCCACAGAGACATGATCAGGGTAGCAGACAATCCCTTTCTTGTTGAGAGGGAGTGTTGAAATTGACAACATGAAAGGCTTCTAATTTAATTTTCCCTTAATTAAATTAGAATTAAGTTGTAATTGCACATCGCATGACAACTTTTATGATTTAAATAAGTTGAGAAGACTTATTTAGCCCAGTCAATTCAAGTTGGGGTAAAAATAGAGCCATGTAGAGTTTTCCGTAAGTTTTAGGGGGTCGAGTTGCAGTTTATTTTGAGTTGTAATTAGTTAACTCAATTATTTGATTTAAAATAAGTTTAACTAGTTATGACTGAGATATGAGCTAGTGATAAGTCTAGTGAATTAAATATGATTTAATTCACATGAAATGATCAATAAGATAACTAATAATTCACTATAAATAGTTGTTGCATGTCATTTCTAAGGAAGGTCTAGTTGAGATTGCAGTTAAATGGAAGAGAACTATCAGTTGTATAATTAGAAAATTGTACAGGTCATGCATGACGTCATCAGGATGCCTTGGAAGTATTACACATTAAATTGATGAGAATTTCCTAATTAATAGGGGCTCAATTATCCAAGGAATCTGTGAGCAAGGCTGATCAGTAAAGTGTAGGGAATTGGTTAAGTATTGGACCAAAATTTCCAGGATCAGTACAGTTAGAGATAGTGTAGAGGTTTCTCATGAAGGGAAATAACATTGTATTGTTTCATGTTCTTGACTTAATGCAATATACAAATATCAGGATTTTTAGCTTAGGCTTTCCCCAGATACATATTTATGTTGTGCGATTGAAAATCTTTCTCTTACTTGTTTATGTGATTGTGCGATAGTAATCAGTTTCCGCAATTTGTAGAATTGATTCAATATTTTTTCTTATTACATTACAAGATAAATTGAATCTATTTAGATATTCCTACAGTTTATGTTTATGCAAGTGTGTAAACCTGAAAAAGGTCAATTGTATAATTGACTGTTGAATAAGCTCAGTACTTAGACAATTTACCTATATAATTGGAAGTACGTAATTCAATGCCTATTACTAGGATAGAAACATGTCCAAAGATATATTGAGTATCGATATTGTTGTTTAGGAGCTCAAGAAGTGTTAATTCTATGAGTACGTTAATGCTGGTTCAAGATTGTTATATTTTGAATGGAGGTCAAGTTGTAGATTGAAGTTGTGGTGGTGAATAAATAGCGATGTCTACAACATTCCAGAGTGAGTGTAAGTGTCATTGAAGACCAATCAGACAAAAATATCAATATTGTTTTTGTAATGTGTATTTGTGACATGTAAGCATTAGTGGAGGGGCTTGGAGATAATGCTTCCATGTTGAGTTTAGAATTAGTTTTGAATTTCGTTGAGAGAATATCTCAACCTCCTTATCCATGTTTGGAATCAGTTGGATCTCAATCCAACTGTATATATGTATCCTAGAGGATTTGGAGGCTGACACTTCCAATGCCATTGGAATTGACAAGGAGGTTAACCTTCAGGGCCTTGCTTATGGATCCTCTCGCCAACCTCAACAAGACAAGATGTGTTCTACTCAATGGAAATTCAGGAAAGCTTACTGAACTGAAACTCCAGTCCAAAATGTGGTGAATTATGAAAAAACTTCCAGTTGTCGTGGAGAACCCAATGTAGGTTGATCACGGAATGGTGTTTGACTTGTGAAAAAGCTTCCAGTTGTCATGGAGAACCCAACGTAGGCTAATCACGGAATGGTGTTTGACAAGTCCATTGTTCGATTTAGAATGCTCGTGTATGGAGTCAATCGGTCTACATAGGTGGCGTATATTTGTAGGTTTTTATTTCGGTCATCGTAATTGATTCGAACCCTTATACGCCTCTCTGACTTCAAGTTGATGTCGTATTGATCTAGATTGGCAGTCGCGTCAGACTAGAAAATGAAGGCATTGTGGAATTAGTGGTCCTAGAGGATTTAAAAAGGGAGATTCAGAATACCAGAGCTTCCTAATGGTTGTGTGTGCTGCAAACCGAAAATCATGCACCTTCTTTTGTGTCAGAACTCTTACCATATCTGGGGGCACTAATTTCATTGTGCATATTCATCCTTGGACACCGACAAAATAAGGAATGTGTAGCAAAAACGAAGAATAACGTGTAGGGTATTTTGGATTGTTGAATATGAGTTTGTCTTCCCAATTACAAATTTCAGTATTTTTGCTTCTTCATCAAAGGATTTGTTGCAACCACATTGAAATTGATCGATTTCAAAGAAAACACCATGGCGGCTACTCTATAATGATATGGATGAACTCATTCCCTGTATATTAATTATTTCCTTTTCTTTGGGTGCCCTTAGCTATGGGAAGATATTTTTCAAGAACAATGCAATTGGGAAATAACAAGGAGATCATCAAACCGGTTCACTCAAAAGGAAAACACTCAAATATGTCATTCACTTGCATATGTCTAGTTTGTTATATGTTGATGAGTCTTGATGTTCTTTAGTGCTTCAAGAGAATTAGTTACACGTTATCTTTAGGTTTATGAAAGTGTGTATATGTCAAAAAGGTAAATTTCATAATTGACTCTTGGATAAGCTCAGTATTTAGATAGTTTACCTATATAACTGGAAGTACGTAAATCAATGCCTATTACTAGGATGGAAACTTATCCATAGATATATTTAGTATTGAGATTGTCCTTCGGGAGCTCAAAAAACGTTAATTCTATGAGTACGTTAATGATGGTTCAAGACTGTTATGTTTTGAATGGAGGTCAAGTGGGAGCTTGAAGTTGTGGTGGTGAAGAAAGAGCAGCGTCTACAAGATTCCAGAGTGGGTATAAGTTTCGATGAAGACCAATGAGACAAAAGATCAATATTGTTGTTGTAATGTATATTTGTGACATGTAGCCATTAACAAAGGACTTGGAGATAATGCATAATGCTTCCATGTTGAGTTTAGAATTAGTTTGAGATTTCCTTGAGAGAATATCTCAACATCCTTATCCATGTTTAGAATCACTTAGATCTCAAGTTAGATCTCAATCCAATTATATATATGTATCATATTTATGAGTTAATTAATATGAAATAAGTTGGTGTGTTCAATTTAATTTTATTTATTAAATAAAGTAAAATGATAATGTTTTTGTGGTTTTAGTACATAAATTTTTATATAAAAGTAATATTCAAAACATTTCTTTACTATTAAATTTATTATAATTTTAATATATAATAAATATATTAAATTAACTTATTTAAGCATGTTTAGAATGTCACACTAACATGTGAAGAATCTTAAATTTTTAATTATTCAACATAGTCATATTTATAATCATTTTATAATCATCTTAAAAATAAAACATTATTAATTGAAAAAACATATAAAATGATAAAAAAATATTTTATAATAAAAAAATAAAATTATTTTAATATATGCTTTATAAATGAATTAATTAAAAAACATAGCAAGTTAGACATTATATACAATCTAAAAGCAATTTTAACTAATCTTATTGATCATTTAAGCCTGAAATTAATAATGGACAAAGGAAATGAAGTGGAATGTGGTGGAAGAGAAGAACATCTTTGAAGCTCAACACTTGGTACACCAGGATCGAAAACTACTTCACTGGGTTGGGCTTCACTAAGAGTGAAGCATATGGGAACATTTAACACATTTTGGTAGAAGGTAAACCTTTGATAATTATACTTATGTCAATGATTTGATACTGAAAAGTGATGAGCATCTCATCAAGTATCGCAAAGAGGATCTTTCAAGAGAATTTGAGATGAAGGACATGGGGCTCTTGCACTATTTCTTGGGATTGGAAATTTTTAAAAGAGATGGGGAGATATTTGTATCTCAAGGCAAGTATGCCAACGAGATTCTCAGGAAGTTCCACATGGAGGGAATAAAACCCATGGTGACTCCTCTAGTAGGAAATTGGGGGAAGGGGGATGATACTTCAGGCAAAGTAGTAGATGTTATTGCCTATAGGAAACTTGTGGGTTCACTTGTGAATTTGGTGAACACATGACTAGACATATGTTGTGTGGTTAGCCAACTTATTCAAGTTATGGTTAATCCTACGAAGTTATTTTGGAAGGAAGGAAATCATATGTTTAGATACCTCAGAGGCACTACATACTTTGGGCTATGGTACAGACGTACAGAGGGTGTGAATCTTCAAGGTTTCACAGATTCATATAGGGTAGGGAGTCCATCTGACAGGAAGAGTACATCATGGGGCATCTTCAATATAGGATCAGCAACATTTTCATGGTACAAAAGGAAACAGAGATCAATTTCACTTAGTTTAGCAGAGGAAGAGAATATGGTGTCCAGTGAGGAAGCATGTGAGGCCATCTAGATGCAGAAGATACTTGTTTAGTTGTTTGGATGAAAAATGGATCCGGCGATGATTTATTGTGATAACCATAGTTGCATCAAACTCTTGGTTAATCCATTTTTTCATGATAGGTCCAAGCATATTGATATCCAGTATCACCATCTTAGAGATTGTGTGCAGAGGCGGATTGTGTCATTAGAGTACATTCTTATGAAGGATCAGGATGTCGACATCTTGATGAAGGCACTGTCAAGAAGAAAATTTGAGTTCCACAGAGACATGATCAAGGTAGCAGACAATCCCTTTCTTGTTGAGAGGGAGTGTTGAAATTGACAACATGAAAGGCTTCTAATTTAATTTTCCCTTAATTAAATTAGAAGTAAGTTGTAATTTCACATCACATGACAACTTTTATGAGTTAAATAAGTTGAGAAGACTTATTTAGCTCAGTCAATTCGAGTTGGGGGTAAAACTAGAGCCATGTAGAGTTTTCCGTAAGTTTTAGGGGGTCGAGTTGCATTTTATTTTGAGTTGTAATTAGTTAACTCAATTATTTGATTTAAAATCAGTTTAACTAGTTATGACAGAGATATGAGCTAGTGATAGGTCCAGTGAATTAAATATGATTTAATTCACATGCAATGATCAATAAGATAACTAATAATTCACTATAAATATTTTTTGCATGTCATTTCTAAGGAAGGTCTAGTTGAGATTGGAGTTAAATGGAAGAGAACTATCAATTGTATAATTAGAAAATCGTACAGGTCATGCATGACGTCATCAGGACGCCTTGGAAGTATTACACATTAAATTGATGAGAATTTCCTAACTAATAGGGGTTCAATTATCCAAGGAATCTGTGAGCAAGGCTGGTCAGTAAAGTGTAGGGAATTGATTAAGTATTGGACCAAAATTTCCAGGATTAGTACAGTTAGAGATAGTGTAGAGGTTTCTCACGAAGGGAAATAACATTGTATTGTTTCATGTTCTTGACTTAATGCAATATACAAATATCAAGATTTTTAGCTTAGGCTTTCCCCAGATACATATTTATGTTGTGCAATTGAAAATATTTCTCTTACTTGTTTATGTGATTATGCGATAGTAATCGGTTTCCGCAATTTGTAGAATTGATTCAATATTTTTTCTTATTACATTACAAGATCAATTGAATCTATTTAGATATTCCTACAGTTTATGTTTATGCAAGTGTGTAAACGTAAAAAAGGTCAATTGTATAATTCACTGTTGAATAAGCTCAGTACTTAGACAATTTACCTATATAATTGGAAGTACGTAATTCAATGCCTATTACTAGGATAGAAACATGTCCAAAGATATATTGAGTATCGAGATTGTTGTTCTGGAGCTCAAGAAGCGTTAATTCTATGAGTACGTTAATGCTGGTTCAAGACTGTTATATTTTGAATGGAGGTCAAGTTGTAGATCGAAGTTGTGGTGGTGAATAAATAGCGATGTCTACAACATTCCAGAGTGAGTGTAAGTGTCGTTGAAGACCAATTAGACAAAAATATCAATATTGTCATTGTAATGTGTATTTGTGACATGTAAGCATTAGCGGAGGGGCTTGGAGATAATTCTTCCATGTTGAGTTTAAAATTAGTTTGGAATTTCATTGAGAGAATATCTCAACCTCCTTATCCATGTTTGGAATCAGTTGGATCTCAATCCAACTGTATATATGTATCTTAGAGGATTTGGAGGCTGACACTTCCAATGCCATTGGAACTGACAAGGAGGTTAACCTTCAGGGCCCTGCTTATGGATCCTCCCACCAACCTCAGCAAGACAAGGTGCGTTCTACTCAATGGAAATTCAAGAAAGCTTAGTGAACTGAAACTCCAGTCCAAAATGTGGTGAATTGTGAAAAAAATTCCAGTTGTCGTGGAGAACCCAACGTAGGCTGATCATGGAATGGTGTTTGACAAGTCCATTGTTTGATTTAGAATGCTCGCGTATGGATTCAATCGGTCTACATAGGTGGTGTATATTTGTAGGTTTTTATTTCGATCATCGTAATTGATTCGAACCCTTATACGCCTCTCTGACTTCAAGTTGATGTCGTATTGATCTCTCTCACTTCAAGTTGATGTCGTATTGATCTAGATTGGCAGTCACGTCAGACTGGAAAATGAAGGCATTGTGGAATTAGTGATCCTAGAGGATTTAAAAAGGGAGATTCAGAATACTAGAGCTTCCTAATGGTTGTGTGTGCTGCAAACCGAAAATCATGCACCTTCTTTTGTGTTAGAACTCTTACCATATCTAGGGGCACTAATTTCATTGTGCATATTCATCCTTGGACACCAACAAAATAAGGAATGTGTAGCAAAAAGGAAGAATGACGTGTAGGGTATTTTGGATTGTTGAATATGAGTGTGTCTTTCCAATTACAAATTTCAGTATTTTTGCTTCTTCATCAAAGGATTTGTTTCAATCACATTGAAATTGATCGATTGCAAACTAAACACCATGGCGGCTACCCTATAATAATATGGATGAACTCATTCCCTGTATATTCATTATTTCCTTTTCTTTGGGTGCCCTTAGCTATGGGAAGATATTTGTCAAGCACAATGCAATTGGGAAATAACAAGGAGATCATCAAACCGGTTCACTTAAAAGGAAAACACTCAAATATGTCATTCACTTGCATATGTCTAGTTTGTTATATGTTGGTGAGTCTTGTTGTTCTTCAGTGCTTCAAGCGAATTAGTTACACGTTATCTTTAGGTTTATGAAAGTGTGTATATGTCAAAAAGGTAAATTGCATAATTGACTCTTGGATAAGCTCAATACTTAGATAGTTTACCTATATAACCGGAAGTACGTAAATCAACACCTATTACTAGGATGGAAACATGTCCATAGATATATTCAGTATTGAGATTGTCCTTCGGGAGGTCAAAAAACGTTAATTCTATGAGTACGTTAATGATGGTTGAAGACTGTTATGTTTTGAATGGAGGTCAAGTGGGAGCTTGAAGTTGTAGTGGTGAAGAAAGAGCAGCGTCTACAAGATTCTAGAGTGGGTATAAGTTTCAATGAAGACGAATGAGATAAAAGATCAATATTGTTGTTGTAATGTATATTTGTGACATGTAACCATTAACAAAGGACTTGGAGATAATGCATAATGCTTCCATGTTGAGTTTAGAATTAGTTTGAGATTTCGTTGAGAGAATATCTCAACATCCTTATCCATGTTTAGAATCACTTAAATCTCAAGTTAGATCTCAATCCAATTATATATATGTATCATATTTATGAGTTAATTAATATGAAATAAGTTTGTGTGTTCAATTTAATTTTATTTATTAAATAAATTAAAATGATAATATTTTTATGGTTTTAGTATATAAATTTTGACCTAAAAGTAATATTCAAACCATTTCTTTACTATTAAATTTATTATAATTTTAATATATAATACATATATTAAATTAACTTATTTAAGCTTGTTTAGAATGTCACACTAACATGTGAAGAATCTTAAATTTTTAATTATTCAACATAGTCATATTTATAATCATTTTATAATCATCTTAAAAATAAAACATTATTAATTGAAAAAACATATAAAATGATAAATAAATATTTTATAATAAATAAATAAAATTATTTTAATATATGTTTTATAAATGAATTAATTAAAAAAACACAAAATCCTTGAAAATATTTATTTCCTTAGTAATATTTAAATTTAATTATTAAAAAAATCAATAATATTTTATATTAAAAAATATATATTATATGATTTAATCATATACCACAGTCAATTAATATTATTGAATTAAACAAAATATTATATAATTTATTTCATTCAACAAATCAATTAATTATTATATTAGTAAAAAATATTAAAATTTAAATATTACGAAGAATGTGTTCTCTCATATCAGTAGAATAATAATAATAATTCATGCCATGAGAAAAAGGTCAAATAATCCTCGTCCCATCGAGCGAATAAGATACCATTTATGTCCCCCTGAAGCTTATGCCCACGTATCAGCGTACATCATAACATTATCTTTCATGTGTTCTGGTTATACTGTACGCAATATTTATGTTTAGTCACCATCATTACCAACACTCACATGGCCCTGTCCATGATTAAGCTTACTTGTAATATCAATATATTAGTTCGCTTTTTGTATGTCATATCCATCGAATATATTTTCATTAAACATCCCTCTATGAGGATCTTTGCGTTTTTGGCTGTGATCAGTGCCATCTCCCTCTTCATGTTCTAAATAAAATAGAAATTTTAACGTATTATCTATGGAATCCAACATTACGGCTGAATTTTTAATTTTTTTAATATCCAATTCGACCTGAATTTTATAACTATGATATTGACAAATAAGGGAATGACTTTAAAACAGCTTAGATAAATATTATATTTAGAATGCCTTCGTTCAGAGTTCAGATAGCCATATGCACATAGTCATATCATTTAAATAGATATTTATAATTTGTATTAAAATATTTTTTTAATATTTTATAATGTTAAAATTAAAATAAATTATAAAAGTTAATTAAATTATAATTTTATTTGAAGTAATGAAAATATTATTAATGATAAAAATTATATATATGGAAAAGATTTAAACTTTAAATTTTACTGTTTTATTTAATATTTTATAACAATGCAGTGATGAATTGAATTGTTTTTAATGAATTAAAAATTAATATATAAGTTAAACACATAAATATATTAAAAAAAAATGTAACAAAATTTAGCAATGGCTTATCAATATCATATCTGTTAAAAACTATAATTGATTTCATATTGCAGTTATTTTTAATTAATAAATTTGATAAAAAAAATCAAAAAATTAAATACTTTAAAAATAAATCTTATTTTTTAATTTAATATAATATTAAGAATATTTAAAATATTCTATTGGAAATTTCAAAATTAAAAGCTGCTCAAGCTAAAAAGACATTCGGGTAAAAATACATTGGGTAGAAACTGCGAAGTGTTGGTCAAGTGAAAACCAGTAAATGAAATGGATGCGAGGAATAATGGCATTGTTATACATAATATGCCGAGGAATCCTTTCATTCCGTGTGCCCATTGCAATTTGCGGCACTGAATATGCTCACAACTCCACAGTTATTGCACTCTGAACGAATCCTTCAAAATCATGTGGCCTCTCTACGGGAATCCACTTTCCAGAGTTGTCGAACATGTAACACACCTGCCGACCCCAATGGCTGGTAGAACCGCTCACAAATATCTTGTCACGCCATGCTGCGGCGCAGGTAGCAACATCCATATCTTCAGGAAGAGACGCCGCGAGTTCCCAAGAGTTCTCCTTACCGTTATATCGAATTAGTTGCTGCTTTTGAAAGAAATACAGGCGCCCTAACGCAGCTAAGCACGACCGTGGGGTTCCCCCAGTACTCCACATATTCGCCAATCTGCTCCAAATACCTGAAATGGGATCGAATACTTGTGCACTCTTCTCGGATCGACCCGGTGACTCTGTAGCGTACTCGCTTATGACAGTGAATTTTCCATCCAGAAACACTCCGTGGCATCGGTCTCTCTCTTCTGTCATGGGAGGCAACACCTCCCATTTGTCATGTTTAACATCATATGCCTCTGCAGTTCGCAGAACACTTTTATTGCCGTCCTGTCCTCCGGCAACGTAGATAAGTCCATGAGGAGAAACAGAAGAGGCGAAGAAGGATCGAACAGTGGGCATATCGGCTCCACGTCTCCAAGTACTGGAGATGAAGTCATAGATAAGGACACAGTTCATGGCCTCCCAATTTGAGGGATTGCATCCCCCAATCAAGACCAGTTTCTGATCCACGCAAACGCAGTGACAGAAGCGGGGAATCCCATCGGGAAATTGCGGAATTGAAGGGAGCCGAACCCAGGTGCCCTGCAGAGGGTCATACAGAGTTACCCCATAAACAGGGGCGCCCCGCCACTTATCCTCCTCAGCTGTATTCCCATGGGGAATAGCCTGAATCAAACATATCAACTGCACACTCGTCCCAGATATCTTTCTGTCCTCATAGAACCGCGGGCTAACGAGCACAGCCTCCCAGCTTCTGCACACAGCTTTGAGCTTATCATGTGCCTTGTAAGTGACTCTCAGCAGGCACTCAAGACCGATTTCGTCAGGAAGATTAGGAATAATATTCATTGATATGACTACAATTCCTCAAATTACTCAAAATTAATCAAAAGCCAGTAGATAATTAAATCACAGAGATTAGATACCGTTCAGCTATGCTAAAGACGAATGAGGGCCATAAGCAAATATAGAGGACAAAAATGGGCAAATCTTGCACTAGATGCTGGAAAATATTCCTGTAAATAACGAATGAAGGTCATGACAACAAATGCAGAAAACGCTGGAAAAGATTGAGCTAAAATACGGATGAAGAGTATGAACAAATATGGAGAACACACAAGAAGATAACGCTCCAAAAGCGAATGAAAGCTATGAGCAATTCTAGCGAAAACAACGGAAAAACTTGCGCTAATCTCTGTTCAATGCGAAGAGAATGAGAGACGCGTGTATGATATATGGAAAGCGAGCGGTAGCCTCTGCGATTCTAGTGTATTTACGGAAGCAGTAGTCTAAAAAAATTCACAAATTAATTTAATTTTATTAGAATATGAAAAATTCAAATACGATTGTATTTCTATTTCTATTATAAACACTATTCAAATACTCTAACTATCTAATTTTTTTTTTAATTATTTTTACCGAATTCCAAAAATAATTACCTTCCAGACTATGCTGTGAGGTCTATGCACAATTCCTTTTGAAAATAGTGATAAGAATCCGCAATTCTGTTGACAGAATCTCAACATGTGAGCGACGGGGATGTCAAGACGCACATGTTTCTGCAAACTAGAACGAAGAAGTAATCATAAAGCATAAACAGGTAGTTAAATATACCAATCATACCATTTGCCAGCGAAGTCGTCCTGGCCAGTTACAGTCCGGTGTGGACGGATTAGGTGTTTCATGAGTCAGCGGATATGCGAATGCACAGGAAATTCAATTATTGCAACAACCACATGGAACCATATCACTAGCAATTACACCGAGAGGAGGAATGGGTCCCATGTATATTGTAATAATCACGTGGAATTAGAGTATTTTATATATGATTTATTTTGATTTAAGTTCACCAGACTTTTAAAAAAAATGTAAAAAAAAAAATATACAACGAATATTTTTTCTTTTATTTTCAACTCAATTTTTTTTATTCTTAACTCAATTCATTTCATTATTAAACCAATGAAGCCAAATTCTGGCTAGGAAAGTATTGGTGAACCCTCTTTTTCCTTTATTCTCAAGTCAATTTCTTTTACTCTTAATTCAATCCATTTCATCATTAAACCAATGAAGCCAAATTCCCTCTGGTGGATAGGAAGGTATTGGTAAATACTTTCAGCAAAGGCCGAAGACCACGTCCTTCTTCTCCTAGGCATTGGAAGAGAGCTCTCTCATGATGACCAACCTTTGAATCTGGCGCTACCCATCATCCCCTGAATTGGAAGGGGGAGGGATTCTGACCCCAACGCCCATTTGCCCCATGCTCGCAACAACCCAATCAGAAACACACCAGAGGCTAACAGCTTCCATTACAAAGCCATTGTGTGGGATTCAAATGAGCTTGACGTGGCATTATACAAATTGATAACAACACATTGACGAAAGGCATGGCTCCAGTCTGGACAATGTCAGATCAAATATTCAATGCTTCCCTCTCGAGTCTCAAACGTTTCAGAGTTGTGGATTGAATCAAAGCATATTGCTTTTAATTGGCAATAAATAAAATCTGAGGTTTTCTTGTCATAGTTTAAGCATCCATTGGTTTTATTGTTTTTATCTGGTTTTCTTCACCCACTGTTAAAAAGAAAACTTCTTTCTTCTTCCCGTTATTCCGCAATTATTCAATCCTTATCCAATAAAAATGATTCAGAATCACATAAAGAATCTGCAAAATATCGACAAACAAAAATACTATCGACAAATCTCTAAGACGTCTGAAATTCGTTTTTTACCTCTAGAGGTCTCAAAGTTATGAAACATCCTGTCAAATGACGAAAATATCTCGAGCCTTCTGGAACCAAAACAAAACGAGGCCTTATGAAGTTTGGTGGAGTCGAAGTAACTAGAACCTTCAACCTCTAGCCAATCAACTTAAGCGCTTTAACCAAGGTGAACAAGACCACGACTAAGCTTTAATCACAATTTTCTTCTATGAGGAATGCGTTATCCGACATGTATCGGTAGATAAGCGTCCACCAGTTTAGTTCCTTGGGAGGTAATCTGCAAAAAGTAGTTCCGCCCTGAAAGTAAAACAGTAGACATGGCAGTTTTCTTCAAGGGCGAAAATAGGGAAATCGTTCATTCATAGAAGTTTGACCGAAGCAGGTGTTGAATTTTTAAATTCAACTACAACTACGCACAGGAGGACGAAAGGACAACATCGACAATGTTTTTTCTGTGTGCACTCCATCTCGGATTTTAATACCCTGCAATTAAATTTCTTGTCCATGGCAGCAGCCTGCATATGCAGTAAAATTTCATGGTTCACACACCACGCTACCCATCCTTTAACACTCTGTCATGCCGCGCCATTAACTTCTGCAACCACTGCATTCAAAGCATAGTTTACCGCCAGTTTTGATTTGAACAAGCCCACAACATGGAGGACCCACTGCCAAGTCAACAGAACGCGTGGACCAATACAATTTTATTGTGCAGTTTTGAGGGTGAAGTCACAAGGCCCGATTGGTATGCGATAATTTTATGCATACGAGTTTACGTTTGTTTTGAAATCTGGCGGGTCCCATATCCAACCAATGGGAAAGCAATCACACGAATTTGGTGCCTTACGTCATCAGGGAAAATTGGTATGTGAAATCGTTTGCAAAGGGATTAAATTTCAGTTTTTCAAATCCGCGATAAAGGTTTGTGACATAGGATTAAAAAGTTTAATGATGTGCTATATATTTTATATGCGGCAATGCATTTTGGTAAGTCGTTGACTTAAAGCACATATGTTTTTATCTTTAGGATATATGTATAAGTCCTAATATATATATTATAAACTTGGGAAGTTTATAATATATATAAAAGTAGTTTTGTTTTAATTTAAAGGACTATGCATTGAAATAAAAGGAGCCCGAAGGCAAAACAAAGATATATATAGACTGTGTATTTAAAAAAACAAAAACACGGCAGTGTGAGAACTGTGTGTGTGTGAATTGTTTTATAAGCCAGAAGGCAGAAGCATATATAGCAGCACTGTGTATGTGCACACTGTGTATGAGAGAAACAGAGTGTGAAGCACCGTGTGTGCAAAATTTTGTTTTGCAAGAGACAGAAAAGAAAATTTTGAAGGACACTGCATGTGAAGCAGTTCCATTTTGTAATCCCTCTGAGGAGGAAGAATATCAGTTTGTAATAGTGTTTTTATTTTTAATGAAATAGAAGCTGTTTGTGTGCCATCTCTGTCCAGCAAATTCTTAATTGAATCTCTGTGTTGAAGTTGGGGAATTTTTATTCCTCTGTTGTTTGGAATACTTCAGAAATTCCAACATGGTATCAGAGCTAGTCCAGGCTCTTTGAAGTTTGTCAAAGAAGCTGAAGGAAGGATTTGTTGAAGTGGTTCTCCAGCAGTGTGAAGGCTCAACAAAAGTCAAGGTATTTTACAAAACATAATTTTTTTTTGTGTTTAAAAAGGTGCAGTCCAAAGAAGTCTTTTAAAAGACAGAGTTAGTCTCTTAAGCGATGAGACAACTTGTTTGAAACACAATCAAGTTTTTTATTGCATATTTCAATGTGCTAGCCATGGTAGGAGCCAGCACAAGCACGAATATAGGAAATACTCAACTCCCACAGTTTAATGGGAAGAACTATGACTATTGGACAATCACAATGAGAGCCCTGTTTGCCTCTCAAGACTTATGGGAGCTTGTTGAAGATGGTCTAGAATGACCAGCAGATGAAAATGCATTTAATGCCTTAACACAGGCAACGCAGGATTTGCTGAAGAGCAATAGGAAGAAGGACTCAAAATCCCTCTTCTATC
Source organism: Pinus albicaulis (assembly GCA_034641835.2). Classification (NCBI taxonomy): domain Eukaryota; kingdom Viridiplantae; phylum Streptophyta; class Pinopsida; order Pinales; family Pinaceae; genus Pinus; species Pinus albicaulis. The sequence continues at coordinate 774,620,825 of CM076576.1, read as the reverse complement.
TCTATCAAGTAGTGCATGAAAGTGTGCTTCCAAGGATAGCAGCAGCTAAGAGGTCCAAGGATGCATGGGATACCCTCCAGACAGCCTACCAAGGTATGGAGAAGGTGAAGACTGCAAAACTTCAATTAATGAGAAGGGATTTTGAATTTATTTGCATGAAGGAGTCTGATACAATAGACTCATTCTTTACTCTACTGATTGGGTTGGTTACCAAATGAGATCTCATGGAGAGACAATAGAAGAAAGAATAATAGTGGAGAAAGTGTTTAGGAGCTTACCCTCAAGGTTTTATGTGATAGTCACAACCATTGAACAAAGGATATCTCAAAGTTTACTGTTGATGAGCTACATGCATCATTGATGACTCATGAATAAATATTGGGAAGAACAACAAACTCATCTTTGGAGCATGCCTTTAAAACCCAAATGTCCTCTAGAAGAGGAAGAGGTCATGCAGAGGAAGCTACAGAGGAAAAGGAAGAGGCAGAAGCCAAAACAGAGGAGGAAGAAGCAGCCCTACAAATACTCATGGAAGGGGAAGCAATCAAAATCAGAACCAAGGCCAAGACAATCATGGCCGTCCATCTGTTATATCTAACAGCCCATATTAACCCAACACGGCCTGCCTCCTGTGGGTCTTGCCCTATTCGAATTTCAAATCTCCGTCGTTCAAAGCTTGGATCTAACGGCCTAGAATGAAACCGCCCACCCAGCTACCGCCCACGCATCTACCTCGTATCGTGTTCACTTTGGTCTCCACCGTTGGATTATGCCATCCAATGGCCACGCTCTCTACCCACACCCTCTGAAGCAGTTTACCCCACAAACGCAGGATTTCATAATATTTTTTATGTATTTATGCAGGTGTTTAATGGTTTTCCATTATATTGAAAGAAAAATCCGAAGGCTGGGAATGACGATTCCCATGCCTTTGATTCATCAAAGGGAACCATTCACAGGGTTCTACTGCATGTCTCGTCAATGCTTCATGGGCATTGATGCCATACGAGCCCTGTGCGGCCCTGCACATCAACAAGACACACAACAATGCATAAAATAATTAAAAAGAGTATCAGTGTCGAAGACAAAATACAACAGAACAGAAGATTGAAGACAAATTTGTGAGGATCACGGCTAAGATTGATTAACAAAAGCCTAATCCTCCAAATTAAAACAGAATTAAAGGAAAATAAAAATATCTAACAGACAACAAGGCCTCCACCGCCACAACAAAAGCAAATTGATTCCTCTTAGCTACCCTTTGCCACCTGTAGCTGCAAGCATTCAAAACAGAGGCCAAAGTTATTGGTCAGAAAGAAGATATTAGCCTCGGCGCAGCCAAACAGTTAATTCTGCTGAAGGAATTTAATGACAAAAATATAAGCAGAGTTACTACAACATAACATAGAGCCTTAAAAGTCAACAAAAGCTCCCACCGAGCTTAATATTTAATGTAAATCAATTAATACAGTGAGAATATCTGTACACTTCTCCATTAAGCCCCTAAAACGCCGAGAAGTCATTAAACTGTATTTATTGCCCTGGGAGATCTTTTATCAGATCCCACCTCCTCATTCTTCTATAAATACTTCTGTAGAAGATGAGAAAATGTTGGTTGCTGAACTTTGAAATATACTTGAGCTTGAAACTTCTACTTGTAAATAGTGTTCAGAGGCTCTTGAAGCTCTGCTTGTGATAGAATAGTTAGGCTAAGAAGTGAAGATGGTTGCTAACCTGAAACATTGGACTTAAAGCTGTAACTGGTTTGAAGCATCAATACAAGCTGATTTATGGGATCTTGGTCTATGTCAACGGTGATGTTATTTCTTATTGTAAATTGTTGTTTTATTTTTATTTCCAATTTTTTCATCTTCTCTTATAAAGAACAACATGCATAGAGTTAGTATTTACTGTATATCAGTACCCTTCTCTGACTGATAAGCTTTATCTCTATGTTTTCTTCCAAATTGTGTTATTTAGGAATGATTTAATTTAGTTCAAGTGGTTAGGAATGCTAGCGTTCCCTCGTCCTACTGTCTTAGCTAATTGTTATTCTTGAATGTTATTTTCAATTCATGTTAAGTAGAGAGAAACTAAGGAAGATATGGTGAGCCCTGGTCCTAGTTTTATCCCCAAAGACTGTCTAAAAGTTTCCCTTGGAATGTGTTGAAAGCTGGCTAGTTTCAAAGTACTTACCAGATCTTAGACCATTCTTTGTTATCTTTGTGTTTATCTTAAAATTTTACCAAGTAAAGCAGAGCTAGGAGAGGTTTTGTGGTGAGCCCTGCCCGCTAGTTTCTACTCCAACAGTTGCCTTTGAGTTTCCCTTTGTTTTTTGTATATTTTCTATTGAAAGTGTATCAAAGGCTGGCTAGTTTCAAAGTACTTACTAGATCTTGGATTAATTTTATGTTTTTCTTAAGTGTATGTCAAAGGCTGGCTAGTTTCAAAGTACTTACCAGATCCTGGATTTCTCTTTGTTCCTCATCTGTTTAATTCCCCTTCTTGTTGTATCATTTCATTCCATAAATCAAACTTTAAAGAGATCCTTAGACATAGATGACTTGCCCCATGGACCACTCTTGCCCCTTGTTGTTTCAATTAAACCCTATTATGACTCCATAGCCCAATGGACTAAAACTTGGAATTATCTATATTTTTGGCCAAAGCTTGTTCTATTTGCTTGAAACTTCTCACCTTTGAAACTCTTTGCACTTAGAACTTTCACCTCAAAGAATAATCATGCTCAACCATCCAAAACAAAACAAAACCCTTGGACCTCATAACTAGCCTAATATCATTACCCAAAAACCTTAAAGATAAATCCATCTTTGTACTCATTGGACAGATCCCTCTCCGGATTCAGGAGGGCTAGATCCTAGAATCCCAAAGTGGTTGAAATGATGTTCTCCCTGCAGTCAGACTTTTGCCAATCTTGCTAATTATAGGGAGCTAACAGCTACCATGCTCAAGTATATCTCTCACTTATACATCATTTCTAAGTTATTTCGCCATCTTCCATCCATTTTTAATTATATTCCTCCTCCATTGTTATTTTCATGTACTTTCACCATCTTCTATGTTTAATTATATTCGTCTTATAGTGTTATTTTATGTCAACTATGGGTTTCTTCATTCTTTAATTATTTAGCTTTCATAACATTATGTTTTTAATGTTTTTTATTATAGTCTTCTAATCCATGGTGTCAATGTATTTAGTGAAAATGAAAACAATTTATGGTCGTATAATTTTGTTTTATTTTTATGAAAGAAATTATATTTCAATCAAGTATAAATTAGCATATATTCATCTTAATATGAATCTATGAAGCACTTGATGGGGTCAAATTTGTCAAATTGTAAATCTTCTTTACGTTTTTTTCTCCCAAAAAAATGTTTGCACCTTCATGGCCATGATTTCCCTTGATGCTTTTTAAATTTGAAGTTAAGATGTGTTTACATTAGTGACAATTACATACCATATTAATTTTATTTCTATTATTGAATATAGAATTTAAGTCATAAAATACATGGCATATTTGATTTTTATGCATATGTAACACGTTAATTCATTTCCACGACTGATGATGAGGAGAATTGTGCCTTGGATTGAACACTTGATGCTTGTCATGGAAATGGATCCTCATCAAATACTGATGATGAGGAGAATAATTCCTTGGCTAGAAATGTGAATAAATATAAAGGGAAGGCGTCCCGTTCCAAATTCGATTCTGGTCATGTGGGAAAGAAGTGAGACTTGTTAAAGGTAAGTGTTTTCAATGTCATGAGCTTAGACATTATGATACAAAGTGTCTACAAAAGAAGACCAACAAGAAGTCCTTAGGAGGAGCGGCATATGAGGCACTTGCTTCACAGTTCGAGTTGGATTTCACCCTCATCACATGCATGGTGTCATCGGTGATGGGTTATGTGTGGTACTTAGATAGTGGATCTTCATTCCATATGACTGGAAATAACTTGGAGGAGAAGGATCTCGAGATGCATATCAAGATGGGAGATGATGGGAGGTATAGCGCTACAAATATAGGTATAGTTACCTTTCACAGGGAATCAGGTACTCCTTTCACATTAAAATATTTCATATATGTTCCTAGTTTAAAGAAGAATTTGGTTTATGTTTCTATGTTGGAACACCATGGATATGATGTGATATTCAGTGAAGGAAAGACGTTCCTTCATCACAAATCCATGGGAAAAATGAAGAAGAATGGGGTTTGAGTAAAGAACCTCTAAAAATTGGATGTAGAAGACTTTGCTTCCTTGAGCATGAAAGAAGAGAAGGTGGAGAGCCAAGACATCGGTGAGTTATGGCATAGGAGATTGGGCCACCTACACCATGGAGCTTTGGAGATCATGCAAAATATTTCCACAAGACTTCCAAAGGGTGCACTCAAGCAACAAGATACATGCAAAGGGTGTACATCGGGGAAGTATACCAAAGACACCTTTCATGATAATGAAAGCCGAGCAAAGGCAATCCTTGAGAGAGTTCACTCAGACCTATGTGGATCATTCTTGATTTTTTTCTAGATGATTTTTCACGCAAGTGTTGGATTTTATTCATCCGGAAGAAACATCGGACGTTCTAAAAGTTTTGTGAGTTCAAGGCACTTGTCAAGAAATATACATGGAAGAAGGTGAAGTATCTGAGGAGAGAAAATGGTGGAAAATATGTCTCTAACGAATTCAAGAACTTATGTGTTGCAGAAGGAATTCGAAGGGAATTTATAGCACCTCATAATCCACAAAGAAATGGGGTTTCAGAAAGGAAGAACAAAAATATTATGGGAGAAACATGACCTATGTTGCATGATCAGGGCCTACTGTTGCATCTGTGGGTTGAAGCATGCAATACAAGTATTTGTATAGAATAAAAGTCCTCATCGGATACTTCGGAGGGGTACACTAGAGGAAGCGTTTTGAGGTAAGAGACGAGATGTATTTCATTTTAAATTTTTTCGTTCATCAGTTTATTTCCGTGTGACCAAATATGCCAGGAAGAAGCTAGATCCAACAACTGAGTTGGGGATACTTGTGGGGTACACTGATACACCTCACAACTATCAAGTGTACTTTCCAGCATACAGGATGAAAATGGTCAAAAGAGATGTGAAATTCGATGAAGAGAAGGCCATGTGAATTTCCCTTGAGAGGGAGCTTCAGTTGCATGAAGTTGAGGAGCTCTTGGCTCTAAAAGAAGAACCTCAAGATGTGGAGCAGCCACAAGAAGAGGTGCAGAGAGTGGAAGCACCCACTCATGCAGAGACATCCTGAGACGAAAGGAAGTGCACCACAGAGGCTGACAGGTTGTAGCTTGATGCTAAAGTGAATGTGGAAGAACCCACATCACAGTGCAGGCATAGAAGGTCGCCAGAGAGGTACACTGTCTACATGGCTCTTATGAGCGAAGGTGTAAATATAGATCCATCCTCTTTTGAGGAAGAAGTGCAGAAACCAATTTGGGTTGATGCCATGATTGAGGAGTAGACTTCATTATCACAAACGATGCATGGGAAATTATTCCAAGACCAGAGGGGAAGTTAGTTGTGGGATCTAAGTGGATGTAAAAGGTGAAGCAGGCAGAAGATGGGAGTGTGGAGAAAAACGAGGCCATTTTTGTGGCTAGAGGGTTATCTTAGGTGGAGGGGATTGATTATGATGAGATCTTTGCACCAATCGCAAGGTACTCATCAATTAGATCCATCCATGCACTATCATTGCAGATGGGATGGTAGATACATCACATGGATGTAAATAAAACCTTCCTAAATGGGGTGAGTGAGGAAGAGGTGTACATCAAGCATTCATAAGGTTTTGAGACCTTCGACAGAGAGTCACAATGGTGCAGACTCAAGAGAGCATTGTATGGCTGAATCAAGCACCTCGTGCTTGGTACACCAGGATCGAAAACCACTTCACTGGGTTGGGCTTCACTAAGAGTGAAGCATATGGGAACATTTAACACATTGTGGTAGAAGGTAAAACTTTGATAATTGTACTTATGTCAATGATTTGATACTGAAAAGTGATGAGCATCTCATCAAGTATTGCAAAGAGGATCTTGCAAGAGAATTTGAAATGAAGGACACGGGGCTCTTGCACTATTTATTGGGATTGGAAATTTTTAAAAGAGATGGGGAGATATTTGTATCTCAAGGAAAGTATGCCAATGAGATTCTCAGGAAGTTCTACATGGAGGGAATAAAACCCATGGTGACTCCTCTAGTAGGAAATTGGGGGAAGGAGGATGATACTTCAGGCAAAGTAGTAGATGCTATTGTCTATAGGCAACTTGTGGGTTCACTTGTGAATTTGGTGAACACAAGACTAGACATATGTTGTGTGGTTAGCCAACTTATTCAAGTTATGGTTAATCCTACATATTTATTTTGGAAGGAAGGCAAGCATATGTAGAGATACCTCAGAGGCACTACATAGTTTGGGCTATGGTACAGAGGTACAAAGGGTGTGAATCTTCAAGGTTTCACAAATGCATATAGGGTAGGGAGTCCATCTGATAGGAAGAGTACATCATGGGGCATATTCAATATAGGATCAGCAACATGTTCGTGGTACAAAGTGAAACATAGATCAGTTTCAATTAGTTCAGCAGAGGAAAAGAATATGGTGTCCAGTGAGGAAGCATGTGAGGCCATCTAGATGCGGAAGATAGTTGTTTAGTTGTTTGGATGAAAAATGGTGGATGAAAAATGGATCCGGCGATGATTTATTGTGATAACCATAGTTGCATCAAACTCTTGGTTAATCCAATTTTTCATGACAGGTCCAAGCATATTGATATCCAGTATCACCATCTCAGAGATTGTGTGCAGAGGCAGATTGTGTCATTAGAATACATTCTTACAAAGGAGCAGGATGCCGACATCTTGATGAAGGCACTGTCAAGAAGCAAATTTGAGTTCCACAGAGACATGATCAGGGTAGCAGACAATCCCTTTCTTGTTGAGAGGGAGTGTTGAAATTGACAACATGAAAGGCTTCTAATTTAATTTTCCCTTAATTAAATTAGAATTAAGTTGTAATTGCACATCGCATGACAACTTTTATGATTTAAATAAGTTGAGAAGACTTATTTAGCCCAGTCAATTCAAGTTGGGGTAAAAATAGAGCCATGTAGAGTTTTCCGTAAGTTTTAGGGGGTCGAGTTGCAGTTTATTTTGAGTTGTAATTAGTTAACTCAATTATTTGATTTAAAATAAGTTTAACTAGTTATGACTGAGATATGAGCTAGTGATAAGTCTAGTGAATTAAATATGATTTAATTCACATGAAATGATCAATAAGATAACTAATAATTCACTATAAATAGTTGTTGCATGTCATTTCTAAGGAAGGTCTAGTTGAGATTGCAGTTAAATGGAAGAGAACTATCAGTTGTATAATTAGAAAATTGTACAGGTCATGCATGACGTCATCAGGATGCCTTGGAAGTATTACACATTAAATTGATGAGAATTTCCTAATTAATAGGGGCTCAATTATCCAAGGAATCTGTGAGCAAGGCTGATCAGTAAAGTGTAGGGAATTGGTTAAGTATTGGACCAAAATTTCCAGGATCAGTACAGTTAGAGATAGTGTAGAGGTTTCTCATGAAGGGAAATAACATTGTATTGTTTCATGTTCTTGACTTAATGCAATATACAAATATCAGGATTTTTAGCTTAGGCTTTCCCCAGATACATATTTATGTTGTGCGATTGAAAATCTTTCTCTTACTTGTTTATGTGATTGTGCGATAGTAATCAGTTTCCGCAATTTGTAGAATTGATTCAATATTTTTTCTTATTACATTACAAGATAAATTGAATCTATTTAGATATTCCTACAGTTTATGTTTATGCAAGTGTGTAAACCTGAAAAAGGTCAATTGTATAATTGACTGTTGAATAAGCTCAGTACTTAGACAATTTACCTATATAATTGGAAGTACGTAATTCAATGCCTATTACTAGGATAGAAACATGTCCAAAGATATATTGAGTATCGATATTGTTGTTTAGGAGCTCAAGAAGTGTTAATTCTATGAGTACGTTAATGCTGGTTCAAGATTGTTATATTTTGAATGGAGGTCAAGTTGTAGATTGAAGTTGTGGTGGTGAATAAATAGCGATGTCTACAACATTCCAGAGTGAGTGTAAGTGTCATTGAAGACCAATCAGACAAAAATATCAATATTGTTTTTGTAATGTGTATTTGTGACATGTAAGCATTAGTGGAGGGGCTTGGAGATAATGCTTCCATGTTGAGTTTAGAATTAGTTTTGAATTTCGTTGAGAGAATATCTCAACCTCCTTATCCATGTTTGGAATCAGTTGGATCTCAATCCAACTGTATATATGTATCCTAGAGGATTTGGAGGCTGACACTTCCAATGCCATTGGAATTGACAAGGAGGTTAACCTTCAGGGCCTTGCTTATGGATCCTCTCGCCAACCTCAACAAGACAAGATGTGTTCTACTCAATGGAAATTCAGGAAAGCTTACTGAACTGAAACTCCAGTCCAAAATGTGGTGAATTATGAAAAAACTTCCAGTTGTCGTGGAGAACCCAATGTAGGTTGATCACGGAATGGTGTTTGACAAGTCCATTGTTTTATTTAGAATGCTCGCGTATGGAGTCAATCGGTCTACATAGCTGGCGTATATTTATAGGTTTTTATTTCGGTCATCGTAATTGATTCGAACCCTTATACGCCTCTCTGACTTCAAGTTGATGTCGTATTGATCTCTCTCACTTCAAGTTGATGTTGTATTGATCTAGATTGGCAGTCACGTCAGACTGGAAAATGAAGGCATTGTGGAATTAGTGGTCCTAGAGGATTTAAAAGGGAGATTCAGAATACTAGAGCTTCCTAATGGTTGTGTGTGCTGCAAACCGAAAATCATGCACCTTCTTTTGTGTCAGAACTCTTACCATATCTGGGGGCACTAATTTCATTGTGCATATTCATCCTTGGAGACCGACAGAATAAGGAATGTGTAGCAAAAAGGAAGAATGACGTGTAGGGTATTTTGGATTTTTGAATATGAGTTTGTCTTCCCAATTACAAATTTCAGTATTTTTGCTTCTTCATCAAAGGATTTGTTGCAACCACATTGAAATTGATCGATTGCAAACTAAACACCATGGCGGCTATACCCTATAATGATATGGATGAACTCATTCCCTGTATATTCATTGTTACCTTTTCTTTGGGTGCCCTTAGCTATGGGAAGATATTTGTCAAGCATAATGCAATTGGGAAATAACAAGGAGATCATCAAACTGGTTCACTCAAAAGGAAAACACTCAAATATGTCATTCACTTGCATATGTCTAGTTTGTTATATGTTGGTGAGGTTTTTTTGTTCTTCAGTGCCTCAAGAGAATTAGTTACACGTTATCTTTAGGTTTATGAAAGTGTGTATATGTCAAAAAGGTAAATTGCATAATTGACTCTTGGATAAGCTCAGTACTTAGATAGTTTACCTATATAACTGGAAGTACGTAAATCAACGCCTATTACTAGGATGGAAACATGTCCATAGATATATTCAGAATTGAGATTGTCCTTCGGGAGCTCAAAAAAGGTTAATTCTATGAGTATGTTAATGATGGTTCAAGACCGTTATGTTTTGAATGGAGGTCAAGTGGGAGCTTGAAGTTGTGGTGGTGAAGAAAGAGCAGCGTCTACAAGATTCCAGAGTGGGTATAAGTTTCGATGAAGACCAATGAGACAAAAGATCAATATTATTGTTGTAATGTATATTTGTGACATGTAACCATTAACAAAGGACTTGGAGATAATGCATTATTCTTCCATGTTGAGTTTAGAATTAGTTTGAGATTTCGTTAAGAGAATATCTCAAAATCCTTATCCATGTTTAGAATCACTTAGATCTCAAGTTAGATCTCAATCCAATTATATATATGTATCATATTTATGAGTTAATTAATATGAAATAAGTTTGTGTATTCAATTTAATTTTATTTATTAAATAAATTAAAATGATAATGTTTTTATGGTTTTAGTATATAAATTTTGAGATAAAACTAATATTCAAAACATTTCTTTACTATTAAATGTATTATATTTTAAATATATAATAAATATATTAAATTAACTTATTTAAGCATGTTTAGAATGTCACACTAACATGTGAAGAATCTTAAATTTTCAATTATTCAACATAGTCATATTTATAATCATCTTAAAAATAAAACATTATTAATTGAAAAAACATATAAAATGATAAAAACATATTTTATAATAAATAAATAAAATTATTTTAATATATGTTTTATAAATGAATTAATTAAAAAAACACAAAGTCCTTGAAAATATTTATTTCCTTGATAATATTTAAATTTAATTATTAAAAAAATCAATAATATTTTAAATTAAAAAATATATATTATATGATTTAATCATATACCACAGTCAATTAATATTATTGAATATCATTGTATTAGTAAAAAATATTAAAATTTAAATATTACGAAGACTGTGTTCTCTCATATCAGTAGAATAATAATAATAATTTATTCCCACCGATATGATCGACTTTAGTAATTTATGCCATGATAAAAACGTCAAAAACTCGTCGTCCCATCGGGCGAATAAGATACCATTTATCACCACCTGAAGCTTATGCCCACGTATCAGCGCCTCCTAACCCCACCGTACATATAAAAAAAGAAAAAAACAATACTTCTTACTTGTCGTATATCATAACATTATCGTTCATGTGTTATGTTTAGTCACCATCATTACCAACACTCACATTGTCGTATTAGTTCGCTTTTTGTATGTGATATCCATCGAATATATTTTAATAAAACATCCCTCTATGAGGATCTTTGCGTTTTGGTTGTGATGAGTACCATCTCCCTGTTCATGTTCTAAATATCTTAAATAGAAATTCGGAAAGGATTCAAATGTACTTGTAAATTCCTACATTGAGATTAATAGAAAAGCTAATTTTGAGTCTAAATAAATGAGGTAGAATAGGAACAATTCCTTTGACATAAACTAGAAAAAAATGACCATTTCAAAGACATAAAAACTATATTATCTGTTTCCAAAAAGATAACAAAGATAAAAGATTAGATTTTAATCAATACTATTAAGAATTTTATTACCATAAACAATTAAATATAATTGAGCTATTAAAAAAGAAAAATATTAATATTTAATACTATACTTAATCACTTTTACCTAAACAAAGTCAAAGGTTACAGTAGTTATCAGGTTTTCTATTTTCCTCTAATCAATTAAACAGAGATGAAAGAGGAAGTTTCACCAAACATGCACTTGTAGTTTACTAATCGCGTGAAAAATGGAGGAGGCAGTTTTCAAATAGCTAGAAAAATATAGGTGTAATTTAGGATGCTGAGTAAAATTGCAGATTGCCAAAAATTTAACAAATTTATTATGAAACAGTGATGCATTATTGTACCGAACAGAATTTTAACGTATTATCTATGGAATCCAACATTACGGCTGAATTTTTAATTTTTTTAATATCCAATTCGACCTGAATTTTATAACTATGATATTGACAAATAAGGGAATGACTTTAAAACAGCTTAGATAAATATTATATTTAGAATGCCTTCGTTCAGATTTCAGATAGCCATATGCACATAGTCATATCATTTAAATAGATATTTATAATTTGTATTGAAATATTTTTTTAATATTTTATATGGTTAAAATTAAAATAAACTATAAAAGTTAATTAAATTATAATTTTATTTGAAACAATGAAAAATTATTAATGCTAAAAATTATATATCTGGAGAAGATTTAAACTTTAAATTTTATGGTTTTATTTAATATTTTATAACAATGCAGTGATGAATTGAATTGTTTTTAATGAATTAAAAATTAATATATAAGTTAAACACATAAATATATTAAAAAAATGTAACAAAATTCTTAATAACAAAAATTTATCTTAATATATAATAAAAATTGTAAACTATAATACTATAAGCTAATGGAATGGCTTATCAATATCATATCTGTTAAAAACTATAATTAATTTCATATTGCAGTTATTTTTAATTAAAAAATTTGATTAAAAAATTAAAAAATTAAATACTTTAAAAATAAATCTTATTTTTTAATTTAATATAATATTAAGAATATTTAAAATATTCTATAAATAATTAAATTAAATTTCCAAGAAGAAATTTCAAAATTAAAAAGCTGCTCAAGCTAAAAAGACATTCGGGTAAAAATACATTGGGTAGAAACTGCAAAGTGTTGGTCAAGTGAAAACCAGTAAATGAAATGGATGCGAGGAATAATGGCATTGTTATACATAATATACCGAGGAATAATGGCATTGTTATACATAATATACCGAGGAATCCTTTCATTCCGTGTGCCCATTGCAATTTGCGGCACTGAATATGCTCACAACTCCACAGTTATTGCACTCTGAACGAATCCTTCAAAATCATGTGGCCTCTCTACGGGAATCCACTTTCCTGAGTTGTCGAACATGTAACACACCTGCCCACCCCAACGGCCGGTAGAACCGCTCACAAATATCTTGTCACGCCATGCTGCGGTGCAGGTAGCAGCATCCATATCTTCAGGAAGAGACGCCGCGAGTTCCCAAGAGTTCTCCTTACCGTTATATCGAATTAGTTGGTGCTTTTGAAAGAAATACAGGCGCCCTAACGCAGCTAAGCACGACCGTGGGGTTTCCCCAGTACTCCACATATTCGCCAATCTGCTCCAACTACCTGAAATGGGATCGAATACTTGTGCACTCTTCTCGGATCGACCCGGTGACTCTGTAGCGTACCCGCTTATGACAGTGAATTTTCCATCCAGAAACACTCCGTGGCATCGGTCTCTCTCTTGTGTCATGGGAGGCAACACCTCCCATTTGTCATGTTTAACATCATATGCCTCTGCAGTTCGCAGAACACTTTTATTGCCGTCCTGTCCTCCGGCAACGTAGATAAGTCCATGAGGAGAAACAGAAGAGGCGAAGAAGGATCGAACAGTGGGCATATCGGCTCCACGTCTCCAAGTACTGGAGATGAAGTCATAGATAAGGACACAGTTCATGGCCTCCCAATTTGAGGGATTGCATCCCCCAATCAAGACCAGTTTCTGATCCACGCAAACGCAGTGACAGAAGCGGGGAATCCCATCGGGAAATTGCGGAATTGAAGGGAGCCGAACCCAGGTGCCCTGCAGAGGGTCATACAGAGTTACCCCATAAACAGGGGCGCCCCGCCACTTATCCTCCTCAGCTGAATTCCCATGGGGAATAGCCTGAATCAAACATATCAACTGCACACTCGTCCCAGATATCTTTCTGTCCTCATAGAACCGCGGGCTAACGAGCATAGCCTCCCAGCTTCTGCACACAGCTTTGAGCTTATCATGTGCCTTGTAAGTGACTCTCAGCAGGCACTCAAGACCGATTTCGTCAGGAAGATTAGGAATAATATTCATTGATATGACTACAAATCCTCAAATTACTCAAAATTAAACAAAAGCCAGTAGATAATTAAATCACAGAGATTAGATACCGTTCAGCTATGCTAAAGAAGAATGAGGGCTATAAGCAAATATAGAGGACAAAAATGGGCAAATCTTGCTCCAGATGCTGGAAAATATTCCTGTAAATAACGAATGAAGGTCATGACAACAAATGCAGAAAACGCTGGAAATCTTGCGCTGAATACGGATGAAGAGTATGAACAAATATGGAGAACACACAAGAAGATAACGCTCCAAAAGCGAATGAAAGCTATGAGCAATTATAGCGAAAACAACGGAAAATCTTGCGCTAATCTCTGTTTAATGCGAGGAGAATCAGAGACGCGTGTATGATATATAGAAAGTGAGGGGTAGCCTCTGCGATTCGAGTGTATTTATGGAAGCAGTAGTCTTTAAAAAATTCACAAATTAATTTTATTTTTTTTAGAATATGAAAAATTCAAATACGATTGTATTTCTATTTCTATTATAAACACTATTCAAATACTCTAAATATCTTTTTTTTTTTTTAAATTATTTTTACCGAATTCCCAAAAAAGATTTACCGTCCAGACTATTGAAGCTATGCTGTGAGGTCTATACACAACTCCTTTTGAGAATAGTGATAAGAATCCGCAATTCTGTTGACGGAATCTCAACATGTGAGCGACGGTGATGTAATACGCACATGTTTCTGGAAACTAGAACGAAGAAGTAATCATAAAGCATAAACAGGTAGTTAAATACACCAATCATACCATTTGCCAGCGAAGTCGTCCTGGCCAGTTATAGTCCGGTGTGGACGGATTAGGTGTTTCATGAGTCAGCGGATATGCGAATGCACAGGAAATTCAATTATTGCAACAACCACATGGAACCATATCACTAGCAATTACACCGAGAGGTGAGCACCGAAAGGAGGAATGGGTCCCATGTATATTGTAATAATCACGTGGAATTAGAGTAATCACGTGGAATTAGAGTATTTTATATATGATTTATTTTGATTTAAGTTCACCAGACTTTTAAAAAAAATGTAAAAAAAAAAAATATACAACGAATTTTTTTTCTTTTATTCTCAACTCAATTGTTTTTATTCTTAACTCAATTCATTTCATCATTAAACCAATGAAGCCAAATTCTCGCTAGGAAAGTAGTGGTGAACTCTCTTTTTCCTTTATTCTCAACTCAATTTCTTTTACTCTTAACTCAATCCATTTCATTATTAAACCAATGAAGCCAAATCCCCCCCGGTGGATAGGAAAGTATTGGTAAATACTTTCAGCAAAGGCCGAAGACCACGTCCTTCTTCTCCTAGGCATTGGAAGAGAGCTCTCTCATGATGACCAACCTTTGAATCTGGCGCTACCCATCATCCCCTGAATTGGGAGGGGGAGGGATTCTGACCCCAACGCCCATTTGCCCCATGCTCGCAACAACCCAATCGGAAACACGCCAGAGGCTAACAGCTTCCATTACAGAGCCATTGTGTGGGATTCAAATGAGCTTGACGTGGCATTATACAAATTGATAACAACACATCGACGAAAGGCATGGCTCCAGTCTGGACAATGTCAGATCAAATATTCAATGCTTCCCTCTCGAGTCTCAAACGTTTCAGAGTTGTGGATTGAATCAAAGCATATTGCTTTTAATTGGCAATAAATAAAATCTGAGGTTTTCTTGTCATAGTTTAAGCATCCATTGGTTTTATTGTTTGTATTTGGTTTTCTTCACCCACTGTTAAAAAGAAAACTTCTTTCTTCTTCCCATTATTCCTCAATTATTCAATCCTTATCCAATAAAAATGATTCAGAATCACATAAAGAATCTGCAAAATATCGACAAACAAAAATACTATCGACAAATCTCTAAGACGTTTGAAATTCGTTTTTTACCTCTAGAGGTCTCAAAGTTATGAAACATCCCCTCAAATGCCGAAAATATCTCGAGCTTTCAGGAACCGGAACAAAACGAGGCCTTATGAAGTTTGGTGGAGTCGGAGTAACTAGAACCTTCAACCTCTGGCCAATCAACTTAGGCGCTTTAACCAAGGTGAACAAGACCGCGACTAAGCTTTAATCACAATTTTCTTCTATGAGGAATGCGTTATCCGACATGTATCGGTAGATAAGTGTCCACCAGTTTAGTTCCTTGGGAGGTAATCTGCTAAAGTAGTTTCACCCTGAAAGTAAAACAATAGACATGGCAGTTTTCTTCAAGGGCGAAAACAGGGAAATCGCTCATTCATAGAAGTTTGACCGAAGCAGGTGTTGAATTTTTAAGTTCAACTACAACTACGCACAGGTGGACGAAAGGACAACATCGGCAATGTTTTTTCTGTGTGCACTCCATCTCGGACTTTAATACCCTGCAATTAAATTTCTTGTCCATGGCAGCAGCCTGCATATGCAGTAAAATTTCATGGTTCACACACCACGCTACCCATCCTTTAACACTCTGCCATGCCGCGCCATTAACTTCTGCAACCACTGCATTCAAAGCATAGTTTACTGCCAGTTTTGATTTGAACAAGCCCACAACATGGAGGACCCACTGCCAAGTCAACAGAACGCGTGGACCAATACAATTTTATCGTGCAGTTTTGAGGGTGACGTCACAAGGCTCGATTGGTATGTGATAATTTTATGCATACAAGTTTACGTTTGTTTTGAAATCCGGTGGGTCCCATATCCAACCAATGGGAGAGCGATCGCGTGGATTTGGTGCCTTACGTCATCAGGGCAAATTAGTATGCGAAATCGTTTGCAAAGGGATTAAATTTCAATTTTTCAAATCCACGATAAAGGTTTGTGACATAGGATTAAAAAGTTTAATGATGTGCTATATATTTTATATGCGACAATGCATTTTGGTAAGTCATTTACTTAAAGCACATATGTTTTTATCTTTAGGATATATGTATAAGTCCTAATATATATATTATAAACTTGGGAAGTTTATAATATATATAAAAGTAGTTTTGTTTTAATTTAAAGGACTATGCATTGAAATAAAAGGAGCCCGAAGGCAAAACAAAGATATATATAGACTGTGTATTTAAAAAAAAAAACACAGCAGTGTGAGAACTGTGTGTGTGTGAATTATTTTATAAGCCAGAAGGCAGAAGAATATATAGCAGCACTGTGTATGAGAGAAACAGAGTGTGAAGCGCTGTGTGTGCAAAATTTTGTTTTGCAAGAGACAGAGAAGAAAATTTTGAAGGACACTGCGTGTGAAGTAGTTCCATTTGTAATCCCTCTGAGGAGGAAGAATATCAGTTTGTAATAGTGTTTTTATTTTTAGTGAAATAGAAGTTGTTTGTGTGCCATCTCTGTCCAGAAAATTCTTAATTGAATCTCTGTGTTGAAGTTGGGGAATTTTTATTCCTCTGTTGTTTGGAATACTTGTGGAGTCCCAATAGCACAATATTCATAAGGTATTTATCTACTACATTCTCTCTCGCTCCAACTAGCTCATCCCGAACCTAAATGAACTTGGAAAGGTACATAATAATGGGATCTCCTTTTCTCATATGATTTTTTCTTAACTTGGCGTTCAAGCCAAGCTTCCTCGCATCACAAGAACCCTAATAAAAATCTATAATTACTTTCTACATATTGTATGTTTTATTATTCCCATGGAGATGAGATATAATATGGTCATTGAACCCCTCAAGAATGATCCTCCTTACCTTGGTGTCATTCTTGTTATGTTGGATCAATTTTCAGGGATCTATAGGTGGAACTGTTTAAATCTATGCAAATTATAGAAATCCATTATCTTCTAATACCACTAAGATCCACTCCCTCCATGAGAATAAGTTGTAGGTTCCCTCTAAACAACTATCTTACCTTAGTCCTTGGAATGACATACTGCTATCCAAAAATTTCTCTTCAAAACTCTAGCACAAGCCCACTAACTAATTTGTGCCCTTGACTTATTGAAAAATCCTAGTGTTGGGCCTTTATGTAGAACTCTTCTTGGATAACATGTTGATTTTCTTGAAGATTTATGCACTAATTAGATGAATTTTTGAAAAAAAGGCAATTGAAACCTAATGTACTTTCATCTAAATACAGAGTCTCTTAGCAGTCAAGAATAAGTGGAAAAAGCACCAAAGATAAAAATGCATGCACACAAAATTGACACAGTTTTTTTACCTAGGAAACCCAAAGGGTAAAAAAAACTTATTTTTTGTGGTATTTTATTTATTGTTCTTGATAAAATGGATCTATTAGAATTCACATTTCTCCTGTATCCAACACTCTGTCTCTGAGAAAGTGCTAGGATTCTCCTCACTGATCTCATCCCTATCATTGATTTCTGCCCACCTTGATCTTGGCCCTGCAAAATTGGTCTCTGCTAAAGATAGTCCTAACATTCCCTAATAATCCTAGTCCCTTAGCTCCATAATCCTTGCGCACTACAGGCCCATAAATCCTTGCACACTTGCTCCTAAATCCTTGCTCACTTTCTCCTAAATCTATGCGCACAATTGCTTATAAACTATGTGCACTCCACACGAAAAATTCGTGATCTTATTCCTTCATCTTTATATTTATATATATAAATTGATGCATGTATGATGCCTAGTCAAACTTAAGTTCACACTTGTGCCACGTGTTTCCTTTACTAGTTAACCAGAGAAAGTCCCAATTACACTTGGACTAGCTCTCAACTAACTAGCTCAAGTTCCTCCTTGATTTAATTTACTTGTGATTGTGAGTTAACTGAGAACTCAATTCATTCTCTCTCCAATCAACACTAAAGTCTTAACTCATTCTAACTCAAGTTGTCTCTACCACCTCATCCTGTAGTCTAACTGAGGAAGACTCCAACTAACCGAAACTCCAACAATACGCATGGAAAATTGATGAATATTCCAGTAATGTGGAAATAAACTCATTTTAACTGAATTATATCTCATTCACTCACATTTAGGCTAGATAAATACTAATTTTAGGTCTTCACTGGCAAAGGAACAATCCAAAAGACCTTGAATCACTACATTTTCAACAAAATAATGTGAGAAATTTGGAATTTTTTGAAACAATTTTTGGTTGAATTATTATTATCATAAATTGGTTTTTTATTATTGCTTTGAATTCTTAATTTCATATTTATATTTTGTTTTATACATCAATAAATAAATAAATTAATGATCAATGTCTTGGAATAATTGTATTTCAATATCGATCATTAAATAAATGTTATTCGTCAACATTATTCTCTGAACATTTTATTAAGGGAATTCATTTAAACGATTTTTAATTATAGCATTAGAGTTGAGAAATGTGTTTTAATTAGTAAAAAATGCATTGGTTAGTCACCATTAACATTGGGTGTGCTTCTACCCTTTGATACTTTTCATAATGGCTACTGTTAGTCACCAAAAAAAATTGTCATATCAAATGGTGGCTAAAACATTTTTGGAGCCTTCAAGGAACAAATTTTATTGCTAAAAAGTGTTATCTCTTGAAGACTCTTGAAGACATCATGCCCTTGTTTCAATCTTCATTGCTGTTCCCATTTGGAAATTAGAAATTCTGTTGTTTCCATAAAATAAAACACTACTGCAAAATCCCCTTTTTCCCCCTCCTCCACTCAAAAGCTAACCTTCTTTTTTCTCCCCTTTTTCCCCATGAAATTCCTCTATTTTCATGATTCCCCTTCTTCCATTCATGAAAATCATTTTTACATAGTTTAAAACTCATTTTTAAGCTATACCGAAACCCCCAAATCCATCAAAAGTTTTGAAAATTTTCATAAAAATATGTGTTTTTGACTATGGGTTTAAGCCCCCTTGGGCTAAGCCTAAACCACTTCCCCACCATATGCCTTTGTGCTAAAAACCAAGCGCTGAGGCCAAAAGCACTCATCGCATCAGAACTTCTGATGAGCGTAAATTTTGTCATTACACACCAAAAGCTCCAATGCGATTAAACCCGGTATAACATTACTCTCGATCCTTTGTTTTCTTTTGAAAAACCCAAAGTCAAACCCAAAAGCGTTTATCGCATCAAAATTTTTCAAATGAACACAAGTCTTTTGACTATATAAAAACTCTGATGTCGATGAGCCCCTTGTACACAGCGCCCGATCCTATTTTTGTTTTATATAATCCGTGGGACCGCAATCGGGCACTTAAACCTTGGAATAAACCCTTCCGATTGGTATTTTCCTTTGTAAAAGTTATAAACCCACTCTTTCCAAAGTTTTGGTCCAATCGCGCCGAATTTATGTTTTCTAATGTAATGGATAGATTGAAAGACCGCATCAAAACTTCCGATGCGATTGAGTCCCTTTGTTAAAACTCCGCTCCCTCCACTTTTTACTCCATATAACTTATGCCCAGGACCAAAGGTTAAAAGTCTCGAAGCGCTTAATCTCATCGGAGGATTTTAAAATGGTTAGATCGAAAAGACAAAGCCTGACCTTCCGATTCCGATTGGCCCTTTTCATATATAAATCCCTGGGCCTATTATCATTCCATATAGACCAAGGCCCCGCAGTCGGGCACCAAACCATATCATAAATATATATCCCTCCCATACCATAAAAACTTGATATTATATTAAAATTTTGGGTTTTTCATGTCGTAAAGGTTTTTTCGCCAGTGCATAAGTTTAAACAATCTCGACCGTTGATCTTAAGCCGATCAACGATCCACTCATCATCGCATCGGCAATATTCAAAAGCGCATTTCGCGCATGACATTTCTCCTCCCTGATTGATCATTCCTCGATCAATCGTAATCCGTTGATCTCCTTTTCCGCCTTCATTTGATCCGACGGCCCACATTTCCTCCGATCGTAAGTCTTTACTCCACCTTTGAACCCCTTCGATTCACTCCCCACCGTTGATCTGATCCTCAGATCAACGGTCAGCGCTTAATCACATCGGCGCATTACGAAATTCTATGCCCCGCTGATCGCCGATCTCCGATTACATCTGGACTGTCCACATGTCCAGATCGGACGGTCCACATCGCGCCTCACGATTTTGGTTTAAAAACATATGCCCCACTTCATAATGTTGTTTCGGCCAATCACAGTCGTTGATCTCTGCAGATCAACGGCCCTTATTAACCCTCATTCCGCCATTGTATTATTTCATGTTAGCCCCAGATTTAATCCTGGTCGTCCATCTGTTCTATCTAACGGCCCATATTAACCCAACAAGGCCTACCTCCTATGGGTCCTGCCCTCTTCGAATTTCAAATCTCTGTCATTCAAAGCTTGGATCTAACGGCCCAGAATGAAACCGCCCACCTAGCTACCGCCCACGCATCTACCTCGTATCGTTTCACTTCGATCTCCACCTTTGGATGATGCCATCCAATGGCCACGCTCTCTACCCACACCCTCTGAAGAAGTTTACCCCACAAATACAGGATTTCATAATATTTTTTATGTATTTATGTAGGTGTTTAATGGTTTTCCATTATATTGAAAGAAAAATCCGAAGGCTGGGAATGACGATTCCCACGCCTTTAATTCATCAAAGGGAACCATTCACAGGGTTCTACTCCATGTCTCGTCAATGCTTCATGGGCATTGATGCCATACGAGCCCTATGCGGCCCTGCACATCAACAAGACATACAAAAATGCATAAAATAATTAAAAAGAGTATCAGTGTCGAAGAAAAAGTACAAGAGAACAAAATATTGAAGACAAATTTGTGGAGATCACGGCTAAGATTGATTAACAAAAGCCTAATCCTCCAAATTAAAACAGAATTAAAGGAAAATCAAAATATCTAACAGACAACAAGGCCTCCACCGCCACAACAGAGGCAAATTGATTCCTCTCAGCTACCCTTTGCCACCTGTAGCCGCAAGCATTCAAAACAGAGGCCAAAGTTATTGGTCAGAAAGAAGATATTAGCCTCGGCGCAACCAAACAGTTAATTCTGCTGAAGGAATTTAATGACAAAAATATCAGCAGAGTTACTACAACATAACACAAAGCCTTAAAAGTCAACAAAATCTCCCACCGAGCTTAATATTTAATGTAAATCAATTAATACAGTGAGAATATTTGTACGTTTCTCTATTAAGCCCCTCAAAGGCTGAGAAGTCATTAAACTGTATTTATTTCCTTGGGAGATCTTTTATCAGATCCCACCTCCTCATTCTTCTATAAATACTTCTGTAGAAGATGAGAAAATGTTGGTTGCTGAACTTTGAAATATACTTGAGCTTGAAACTCCTACTTGTAAATAGTGTTCAGAGGCTCTTGAAGCTCTGCTTGTGATAGAATAGTTAGGCTGAGATGTTAAGATGATTGCTAACCTGAAACACTGGACTTAAAGCTGTAACTGGTTTGAAGCATCAATACAAGCTAATTTATGGGATCCTGGTCTATGTCAACGGTGATGTTATTTCTTATTTTAAATTGTCATTTTATTTCTGTTTCCACTTTGTTCATCTTCTCTTATAAAGAACAGCATGCATAGAGTTAGGATTTACTATATATCAGTACCCTTCTCTGACTGATAAGCTTTATCTCTATGTTTTCTTCCAAATTGTGTTATTTAGGAATGATTTAATTTAGTTCAAGCGGTTAGGAATGTTGGCGTTCCCTCGTCCTACTGTCTTAGCTAATTGTTATTCTTGAATGTTATTTTCATTTCATGTTAAGTAGAGAGAAACTAAGGAAGATATGGTGAACCCTGGTCCTAGTTTTATCCCCAAAGACTGTCTAAAAGTTTCCCTTGGAATGTGTTGAAAGCTGGCTAGTTTCAAATTACTTACCAGATCTTAGACCATTCTTTGTTATCTTTGTGTTTGTCTTAAAATTTTACCAAGTAAAGCAGAGCTAAGAGAGGTTTTGTGGTGAGCCCTACCCACTAGTTTCTACTCCAACAATTGCCTTTGAGTTTCCCTTTGTTTTTTGTATGTTTTCTATTGAAAGTGTATCAAAGGCTGGCTAGTTTCAAAGTACTTACCAGATCCTGGACAGCTCTTTGTTCCTCATCTGTTTAATACCCCTTCGTGTTGTATCATTTCATTCCATAAATCAAAATTTAAAGATATCCTTAGACATAGATGACTTGCCCCATGGACCACTCTTGCCCCTTGTTGTTTCAATTAAACCCTATTATGACTCCATAGCCCAATGGACTAAAACTTGCAATTATCTATCTTTTTGGCCAAAGCTTGTTCTATTTGCTTGCAACTTCTCACCTTTGAAACTCTTTGCACTTAGAACTTTCACCTCAAAGAATAATCATGCTCAACCATCCAAAACAAAACAAAACCCTTGGACCTCATAGCTAGCCTAATATCATTACCCAAAAACCTTAAAGATAAATCCATCTTTGTACTCATTGGAGAGATCCCTCTCCGGATTCAGGAGGGCTAGATCCTAGAATCCCAAAGTGGTTGAAACGATGTTATCCCTGCAGTCGGACTTTTGCCAATCTTGCTGATTACAGGGAGCTAACAGCTACCATGCTCAAGTATATCTCTCACTTATACATCATTTCTAAGTTATTTCGCCATCTTCCATCCATTTTTAATTATATTCCTCCTCCATTGTTATTTTCATGTACTTTCACCATCTTCTATGTTTAATTATATTCGTCTTATAGTGTTATTTTATGTCAACTATGGGTTTCTTCATTCTTTAATTATTTAGCTTTCATAACATATGTTTTTAATGTTTTTTATTATAGTCTTCTAATCCATGGTGTCAATGTATTTAGTGAAAATGAAAACAATTTATGGTCATATAATTTTGTTTTATTTTTATGAAAGAAATTATATTTCAATCAAGTATAAATTAGCATATATTAATATTAATATGAATCTATGAAGCACTCGATGGGGTCAAATTTGTCAAATTGTAAATCTTCTTTACGTTTTTTTTCTCCCAAAAAAATGTTTGCACCTTCATGCCCATGATTTCCCTTGATGCTTGATAAATCTGAATTTAAGATGTGTTTACATTAGTGACAATTACATACCATATTATTTATATTTATATTATTGAATATAGAATTTAAGTCATAAAATACATGGCATATTTGATTTTTATGCATATGTAACGTGTTAATTCATTTCCACAACTCATGATGAGGAGAATTGTGCCTTGGATTGAACACTTGATGCTTGTCATGGAAATGGATCCTCATCAAATACTGTTGATGAGGAGAATAATTCCTTGGCTAGAAATAGGAATAAATATAAAGGGAAGGCGTCCCGTTCCAAATTAGATTCTGGTCATGTAGGAAAGAAGTGAGACTTGTTAAAGGTAAGTGTTTTCAATGTCATGAGCTTAGACATTATGATACAAAGTGTCTGCACAAGAAGACCAACAAGAAGTCCTTAGGAGGAGCGGCATATGAGGCACTTGCTTCACAGCTCGAGTTGGATTTCACCCTCATCACATGCATGGTGTCATCGGTGATGGGTTATGTGTGGTACTTAGATAGTGGATCTTCATTCCATATGACCGAAAATAACTTGGAGGAGAATGATCTCGAGATTCATATCAATATGGGAGATGATGGGAGGTATAATGCTACAAATATAGGTATAGTTACCTTTCACAGGGAGTCAGGTACTCCTTTCACATTAAAATATTTCATATATGTTCCCAGTTTAAAGAAGAATTTGGTTTATGTTTCTATGTTGGAACACCATGGCTATGATGTGATATTCAGGGAAAGAAAGACGTTCCTTCATCACAAATCCATGGGACAAATGAAGAAGAATGGGGTTTGAGTAAAGAACCTCTAAAAATTAAATGTAGAAGACTTTTCTTCCTTGAGCATGAAAGAAGAGAAGGTGGAGATCCAAGACATCGGTGAGTTATGGCATAGGAGATTGGGCCACCTACACCATGGAGCTTTGAAGATCATGCAAAATATTTCCACAGGACTTCCAAAGGGTGCACTTGAGCAGCAAGATACATGAAAAGGGTGTACATCGGGGAAGTATACCAAAGACACCTTTCACAATAATGAAAGCTGAGCAAAGGCGATCCTTGAGAGAGTTCACTCAGACCTGTGTAGATCATTCTTGATTTTTTCTAGATGATTTTTCACGCAAATGTTGGATTTTATTCATCCGGAAGAAACATCGGATGTTATAAAAGTTTTGTGAGTTCAAGGCACTTGTCGAGAAATATACATGGAAGAAGGTGAAGTCTCTGAGGAGAGACAATGGTGGAAAATATGTCTCTAACGAATTCAAGAACCTATGTGTTGCAAAAGGAATTCGAAGGGAATTGATAGCACCCCATAATCCACAACAAAATGGGGTTGCAGATGTTGGGGTCCTATGTTTTGATAGATTGGCTTACCAAAAGACAAGGAAAATACAAACCAAAATTTAGAGCTCTAGGATCTAGCCCTCCTAGTCTCAGAGAGGGATCTCTCAATATATTTATAAAGATGTGTCTTGAAAGGTTTAGAAGTTTATTTTAGGCTAGTTATGGAGTTAAAGGTTGTTTGTTTTTTCTTGGTTGGACAAGTATGTTTCATCTGGTATAGATAGAGCATGGGAATCTACAAGCCATTGGGCAATGGAGTCATGTGAAGTCCAAATAGTTCTGACTGAGAAGGAAGGGAAACCAAAGGGAAAATCTAACTTGGTCAAGGGTCTGTTGAATAATATAGGTGAAATGGAATGGACATTAAGGACTAAGAGTGAACCACCAACTAAACCCTTTCACAATGGCTTAAAGGATTTGGGGAACACCCTATTTCCTCCAATAAGCTCACTGCTTTGGACCTAAATCAATATAACACTCAAATAAAGGAGAAATGTAGACTAGACCTTCTAAATGAATTATAGGATTTGGGGAACGCCCTATTTCCTCCTATAAGTTCACCTTCGAGAGTTTAACCAACAAAACATACAATTACATTCAAAGAAGAGGGATCGCCTTAGACATCTAGGACTGCAATTGTAGGGGCCTTTGACATAATGATAACAATAAAGAATAGAGGGTATGATTGAGACAAACCTCACTGTTAAACTGCAAGCATCAATAATCAAAGGTAGACTTCAGGCATAATATTTGGTGGTAAAGAAAGAGGGAGCGCCTAAATAGTCTTTGACACAACCGAATTAACCATTTCTGAAGTAAGACAAACTGAATATAAAGAGAGCTATTAGACTACCCTGTCACATCCAGTAGAAGAAAACATATAATAGTGAAGGATAAATAGGTCAGAGGTGCTTCTAAGATACATTTCTCTGCCTAAATTTTTTATCCTACTGTAAGCAAAGCATGATGGAACAAAATGGAAACACAGGAAATAACATAGACAATAAGAAGTACGTCACCAAAACCAGGCTCATGGATCTGATGGTCCAGCCTCCTTCATCAACAGAAAAACACAGATCTTCACACACCTTCAGAACACCAAAGCTTCTTCAAAGCAGCAATATGTATTACTTTAGAAATCACAAAATGCCAACCTTTTACAATGAGACTTCGAAGAGTCTTTATAGAGAAAATGAGAAAAGTAGGTGAAGAAATGTTTAATGATTATCAATGATAGGAGGAGGCATTTCGAATGCCCCATTCTGTGCCTTAAATATTTCATTGAATTCTTGATAGGATCAATAACTTTGTGGCTTGTTTGAGGCCATTTTGATATGACAGAAATCACCCACAGGGTGTCCTTGAGAAGAAAAATCATCCGGAGAGGTACTATTATCTTCTCGATGTGAGTTAAGTGAGGAATGGGCTATGAGGACTCCCATACTTCTAAATAACTGCCTCTGACAATTTGTAGTAGCTTCCTTGGCGCAATAACTGCTTGGCAGACTTGTGTGCATGGGTAAAGGTCAGGTCTTTGTCAGTCATCGCTCTACATCACTGACTGCTCTGTCTCTTCGTACTTAAACCTGTACTAGCTGTGTTTATGCTTCTCTTCTGCTGATTGCTCGAAATGCTTATGTACCGATACTGGTCTTCTATGTTGTGTATCCTGCCACTGGGAATGCGATCATCATCTTTTCTGAGTGTTTTGTGTACAGGTGGAGGATTTTGCTGAGCTGGAGGGTTACTGACGGTTTATGGATATGACCTATTGATTGCCACACCCTCACCCTTTGTTTCTGGTCCTTTAGACTTTGCTTCTTGGTCCTGAGACGGCTATCTGAGCCTGTGTGTCACCTTTGTGACTGTGACACATTAATTCCTTCATCGGCCATTAAAAACCTGCAAACACACGATAAACATATTAAGAAATCCCGCGGACTTGGTTTCGACTGCTTGCAGAGGCTCTGGGGTGGCGGAGGAGCAGTGAGGAAGAATGTGACTACAGCAGAAAAATGGGGAGAAAACCACTGGCAGAGCAGTTAACCAGGTGCTTTGGAGGTTTGGGTGTGAGGATGAACTGGGACCGTTAGATTAGGATAATCAACGGTGGGGAGTCATCTATGAGGTTGTTTGGAAGGTTAAATGGGTGATATGAGAGTGAAGACGTGATATAATGTGGGCCGTTGATCTGGATTAGATGGACGGTCACAATTGGATCGGCAGATCGCAATCGGGGAAGGCAGCGGGTGACGATTTTAGAACCTCCGATGGGTGATGGTGTGATTGAGCACCAGCCATCAGATTCAGATTGAATGGACAGTCACGATTGGATTGGCGGATCAAAATTGGAAGGGACAGAGGGTGGCACCATTTAAACTTTGCGATTGGCGACGGTGCGATTGAGCGCTAGTCGTCAGATCTGGCAGGGAGATCGACGGTTCAAATAATGATCATAGGGGCGAAGGGGGAGGAGCGGCGGGCGCATTTTAGAATTAGCGCGGACCATCGGATCGGTGTAGATCGATGGCTCAGATCGCGGCGGGAGTTCAATAAAACGAACCTCATCGCATCGGAACTCTGTGAGTTTACAAAGAAAAAGGCCTGCAATGGAAGTCCCGATGTGATTAGTGCCCAGGGTTGTAGCGCTTGGTTCTGGGCATGGGGCATATGGGGGAAGTGGTTAAGTGGGCTGGCTGAAAGGGGCTTAAGGCCTTAGTGCAGAAATGAGTTTTTAGGCCAAAAAACGGGGATTTTTAGGGATTTTTGTTTTTTGGCTTTCGGTAGAGGGGAAAAGTTTGTTTAAACCTGAAAAAAGGGATTTTTGGAGGTTTAAAGGGGATTTTGAAGGCTTTTTAGGAGGAAATGGGGATCTTAAAAAGGAAAAGGAGGCTTTATGAAAATGAAGGGAAATGAGTTGAAATGGGCAGTTTCAGAGGCCTTTGGAAAACAGTTTCTTTTATAAATCTGGCAGGGTTTTGGGCATGCCCTTGTAGAAACAGCTGTGGGGATTAATCCAAAGGGACAAAGAATCATCATAAGACTTCAAGGATGATGGATTTTCAGGGGAAAATAAATCTCTTGAAGGCTTGAAAACAAACTTAGCCACCATTTGGTACATCAGAATTTATGGGTGGCTAACAGCAGAAAGGAAGAACAAAACTATTATGGGAGAAACATGACCTATGTTTCATGATCAGGGCCTACTGTTGCATCTGTGGGTTGAAGCATGCAACACAAGTATTTATGTAGAATAAAAGTCCTCATCGGATACTTCAGAGGGGTACACTAGAGGAAGTTTTTTGAGGTAAGAGACGAGATGTATTTCATTTTAAATTTTTTCGTTCATCAGTTTATTTCCATGTGACCAAATATGCTAGGAAGAAGCTAGATCCAACAACTGAGTTGGGGATATTTGTGGGTACACTGATACACCTCACAACTATCAAGTGTACTTTCCAACATACAGGATGACAATGGTCAAAAGAGATGTGAAATTCGATGAAGAGAAGGCCATGTGAATTTCCCTTGAGAGGGAGCATCAGTTGCATGAAGTTGAGGAGCTCTTGGCTCTAAAAGAAGAAACTCAAGATGTGGAGTAGCCACAAGAAGATGCGCAGAGAGTGGAAGCACCCACTCATGCAGAGACATCCTGAGATGAATGGAAGTGCACAACAGAGGCTGACAGGTTGTAGCTTGATGCTAGAGTGAATGTGGGAGAACCCACATCACAGTGCAGGCATAGAAGGTCGCCAGAGAGGTACACTGTCTAAATGGCTCTTATGAGCGAAGGTGTAAATATAGATCCATCCTATTTTGAGGAAGAAGTGCAGAAACCAATTTGGGTTGATGCTATGATTGAGGAGTAGATTTCATTATCACAAACGGTGCATGGGAAATTATCCCAAGACCAGAGGGGAAGTTAGTTGTAGGATCTAAGTGGATGTAAAAGGTGAAGCAGGCAGAAGATGGGAGTGTGGAGAAGAACGAGGCCATTTTTGTGGCTAGAGGGTTATCTTAGGTGGAGGGGATTGATTATGATGAGACCTTTGCACCAATCGCAAGGTACTCATCAATTAGATCCATCCATGCACTATCATTGCAGATGGGATGGTAGATACATCACATGGATGTAAATACAACCTTCCTAAATGGGGTGAGTGAGGAAGAGGTGTACATCGAGCATTCATAAGGTTTTGAGACCTTTGACAGAGAGTCGCAATGGTGCAGACTCAAGAGAGCATTGTATGGCGGAATCAAGCACCTCGTGCTTGGTACACCAGGATCAAAAACTACTTCACTGGGTTGGGCTTCACTAAGAGTGAAGCATATGGGAACATTTAATACATTGTGGTAGAAGTTAAACCTTTGATAATTGTACTTATGTCAATGATTTTATACTGAAAAGTGATGAGCATCTCATCAAGTATTGCAAAGAGGATCTTGCAAGAGAATTTGAGATGAAGGACATGGGGCTCTTGCACTATTTCTTGGGATTGGAAATTTTTAAAAGAGATGGGGAGATAGTTGTATCTCAAGGCAAGTATGCCAACGAGATTATCAGGAAGTTCCACATGGAGGGAATAAAACCCATGGTGACTCCTCTAGTAGGAAATTGGGGGAAGGAGGATGATACTTGAGGCAAAGTGGTAGATGCTATTGTCTATAGGAAACTTGTGGGTTCACTTGTGAATTTGGTGAACACACGACTAGACATATGTTGTGTGGTTAGCCAACTTATTCAAGTTATGGTTAATCGCATGAAGTTATTTTGGAAGGAAGGCAATCATATGTTGAGATACCTCAGAGGCACTACATATTTTGGGCTATGGTACAGACGTACAGAGGGTGTGAATCTTCAAGGTTTCACAGATGCATATAGGGTAGGGAGTCCATCTGACAGGAAGAGTACATCATGGGGCATCTTCAATATAGGATCAACAACATTTTCATGGTACAAAAGGAAATAGAGATCAGTTTCACTTAGTTCAGCAGAGGAAGAGAATATGGTGTCCAGTGAGGAAGCATGTGAGGCCATCTAGATGCGGAAGATACTTGTTTAGTTGTTTGGATGAAAAATGGATCCGACGATGATTTATTATGATAACCATAGTTGCATCGAACTCTTGGTTAATCCATTTTTTCATGACAGGTCCAAGCATATTGATATCCAGTATCACCATCTCAGATATTGTGTGCAGAGGTGGATTGTGTCATTAGAGTACATTCTTACGAAGGAGCAGGATGCCGACATCTTGATGAAGGCACTGTCAAGAAGAAAATTTGAGTTCCACAGAGACATGATCAAGGTAGCAGACAATCCCTTTCTTGTTGAGAGGGAGTGTTGAAATTGACAACATGAAAGGCTTCTAATTTAATTTTCCCTTAATTAAATTAGAAGTAAGTTGTAATTGCACATCACATGACAACTTTTATGAGTTAAATAAGTTGAGAAGACTTATTTAGCTCATTCAATTCGAGTTGGGGGTAAAACTAGAACCATGTAGATTTTTCCGTAAGTTTTAGGGGGTCGAGTTGCAGTTTATTTTGAGTTGTAATTAGTTAACTCAATTATTTGATTTAAAATCAGTTTAACTAGTTATGACTGAGATATGAGCTAGTGATAGGTCCAGTGAATTAAATATGATTTAATTCACATGCAATGATCAATAAGATAACTAATAATTCACTATAAATAGTTGTTGCATGTCATTTCTAAGGAAGGCCTAGTTGAGATTGGAGTTAAATGGAAGATAACTATCAATTGTATAATTAGAAAATCGTACAGGTCATGCATGACGTCATCTGGACGCCTTGGAGGTATTACACATTAAATTGATGAGAATTTCCTAATTAATAGGGGCTCAATTATCCAAGGAATCTGTGAGCAAGGCTGGTCAGTAAAGTGTAGGGAATTGGTTAAGTATTGGACCAAAATTTCTAGGATCAGTACAGTTAGAGATAATGTAGAGGTTTCTCACGAAGGGAAATAACATTGTATTGTTTCATGTTCTCGACTTAATGCAATATACAAATATCATGATTTTTAGCTTAGGCTTTCCCCAGATACATATTTATGTTGTGCGATTGAAAATCTTTCTCTTACTTGTTTATGTGATTATGCGATAGTAATCGGTTTCCGCAATTTGTAGAATTGATTCAATATTTTTTCTTATTACATTACAAGATCAATTGAATCTATTTAGATATTCCTACAGTTTATGTTTATGCAAGTGTGTAAACGTAAAAAAGGTCAATTGTATAATTGAATGTTGAATAAGCTCAGTACTTAGACAATTTACCTATATAATTGGAAGTATGTAATTCAATGCCTATTACTAGGATAGAAACATGTCCAAAGATATATTGAGTATCGAGATTGTTGTTCTGGAGGTCAAGTTGTAGATCGAAGTTGTGGTGGTGAATAAATAGCGATGTCTACAACATTCCAGAGTGAGTGTAAGTGTCGTTGAAGGCCAATCAGACAAAAATTTCAATATTGTTTTTGTAATGTGTATTTGTGACATGTAAGCATTAGCGGAGGGGCTTGGAGATAATGCTTCCATGTTGAGTTTAAAATTAGTTTGGAATTTCGTTGAGAGAATATCTCAACCTCCTTATCCATGTTTGGAATCAGTTGGAGCCCAATCCAATTGTATATATGTATCCTAGAGGATTTGGAGGCTGCCACTTCCAATGCCATTGGAACTGACAAGGAGGTTAACCTTCAGGGCCCTGCTTATGGATCCTCCCACCAACCTCAGCAAGACAAGGTGCGTTCTACTCAATGGAAATTCAGGAAAGCTTAGTGAACTGAAACTCCAGTCCAAAATGTGGTGAATTGTGAAAAAACTTCCATTTGTCGTGGAGAACCCAACGTAGGCTGATCACGGAATGGTGTTTGACAAGTCCATTGTTCGATTTAGAATGCTCGCGTATGGAGTCAATCGGTCTACATAGGTGGTGTATATTTGTAGGTTTTTATTTCGATCATCGTAATTGATTCGAACCCTTATACGCCTCTCTGACTTCAAGTTGATGTCGTATTGATCTAGATTGGCAGTCGCGTCAGACTGGAAAATGAAGGCATTGTGGAATTAGTGGTCCTAGAGGATTTAAAAAGGGAGATTCAGAATACTAGAGCTTCCTAATGGTTGTGTGTGCTGCAAACCGAAAATCATGCACCTTCTTTTGTGTTAGAACTCTTACCATATCTAGGGGCACTAATTTCATTGTGCATATTCATCCTTGGACACCGAAAAAATAAGGAATGTGTAGAAAAAAGGAAGAATGACATGTAAGGTATTTTGGATTGTTGAATATGAGTTTGTCTTCCCAATTACAAATTTCAGTATTTTTTCTTCTTCATCAAAGGATTTGTTGCAACTACATTGAAATTGATCGATTGCGAACTAAAAACCATGGCAGCTACCCTATAATGATATGGATGAACTCATTCCCTGTATATTCATTATTTCATTTTCTTTGGGTGCCCTTAGCTATGGGAAGATATTTGTCAAGCACAATGCAATTGGGAAATAACAAGGAGATCATCACACCGGTTCACTCAAAAGGAAAACACTCAAATATGTCATTGACTTACATATGTCTAGTTTATTATATGTTGATGAGTCTTGTTGTTCTTTAGTGCTTCAAGAGCATTAGTTACATGTTATATTTAGGTTTACGAAAGTGTGTATATGTCAAAAAGTTAAATTGCATAATTGACTCTTGGATAAGCTCAATACTTAGATAGTTTACCTATATAACTAGAAGTATGTAAATCAATGCCTATTACTAGGATGGAAACATGTCCATAGATATATTCAGTATTGAGATTGTCCTTCGGGAGCTCAAAAAACATTAATTCTATTAGTACGTTAATGATGGTTCAAGACTGTTATGTTTTGAATGGAGGTCAAGTGGGAGCTTGAAGTTGTGGTGGTGAAGAAAGAGCAACGTCTACAAGATTCCAGAGTGGGTATAAGTTTCGATGAAGACCAATGAGACAAAAGATCAATATTGTTGTTGTAATGTATATTTGTGAGATATAACCATTAACAAAGGACTTGGAGATAATGCATAATGCTTCCATGTTGAGTTTAGAATTAGTTTGAGATTTCCTTGAGAGAATATCTCAACATCCTTATCCATGTTTAAAATCACTTAGATCTCAATCCAATTATATATATGTATCATATTTATGAGTCAATTAATATGAAATAAGTTTGTGCATTCAATTTAATTTTATTTATTAAATAAATTAAAATGATAATGTTTTTATGGTTTTAGTATATAAATTTTGACATAAAAGTAATATTCAAAACATTTCTTTACTATTAAATTTATTATATTTTTAATATATAATAAATATATTAAATTAACTTATTTAAGCATGTTTAGAATGTCACACTAACATGTGAAGAATCTTAAAGAAGCATGTTTAGAATGTCACACTAACATGTGAAGAATCTTAAATTTTCAATTATTCAACATAGTCATATTTATAATCATTTTATAATCATCTTAAAAATAAAACATTATTAATTTAAAAAACATATAAAATGATAAATAAATATTTTATAATAAATAAATAAAATTATTTTAATATATGTTTTATAAATGAATTAATTAAAAAAAACACAAAGTCCTTGAAAATATTTATTTCCTTAATAATATTTAAATTTAATTATAAAAAAATTCAATAATATTTTAAATTAAAAAAAATATTATATATGATTTAATCATATACCACAGTCAATTAATATTATTGAATATTATTGTATTAGTAAAAAATATTAGAATTTAAATATTACGAAGACTGTGTTCTCTCATATCAGTAGAATAATAATAATAATTTATTCCCACCGATATGATCGACTTCAGTAATTCATGCCATGATAAAAACGTCAAAAACTCGTCGTCCCATCGGGCGAATAAGATACCATTTATCACCACCTGAAGCTTATGCCCACGTATCAGCGCCTCCTAACCCCACTTCTTACTTGTCGTATATCATAACATTATCGTTCATGTGTCCGCGTTATTTATGTTTAGTCACCATCATTACCAACACTCACATGCCCTCGTCCATGATTAAGCTTACATGCAATATCAATATATATTAGTTGGCTTTTTGTATGTGATATCCATCGAATATATTTTAATAAAACATCCCTCTATGAGGATCTTTGCGTTTTGGTTGTGATGAGTACCATCTCCCTGTTCATGTTCTAAATATCTTAAATAGAAATTCGGAAAGGATTCAAATGTACTTGTAAATTCCTACATTGAGATTAATAGAAAAGCTAATTTTGAGTTAGAATAGGAACAATTCCTTTGACATAAACTAGAAAAAAATGACCATTTCAAAGACATAAAAACTATATTATCTGTTTCCAAAAAGATAACAAAGATAAAAGATTAGATTTTAATCAATACTATTAAGAATTTTATTACCATAAACAATTAAATATAATTGAGCTATTAAAAAAGAAAAATATTAATATTTAATACTATACTTAATCACTTTTACCCAAACAAAGTCAAAGGTTACAATAGTTATCAGGTTTTCTATTTTCCTCTAATCAATTAAACAGAGATGAAAGAAGAAGTCTCACCAAGCATGCACTTGTAGTTTACTAATCGCGTGAAAAATGGAGGAGGCAGTTTTCAAATAGCTAGAAAAATATAGGTGTAATTTAGGATGCTGAGTAAAATTGCAGATTGCCAAAAATTTAACAAATTTATTATGAAACAGTGATGCATTATTGTACCGAACAGAATTTTAACGTATTATCTATGGAATCCAACATTACGGCTGAATTTTTATTTTTTTTAATATCCAATTCGACCTGAATTTTATAACTATGATATTGACAAAAATAAGGGAATGACTTTAAAACAGCTTAGATAAATATTATATTTAGAATGCCTTCGTTCAGAGTTCAGATAGCCATATGCACATAGTCATATCATTTAAATAGATATTTATAATTTGTATTTAAATATTTTTTTAATATTTTATATTGTTAAAATTAAAATAAATTATAAAAAGTTAATTAAATTATAATTTTTTTTGAAATAATGAAAATATTATTAATGATAAAAATTATATATATGGAGAAGATTTAAACTTTAAATTTTACGGTTTTATTTAATATTTTATAACAATGCAGTGATGAATTGAATTGTTTTTAATGAATTAAAAATTAATATATAAATTAAACACATAAATATATTAAAAAAATGTAACAAAATTCTTAATGATGAAGATTTATCTTAATATATAATAAAAATTATAAACTATAATACTATAAGCTAATAGATTAGCTTATCAATACCATATCTCTTAAAAACTATAATTCATTTTATATTGTAGTTATTTTTAATTAATAATTTTGATTAAAAAATTAAAAAAGATAAATACTTTAAAAATAAATTTTATTTTTTAATTTGAATATAATATTAAGAATATTTAAAATATTCTATAAATAATTAAATTAAATTTCCAAGAAGAAATTTCAAAATTAAAAAGCTGCTCAAGCTAAAAAGACATTCGGGTAAAAATACACTGGGTAGAAACTGCA
The DNA here is from genome assembly GCA_034641835.2 of Pinus albicaulis. Taxonomy (NCBI): domain Eukaryota; kingdom Viridiplantae; phylum Streptophyta; class Pinopsida; order Pinales; family Pinaceae; genus Pinus; species Pinus albicaulis. The sequence goes on along the minus strand of CM076576.1, from coordinate 774,585,420 downwards.
AAGTGTTGGTCAAGTGAAAACCAGTAAATGAAATGGATGCGAGGAATAATGGCATGGATATAAGACATTCGGGTAAAAATACATTGAGTAGAAACTGCAAAGTGTTGGTCAAGTGAAAACCAGTAAATGAAATGGATGCGAGGAATAATGGCATTGTTATACATAATATACCGAGGAATCCTTTCATTCCGCGTGCCCATTGCAATTTGCGGCACTGAATATGCTCACAACTCCACAGTTAATGCACTCTGAACGAATCCTTCAAAATCATGTGGCATCTCTACGGGAATCCACTTTCCTGAGTTGTCGAACATGTAACACACCTGCCCACCCCAACGGCCGGTAGAACCGCTCACAAATATCTTGTCACGCCATGCTGCAGCGCAGGTAGCAGCATCCATATCTTCAGGAAGAGACGCCGCGAGTTCCCAAGAGTTCTCCTTACCGTTATATCGAATTACTTGCTGCTTTTGAAAGAAATACAGGCGCCCTAACGCAGCTAAGCACGACCGTGGGGTTTCCCCAGTACTGCACATATTCGCCAATCTGCTCCAAATACCTGAAATGGGATCGAATACTTGTGCACTCTTCTCGGATCGACCCGGTGACTCTGTAGCGTACTCGCTTATGACAGTGAATTTTCCATCCAGAAACACTCCGTGGCATCGGTCTCTCTCTTGTGTCATGGGAGGCAACACCTCCCATTTGTCATGTTTAACATCATATGCCTCTGCAGTTCGCAGAACACTTTTATTGCCGTCCTGTCCTCCGGCAACGTAGATAAGTCCATAGGGAGAAACAGAAGAGGCGAAGAAGGATCGAACAGTGGGCATATCGGCTCCACGTCTCCAAGTACTGGAGATGAAGTCATAGATAAGGACAGAGTTCATGGCCTCCCAACTTGAGGGATTGCATCCCCCAATCAAGACCAGTTTCTGATCCACGCAAACGCAGTGACAGAAGCGGGGAATCCCATCGGGAAATTGCGGAATTGAAGGGAGCCGAACCCAGGTGCCCTGCAGAGGGTCATACAGAGTTACCCCATAAACAGGGGCGCCCCGCCACTTATCCTCCTCAGCTGAATTCCCATGGGGAATAGCCTGAATCAAACATATCAACTGCACACTCGTCCCAGATATCTTTCTGTCCTCATAGAACCGCGGGCTAACGAGCATAGCCTCCCAGCTTCTGCACACAGCTTTGAGCTTATCATGTGCCTTGTAAGTGACTCTCAGCAGGCACTCAAGACCGATTTCGTCAGGAAGATTAGGAATAATATTCATTGATATGACTACAAATCCTCAAATTACTCAAAATTAAACAAAAGCCAGTAGATAATTAAATCACAGAGATTAGATACCGTTCAGCTATGCTAAAGAAGAATGAGGGCTATAAGCAAATATAGAGGACAAAAATGGGCAAATCTTGCTCCAGATGCTGGAAAATATTCCTGTAAATAACGAATGAAGGTCATGACAACAAATGCAGAAAACGCTGGAAATCTTGCGCTGAATACGGATGAAGAGTATGAACAAATATGGAGAACACACAAGAAGATAACGCTCCAAAAGCGAATGAAAGCTATGAGCAATTATAGCGAAAACAACGGAAAATCTTGCGCTAATCTCTGTTTAATGCGAGGAGAATCAGAGACGCGTGTATGATATATAGAAAGTGAGGGGTAGCCTCTGCGATTCGAGTGTATTTATGGAAGCAGTAGTCTTTAAAAAATTCACAAATTAATTTTATTTTTTTTAGAATATGAAAAATTCAAATACGATTGTATTTCTATTTCTATTATAAACACTATTCAAATACTCTAAATATCTTTTTTTTTTTTTAAATTATTTTTACCGAATTCCCAAAAAAGATTTACCGTCCAGACTATTGAAGCTATGCTGTGAGGTCTATACACAACTCCTTTTGAGAATAGTGATAAGAATCCGCAATTCTGTTGACGGAATCTCAACATGTGAGCGACGGTGATGTAATACGCACATGTTTCTGGAAACTAGAACGAAGAAGTAATCATAAAGCATAAACAGGTAGTTAAATACACCAATCATACCATTTGCCAGCGAAGTCGTCCTGGCCAGTTATAGTCCGGTGTGGACGGATTAGGTGTTTCATGAGTCAGCGGATATGCGAATGCACAGGAAATTCAATTATTGCAACAACCACATGGAACCATATCACTAGCAATTACACCGAGAGGTGAGCACCGATAGGAGGAATGGGTCCCATGTATATTGTAATAATCACGTGGAATTAGAGTATTTTATATATGATTTATTTTGATTTAAGTTCACCAGACTTTTAAAAAAAATGTAAAAAAAAAAATATACAACGAATTTTTTTTCTTTTATTTTCAACTCAATTTTTTTTATTCTTAACTCAATTCATTTCATCATTAAACCAATGAAGCCAACTTCTCGCTAGGAAAGTATTGGTGAACTCTCTTTTTCCTTTATTCTCAACTCAATTTCTTTTACTCTTAACTCAATCCATTTCATCATGCCAAATTCCCCCTCGGTGGATAGGAAAGAATTGGTAAATACTTTCAGCAAAGGCCGAAGATCACGTCCTTCGTCTCCTAGGCATTGGAAGAGAGCTCTCTCACATGACCAACCTTTGAATCTGGCGCTACCCATCATCCCCTAAATTGGGAAGGGGAGGGATTCTGACCCCAACGCCCATTTGCCCCATGCTCGCAACAACCCAATCAGAAACATGCCAGAGGCTAACAACTTCCATTGCAGAGTCATTGTGTGGGATTCAAATGAGCTTGACGTGGCATTATACAAATTGATAATAACACATCGACGAAAGGCATGGCTCTAGTCTGGACAATGTCAGATCAAATATTCAATGCTTCCCTCTCGAGTCTCAAACGTTTCAGAGTTGTGGATTGAATCAAAGCATATTTCTTTTAATTGGCAATAAATAAAATCTGAGGTTTTCTTGTCATAGTTTAAGCATCCATTGGTTTTATTGTTTGGATCTGGTTTTCTTCACCCACTGTTAAAAAGAAAACTTCTTTCTTCTTCCCGTTATTTCGCAATTATTCAATCCTTATCCAATAAAAATGATTCAGAATCACATAAAGAATCTGCAAAATATCGACAAACAAAAATACTATCGACAAATCTCTAAGACATCTGAAATTCGTTTTTTACCTCTAGAGGTCTCAAAGTTATGAAACATCCCGTCAAATGCCGAAAATATCTCGAGCCTTCAGGAACCGGAACAAAACGAGGCCTTATGAAGTTTGGTGGAGTAGACCACGACTAAGCTTTAATCACAATTTTCTTCTATGAGGAATACGTTATCCGACGTGTATCGGTAGATAAGCGTCCACCAGTTTAGTTCCTTGGGAGGTAATCTGCAAAAAGTAGTTCCGCCCTTAAAGTAAAACAGTAGACATTGCAGCTTTCTTCAAGGGAGAAAATAGGGAAATCGCTCATTCATAGAAGTTTGACCGAAGCAGGTGTTGAATTTTTAAATTCAACTACAACTGCACACAGGAGAACGAAAGGACAACATCGGCAATGTTTTTTCTGTGTGCACTCCATCTCGGACTTTAATACCCTGCAAATAAATTTCTTGTCCATGGCAGCAGCCTGCATATGCAGTAAAATTTCATGGTTGACACACCACGCTACCCAGCCTTTAACACTCTGCCATGCCGCGCCATTAAATTCTGCAACCACCGCATTCAAAGCATAGTTTACCGCCAGTTTTGATTTGAACAAGCCCACAACATGGAGGACCCACTGCCAAGTCAACAGAACGCGTGGACCAATACAATTTTATCGCACAGTTTTGAGGGTGATGTCACAAGGCCTGATTGGTATGCGATAATTTTATGCATACGAGTTTACGTTTGTTTTGAAATCCGGCGGGTCCCATATCCAACCAATGGGAAAGCAACCGCACGAATTTGGTGCCTTACGTCATTAGGGAAAATTGGTATGCGAAATCGTTTGCAAAGGGATTAAATTTCAGTTTTTCAAATCCGCGATAAAGGTTTGTGACATAGGATTAAAAAGTTTAAAGATGTGCTATATATTTTATATGCGGCAATGCATTTTGGTAAGTCGTTGACTTAAAGAACATATGTTTTTATCTTTAGGATATATGTCTAAGTCCTAATATATATATTATAAACTTGGGAAGTTTATAATATATATAAAAGTAGTTTTGTTTTAATTTAAAGGACTGTGCATTGAAATAAAAGGAGCTCGAAGGCAAAACAAAGATATATATAGACTGTGTATTTAAAAAAACAAAAACACAGCAGTGTGAGAACTGTGTGTGTGTGAATTATTTTATAAGCCAGAAGGCAGGAGCATATATAGCAGCACTATGTATGTGCACACTGTGTATGAGAGAAACAGAGTGTGAAGCGCCGTGTGTGCAAAATTTTGTTTTGCAAGAGACAGAGAAGAAAATTTTGAAGGACACTGCATGTGAAGCAGTTCCATTTTGTAATCCCTCTAAGGAGGAAGAATATCAGTTTGTAATAGTGTTTTTATTTTTAATGAAATAGAAGCTATTTGTGTGCCATCTCTGTCCAACAAATTCTTAATTGAATCTCTGTGTTGAAGTTGGGGAATTTTTATTCCTCTGTTGTTTGGAATACTTCAGAAATTCCAACATGGTATCAGAGCTAGTCCAGGCTCTTTGAAGTTTGTCAAAGAAGCTGAAGGAAGGAGTTGTTGAAGTGGTTCTCCAGCAGTGTGAAGGCTCAACAAAATTCAAGGTATTTTACAAAACAATTTTTTTTTTTGTGTTTAAAAAGGTGCAGTCCAAAGAAGTCTTTTAAAAGACAGAGTTAGTCTCTTAAGCAATGAAACAACTTGTTTGAAACACAATCAAGTTTTTTATTGCATATTTCAATGTGCTAGCCATGGTAGGAGCCAGCACAAGCACGAATATAGGAAATACTCAACTCCCACAGTTTAATGGGAAGAACTATGACCATTGGGCAATCACAATGAGAGCCCTGTTTGCCTCTCAAGACTTATGGGAGCTTGCTGAAGATGGTCTAGAATAACCAGCAGATGAAAATGCATTTAATGCCTTAACACAGGCAGAGCAGGATTTGCTGAAGAGCAATAGGAAGAAGGACTCAAAAGCCCTCTTCTATCTCTATCAAGTAGTGCATGAAAGTGTGTTTTCAAGGATAGCAGCAGCTAAGAGGTCCAAGGATGCATGGGATACCCTCCAGACAACCTACCAAGGTATGGAAAAGGTGAAGACTGCAAAACTTCAATTAATAAGAAGGGATTTCGAATTTATTTGCATGAAGGAGTCTGATACAATAGACTCATTCTTTACTCTACTGATTGGGTTGGTTACCAAATGAGATCTCATGGAGAGACAGTAGAAGAAAGAAGAAGAGTGGAGAAAGTGTTTAGGAGCTTACCCTCAAGGTTTTATGTGATAGTCACAACCATTGAAGAGACAAAGGATATCTCAAAGTTTACTGTTGATGAGCTACATGCATCATTGATGACTCATGAATAAATATTGGGAAGAATAGCAAACTCATCTTTGGAGCATGCCTTCAAGACCCAAATGTCCTTTAGAAGAGGAAGAGGTCAGGTAGAGGAAGCTACAGAGGAAAAGGAAGAGGCAGAAGCCAAAACAGAGGAGGAAGAAGCAGCCCTACAAATACTCATGGAAGGGGAAGCAATCAAAATCAGAACCAAGGCCAAGGCAACAACCATCAAGGAGGAAAAAATCAAGCACATGGACAAAGGTATGATAAATCCCAAGTCCAATGTCATTACTATAAGAAGTATGGCCATTATGCCAATGAATGTAGGAAGAAACAGAGTGACATGGGTAATAGACCTAGTGCTAATTTTACTAAAGAAAATATCAATCAAGAGAAGTTGTTTTTAGCATGTAATATGGCTGAAGAAAAGAATGAAGATATATGGTTTCTAGATTTAGGATGTAGCAACCATATGACTGGAAACATTTCCATGTTTTCCATGTTAGATAAAAATATAAAGTCTCAAGTAACATTGGGGACAGACAGTAAGGTCTCTGTCATGGGAAAAGGTAGAGTGAATGTTTTGACAAAGAAAGGAGAAGGAAGATCCATATCAGATGTATATTATGTGCCTGGTAACCTCTTAAGCATTGGACAGCTCATTCAAAAGGGGTACAATGTTTTCTTTGAAGATGATGTATGCATCATCATGGACAAACCACCAAGCAAGCAATGCAATGCACAATTGAAGATGACAAGGAACAGATTTTTTCCTCGCAAGATGAGAGCAGATTTGAAGAAAGGGGTTGAAATGGCAGTAGTGACACAAGAGACATTCCAAAGAGAAGCAAAAGATGAAAATTGGTTATGGAAATTGAGATTTGTACATCTCAACTTTGGAGGTCTGAATTCGTTGCATATGAAAGGAATGGTAAAGGGATTGCCATTGATTGAGAAACCGGGCAGCCTTTGTGAAGGTTGCATCTTAGGAAAACAACACAGAGAAAACTTTCCATCAGGAAAGAGCATAAGGGCAAAGGCACCCTTAGAAATTGTCCATTCAGATTTGTGTGGACCAATGAAAACACCATCACTAGCAAGCAGAGACTATATGCTAACTTTTATTGATGATTACACAAGAAAAACTTAGGTGTATTTCTTGAAATATAAAAATGAAGTGTTTGAGAAATTCTGCCACTTTAAAGCTCTTGTTGAGAACCAAAGTGGGAAGCATATTAAGGTATTAAGAAATGATAGAGAAGGAGAGTACATCTTAAAATAATTTTTGCATTTTTGCAGAGAAAATGGCATACACAAGCAATTTACAACAAGGTACACACCGCAGCAAAATGGAGTAGCTGAAAGAAAAAATAGGACCATCATGGACATGGTAAGAAGTATGTTGAAGGAAAAACATTTGCCAGATGAGTATTGGGCTGAAGCTGTACATTGTGCAGCATACATCTTAAATAGATGCCCAACCAAACCTGTTATGAACAGAGTTCTGGAAGAAGCATGGAGTGGCATAAAACAAGGTGTCACCCATATGAGAGTTTTTGGTTGTGTGGCTTATGCACACATTCCAGATCAGCTAAGGAAGAAGTTGGACAGTAAGGGGGAGAAGCGCATATTTATTGGATACAGTGAAGAATCCAAGGCATACAGATTGTATAACCCATCCAATAAGAAGTTTGTTATAAGCAGAGATGTGCAGTTTATTGAAAAAGAAGCTTGGGATGGAAGCATTGAGAAAACAGTGAATGTGAAGAGTTGCTTGTCTCATGATGATAATGAGAAAGAGATGGCTGAAATACATCCCTCATTAGCAGCACCACCTCCACCAACACAAGGACAACAAGTGACACCACAAGTAGGTATGAGAACACCCTTGAGAAGTGATAACAGTGCTTCTCCAAGCACACCACAAGGAGCAGATTTGAGTGCTTCTACATGCACAAGTACACCAAGGGAAAGAGGAATCAAATTCAGAAGTCTGAATGAAATTTATGAGCAAGAGGCAACAAATGAAGGTATGAACTCTTTATTTGCATTATATTTTCATGTAGATGATCCTATTCATTTTGAAGAAGCTATAAAAGATAAGAAATGGATAGATGCTATGGATGAAGAAATGAATGCAATAGAGAAAAATAAAACATGAGAATTGGTTGATCTCCCAACAGGAAAAAAAGTCATTGGAGTAAAATGTTGAACCCTTATTTAAACTGAGAGGGGGGGGTGAATCAGTTTAACACATACATGGACTTTTATAACTCTTCCCTTAAAACTTATTTACACCTTAATTTCATGATCAAATTAATATGTGAGCAATATTAATTTGTGAGCAGCAAGTATCAAATAGATTTGTTAATGTAACAATAGTCTTAATATGTGAGCAACAAGCATTAAGCAGATTAGATAAACCACATCAACACATAGACATCATGCACAGAGACACCAGATATAAGTGGAAACCCATAAAGGGAGAAAACCACATCTTATTATTATTGTGATGCAAAGGCAAGCTCCAACTCCCTCTCACCACTGATTTTCTGTAGGCATCGACCTACAGGAGGCTCCTACCTCAATTCTGCAAGATACAACTTGCAAGGAAGCTCCAACTCCCACTAATTTTCTGCAGGCACCAACCTACAGGAGGCTCCAACCTCAGTCAGCTACAATTGACATTTTATCAAGCTACAACTTGATGTGGAAGCACCAACTCCCATCTATTTTCTGTAGGCACCAACCTATAGGAGGCTCCTACCTCAGTCAGCTACAACTTGATAGGGAGGCTCCAACTTCCTTACTCTTTCAAAAGAAAAACACTTGCTGATTTACCTTGGATATCAGCTATGTTCTGTACCTTCTCTTATGCTATTCATCAGTCCTCATATCAGTTCTGCATCATCTCTGCTCAGCCCCTCCTTCTTCTTGTCTTTTCTCCTCAATTCTTCATACTCTGCATTCTCTATATTCACACTCTCTAACCTCTTGCAGCTTTCTTATTTTCTTCAACTCTCTTCAATTCTGCTGCACACTCTCTTCTTCTCTCACTCTATTTCCGTAACCTTCTCCCCTTGGATATTACCCTGTTTTATACAAAATAGCTTCATGGATGTTTGTATTCTACTGGGAATTCGAAATGGACAAACATGTCTCTTTGCCTTCTGCCTTCTCATCTCTTTTATCTGCTCATTCATAAAATATAACTGTATGTACCAATTTATCATTACAGTGGGATATTTGTTCTCATCCGGAGACTTGTCAATGAATCACAACAATATAAATCAATTAAAACATTTACATTTCACCTTTTCGGTTACATAAAAACAATTTCACTCAGCTCATTTTCTGGCCTTTGGCTTTGTTGGTTTTGTCTTTTTCTGCTGCTGTTAAGAAACTATAATACATACTCTTTGTTCACTGTCATCTGCATATTCCACCTGTTCACTGCACTTTTGAATCCCTTTGTTGTTAATCTCTTCAACTCTGCAATCTTTGTTTACCTCTGTCAAGCCTCATACTTCCTCTTTCTGTGTGCATATAAAATGGATACAACAAATTTGTACTCAATCCAACTGTCGATCTGGGAAATTTCAACACTCTATTTTCTAGGCTGGCAATTTAAATAATTAAAACTTACTTGCACATAAAATCACCTGCACTCAATTTAGTACTTAACCCAATTTCCAACCTGAGCAATTTCGAATTTATGCTGAAGTTTACCTCCTTGAAGAATCTATGGCTTAAACCATAGTCGAATCAACTCAGAGCAATCAATTTAGCATTGGTTAAATGACCAGGTTTCCACACATCACATATATGGTGAATTTTTGCTTAAGTCTCCCTTTATTAAAAAGGATGACCTTGCATTCTAACCTTCAACACTTCTTTTAGTCCGCACTCTGGTTACAATTTCTGAGCTCGACCATGGCAAATATCACCAACTTAACTCGTTCTAAACTTCATATCTCAATCTTCGACTTGGGATTTTATATTCAACTGTGTATGGTTTAAAATAAACCTCAATGCTCCAGGCATATGCGGAGGCAACCTTTGAATAGACCCACTAAATTACATTGGATTCACATAGCTCAATTAAATTGACTTTCACTCTCCATTTTGTTCACCTTGCAACTTCATTCATGATCCAATGGTGGATAATTCATCGCTCTTTCAACCTCTGACCCTACGGAAATCACGCGGTTAACTTGCATGAGGGTTAATATTCAATAGTTGTGTGATGGATTGGGCCCTAGCGCTCAAACTTCCCTTCTCATCTAATGGTGGACAAGCTGTCGCACCGGCCTTGACGATCCAACAGATATCGCACGGTGAAGATGCACGGACGATAATGCGTGATGGCGCACTGTGGAAGCAGTTTTGCGAATTTGCTCAGGGCAACGTGTTGCCCACTCTATAGAATCGCTCCGGATTCGAAATTACCGCTTTTCCCACAAAGGTGGTGCGATGAAAACCGGAAACCCCCTTCAGTGTTCATTCCGCTCGTGGTTCCTCTCCTTCGCTCAAGGTTCCACGTCCTTCTGTGATCTGGTTACTAACGCCAACCCGTTTCTCTGTGTTATAACGTCAGTTCAGCTAACCGCAATGCTGTTATATAGTTCCGATGGAATCCTTATAGACTATTCAACTTGGGTTTCTTGCATTCAACAGGAACACCCTTCATACGCGAAACACACTATTACTTTGACAGACAGAGCTAATATTCCCTGTATACCCAGAACACGTTCGTGACTCGCTCTTCCAACAGAGCTTCACAAGTGTCCATGGTGGTTCACACCAACTTCAGAGAGGATTCTTGATGCGATAGGCCTCTTCGCACAAGATAGTCATACCTTCGATATAGCCATAGAATGGATACATCTGCGAGCATTCAGGAGTATAAGCACTCACCCAAAGATTCACATCGGCATCACCCAACAATCGTATCTTAACAGTAGCCCTCAGCATAGAGTCATCACACTGATTCTCATACCTTGACTTATTGGATTCGAACTCAATGACACCAAAATCAGTTACTCTTATTTAAGAATGCATATACATATTCAATACCCGGAAATAACATCAACTCCCTCATCAGATATAGAGTACCATTCAAGCCTTCCAATTACACAGGACATCATTTGACTCCATTACAGAGATTATTCACACAGAGATTCAGGGCATTCCACACAAGAATTAAATCAGTCAATACACATATAATTTCAAATGGGGATATGCTATATCAATCCCTAACTTTGCAACAATGGTCTCATTCCTCTCCGGGCACTGTAGGTATCCTCTGCCCATTATGAAATTGGCCACACAGGTCATATATATTCCAGAAAACATGCTCTGCGATCAGAAGTCCATTCAATTGCATCCTTCAGTAAGAAGATCAACCCTATCGAATCCACCATATAGAATTACATCCTTTACTGATTTGCTGTCTTATGCTTTTACAGAAATCAAATCTATCAACCCTTTACTCAGATTTACTCAACCATACTTAACACAATTCCACAGTTCTTCATCAACATATACAAATGAAATCAACTACAAAACCCTCCTGGTCTTGGCCAGATATTCAATTGGTCCTTCAATTTATTACCTTGTCTCTTCCTAGCAGCTCTCCCTTTTGCCATTTCCTTTGCCTCTGTTTCCTATGATGTCTCTGCTGCCTTTCCAGATCTCCAATCAACTAACCCTTATAAAACTGCCTCAGCTTCATATTTCATGTGCTCCTCCTTTGTCATCTCCTTTGCCGTCAATGACAACATTTCCAACAGTCTCCCCTTTTGGCATTGATGGCAACACATCCACCAATAATTCAATGCTTCCTCCAAGTCTTCCTCTGTCTGGCTTCTTTTAGAAGACCCTATATTCTATTACTTGCTTTTCCTCCCCCTTTGACATCAATGGCAAAGGGTTGCACATTTCCTAGAGTGCTTCCTATCTCTTCCTTTCCTCTCTCTGAGATGTATTTAGGCCTTCTTCTTCTGAATTTGTACCCTGTTGCTCCAAATTGGTGTACGTTGAGAGAACACTTTTGAGGATTATAGAACTTGAATATACACTGTAAATTGATACAATTCAAACACATAGACTTCTTTCACTTGTATAGAGCTAAAAGTGAAGATAATGACACTTCATAGAACACATTGTACCAACTTTATCTAATCAGAGATGTATGATTGGATCAAAAACTAAAATACTGAAAAGGCTTCAAATATACTTCTGTCTCTGTCTGATGTAGTGAGCTAATATATTTCTGTTGAGGAAGATTGTAGATGGAATATGTCTTCTCCTGCAATACTCATTTGTAGTACCACACCTGTTCAATTATAATAATGATGCCAATATATATTTTATTGCTGTGGTACACCTTTCCTGTGTGTTGGTGATGATATGAGCTAGGATGCTGACAAGGATGTTACTTTTAAAGACTGAAGGTTCTTGTTGTTGATGTGAACAATGAATCAAGCCAGAGTTTACAAATTATTGTGAGATTAGACAATATCTTTTAAGATGAGAGGCCAAATGACTTTTACTGCTTGCACACTATACTTTCAAAATAAACCCTTCAATGTATTGGTCAGTTTCACTTATCAACCATGCAGTTTTATTTATGACATAATGGGGTATGTATGTCAATAATCAATATCTCTTTAAAGATGAATTACCAGCAAATCCCTTGTGCTGAAGAAGGATTTAGATGAATTAATAAAAGACTTTTGAGCTTCAAATGGTAATCACAACTAGTCCTTTATGCTTCAGATACTTTGACTGTTCTATCAAGATGATCTTTCACAATAATATATTCAAGTTGTTTACTTGAGATTTCAGCCAACATACTTCACCCAGTTTGTGAACAATATTCAGAAAGAGGTATTGAAGATATATTTACTGACTTGATGTAATTTTTCCATAATCCTTTGATCCTGAGGACCTATACCATGTTGCTGCTCCATGATAACTCTTGATATTCTGTTGATAGGCATGCTTCTTGTAAATTACCAAGTATCAGTTGATGCTCCCTTGGTAAATTATGCAGAGATTTCAATTTAGTTTGCACATTAACCCATAATTAAGACATCCTTCATAAATTATACTATTGAGCTTTCCACTGTTCACACCCACAGTCATAAATATACTGAATCTGATCTTGTCATCATTAACCTTTTGCTCAGTCTGTCATTCTGATTTAAAAGAATGTCACTGCATTTCCTTTCTAGGACTGCTCCAGAATCATTAGTGATTTATGTGCAATTCAACTGTCTAACATAATGATCTTCAGGAAGACATCTTCAATTTCTTTTCTATGAATCTTCATGGGCTGATTACTCAAAGATTTATTACTCACTTAACTGCATTCCTCCAAGTGAACTTTTTGTAGATGAGAGATGTAATGAAATGATGATAGGCACCTTTCTTACTCAACATTCTTAATGGGTTCATTGTTAATTCTAGCAGTATGATGCATTCTATGATCATCCTTTAATGTGCTTATATCTTCTTAGCTTACATGTTGATTACTGATGTTTCCTCTATCATCATGGTTGCTTGCTGATTTTTCTCCTATCAATCTGTCAACTATTGAATACTTCAAATAATCTTCTTGATCTCATAGCTGTTCTTATTACATGGAGCTCTTCTCAGACTGCTTTCATGGGGTCTATTTATGGACTGCTCTCCCCCTAGGATGTTGCTTCATATATATTACTAGATGGATTTTTTCTTTGCTTCCTAGAGCAGCTCCCCCTGAGACTATGGAGGATTTACTATGTTATTGAGATAATAGGCTCCCCCTTTCTCTTTTCCTTCCATACTTTATTGGGGTTCGTCATAATGTTTGCACTTCTTTTAAATTCATAGTTTTGTTTGATTTTCTTTGTTTCCATCATCTGTCTAGAGTTCTTTAGTGTATATGGAAGTTTATAGTCCTTTTCTTTGTGGCCAAGATTGAGGCATACATAACATCTTATTTTGTCAAAGTACATTTGAGTTGATGTATAATAATTTGTTCCCCTTCTTGAATACATTTTACAATAAAAAATTTTATGTCCAAAATTATTGCATGCATAACAGTAGCCATGGAAATGATTTGTGTACCTGGTGAAAGATTGTCTTTTCCATTTTCTTGCTTGAGGGGTTCTTCTCTTTTGCTGCATCCTTTGCTGGTTGGACTGGATTGGCTTTGTCTTACAATATGCTGCATTATGTCATGGTTTATGACAAGAGAAACATGTGCTATTTTTCATAGGAGGAAAGAACCTCCTTTGACATCTTCCAAATTTATTCAATTCATCTTCAGGAGCATATGAGCCTTTAGCAACTGATTGTTTCATCTTCTCATTCTCTGTCCTACCATGTTGCTGCTTGATTCTATTTGTTTCTTCACAAATCTTGTTCTTGCTAGCTTCTATTTTTGTAGTAATCTGCTGAGCTGCTTCACTGTCCTTTACAGCTTTTACAAAGATGATTTTCTTGTTATCTTCTGCCTTGGACTTACTGGTTTCTCCTTCATATCCTAAGCCTGCCTTTATGAGAGGAGATCTTTGAGCATTTAGCATCTTGTCCAATTTTCAAGTGCTTTTCATTAGAGGTATATTCATTAATAGTTCTCTTTGGAATTTTTCTAAATTCTTTCTCAGGCTCACTACTTCTTCTTCCAATATTTCACATTCCTGACTTTTCTCTCTCATTTGTTGCAGCAGAGTGTCTTCAAATTTCCTTGCTTCTTCAAGTTGTGTCTTCAGGCCAACAATTTCCTTCTTATCTTCATATGCTTTCTCATCACATATTTGCACCAATGTCTTAAAGTCTTTGTTTTCATTCTTCAATCTTTCTATTTCAGTCAAGGCTGTATCAAGTTTTGTTTTTTCTTCAACTGTAATTTCTTCATGGTTCTCACTACCATTCACACTAGCAAGTACCTCATTTGATTGCATATTTTCCTTTTGACCTGAATTTTTATTCTTCTTAATTCTCTTCTCCTTCTTGACAATGCAGTCCTCTGTGTCTATTCCATGCATGAAATGCAATCTGTCCCAGATTTCTTTTGCAGAGTCTAGATCCATTATCAACTCAAGGTCCTTGTTATGAATACTTTCATATATCACACATTTTTCCTTGGCATTCCTCTGTTGTTCTTTCACCATGGGGGAGTCTGTGCAGTAACCATCACATACAAGCTTCCATACCTCAGGTTCATAAGCCAATAATCCTGTCTTAACCTTCTCTCTCCATTCAGGAAAGTTTGTTGTATTTAACACAGGTACATTTTGATAGTCCATGACTTAACCAGATCTCCTTCAAGCTATTAAGCTTACACCAAAGGAACCTGCTCTGATACAATTTGTTGAACCCTTAGTTAAATTGAGAGGGGGGGTGAATCAGTTTAACACATACATGGACTTTTAAAACTTTTCCCTTAAAACTTATTTACACCTTCATTTCATGATCAACTTAATATGTGAGCAATCTTAATTTGTGAGCAGCAAGTATCAAGAAGATTTGTTAATGTAACATCAGTCTTAATATGTGAGCAACAAGCATTAAGTAGATTAGATAAACCACATCAACACATAGACATCATGCACAGAGACACCAGATATAAGTGGAAACCCATAAAGAGAGAAAACCACATCTTATTATTGTTGTGATGCAAAGGCAAGATCCAACTCCCTCTCACCACTGATTTTATGTAGGCACCGACCTACATGAGGCTCCTACCTCAATTCTGCAAGCTGCAACTTGCAAGGAAGCTCCAACTCCCATTAATTTTCTGCAGGCACCAACCTACAGGAGGCTCCAACCTCAGTCAGCTACAACTGACATTTTATCAAGCTACAAATTGATGTGGAAGCACCAACTCCCATTTATTTTCTACAGGCACCAACCTACAGGAGGCTCCTACGTCAGCCAACTACAACTCACATATATCAAGCTACAACTTGATAGGGAAGCTCCAACTTCCTTACTCTTTCAAAAGAAAAACACTTGCTGATTTACCTTGGATATCAGCTTTGTTCTGGACCTTCTCTTTTGCTATTCATCAGTCCTGATATCAGTTCTGCATCATCTTTGCTCAACCCCTCCTTCTTCTTGTCTTTTCTCCTCAATTCTTCATACTCTGCATTCTCTATATTCACACTCTCTAACCTCTTGCAGCTTTCTTATTTTCTTCAACTCTCTTCAATTCTGCTGCACACTCTCTTCTTCTCTCACTCTATTTCTGTAACCTTCTCCCCTTGGATATTACCCTGTTTTATACAAAATAGCTTCATGGATGTTTGTATTCTACTGGGAATTCGAAATGGACAGCCATGTCTCTTTGCCTTCTTCCTTCTCATCTCTTTTATCCGCTCATTCAGAAAATATAACTATAGGTACCAATTTATCATTACAGTGGGATATTTGTTCTCATCTGAAGACTTGCCAATGCATCACAATAATATAAATCAATTAAAACATTTACATTTCACCTTTTCAGTTAAATAAAAACAATTTCACTCAGCTCATTTTCTGGCCTTTGGCTTTGCTGGTTTTGTCTTTTTCTGCTGCTGTTAAGAAACTATTCTACATACTCTTTGTTCACTGTAATCTGCATATTCCACCTGTTCACTACACTTTTGAATCCCTTTGTTGTACATCTCTTCAACTCTGCAATCTTTGTTTACCTCTCTCAGGCCTCATACTTCCTCTTTCTGTGTGCATATAAAATGGATACATAAAATTTGTACTCAATCCAACTGTCGATCTGGGAAATTTCAATACTCTATTTTTTGGGCTGGAAATTTAAATAATTAAAAATTACTTGCACATAAAATCACCTGCACTCAATTTAGTACTTAACCCAATTTCCAATCTGAGCAATTTCAAATTTATGCTGAAGTTTACCTCCTTGAAGAATCTATGGCTTAAACCATAGTCGAATCAACTCGGACCAATCAATTTAGCATTGGTTAAATGACCAGGTTTCCACACATCACATATATGGTGAATTTTTGCTTAACTCTCCCTTTATTAAAAAGGATGACCTTGCATTCTAACCTTCAATACTTCTTTTAGTCCGCACTCTGGTTACAATTTCTGAGCTCGACCATGGCAAATATCACCAACTTAACTCATTCTAAACTTCATATCTCAATCTTCGACTTGGGATTTTATATTCAACTGTGTATGGTTTAAAATAAACCTCAATGCTCTAGGCATACGCGGAGGCAGCCTTTGAATAGACCCACTAAATTACATTGGATTCACGGAGCTCAATTAAATTGACTTTCGCTCTCCATTTTGTTCACCTTGCAACTTCATTCATGATCCAATGGTGGATAATTCATCGCTCTTTCAACCTCTGATCCTACAGAAATCGCGCGGTTAACTTGCACGAGGGTTAATATTCAATAGTTGTGTGATGGACTAGGCCCCAACGCTTAAACGTCCCTTCTCATCTAACGGCGGACAAGCTGTCGCACCGGCCTTGACGATCCAACGGATATCGCATAGTGAAGATGCACGGACGATAATGCGCGATGGCACACGGTGGAAGCGGTTTTGTGAATTCGCTCAGGGCCACGTGTTGCCCACTCTATAGAATCGCTCTGAATTCACAATTACTACTTGTCCCACAAAGGTGGTGCGATGAAAACCGGAAACCCCCTTCACTGTTCATTCCGCTCGTGGTTCCTCTCCTTCGCTCAAGGTTCAACGTCCTTCCATGATCCGGTTACTAACGCCAACCCGTTTCTCTGTGTTATAATGTCAGTTCATCTAACCACAATGCTGTTATATAGTTCCGATGGAATCCTTATAGACTATTCAACTCGGGTTTCTTGCATTCAACAGGAACACCCTTCATATGCGAAACACACTATTAATTTGATAGACAGAGCTAATATGCCCTGTATACCCAAAACACGTCCATGACTCGCTCTTCCAACAGAGCTTCACAAGTGTCCACGGTGGTTCACACCAACTTCAGAGAGGATTCTTGATGCGATAGGCCTCTTCGCACAAGATAGTCATACCTTCGATATAGCCACAGAATGGATACATCTGCGAGAATTCAGGAGTATAAGCACTCCACCCAAAGATTCACATCGGCATCACCCAAAAATCGTATCTTAACAGTAGCCCTCAGCACGGATTCATCACACTGATTCTCATACCTTGACTTATTGGATTCGAACTCAACGCCATCGAAATCAGTTACTCTTATTTAAGAATGCATATACATATTCAATACCCGGAAATAACATCAACTCCCTCATCAGATACAGAGTACCATTCAAGCCTTCCAATTACACAGGACATCATTCGACTCCATTACAGAGATTATTCACACAGAGATTCAGGGCATTCCACACAAGAATTAAATTAGTCAATACACATATAATTTCAAATGGGGATATGCTATATCAATCCCTAACTATGAAAAAATGGTCTCATTCCTCTCCGAGCATGGTAGGTATCCTCTGCCCATTACGAAATTGGCCACAAAGGTCATATATATTCCAGCAAACATGCTCTGCGATCAGATGTCCATTCAATTGCATCCTTCAGTAAGCAGATCAACCCTATTGAATCCACCATACAGAATTACATCCTTTACTGATTTGTTGTCTCGTGCTTTTATAGAAATCGAATCTATCAGCCCTTTACTCAGATTTACTCAACCATACTTAACACAATTCCACAGTTCTTCATCAACATATACAAATGAAATCAACTATAAAACCCTCCTGGTCTTGGCCAGATATTCAATTGGTCCTTCAATTTATTACCTTGTCTCTCCCTAACAGCTCTCCCTTTTGCAATCTCCTTTGCTTCTGTTTCCTCTGATGTCCCTGCTACCTTTCCAGATCTCCAATCAACTAACCCTTCTAAAACTGCCTCAGCTTCATATTTCATGTGCTCCTCCTTTGTCATCTCCTTTGCCATCAATGACAACATTTCCAACATAAAATGGGTCTACAAGACCAAAAGCAATGCTAAAGGTAAGATTGAAAGGCACAAGGCCAGACTTGTTGTCAAACGCTACAAGCAGCAACATGGAAGAGATTATGAAGAAAATTTTGCACCGGTTGCAATAATGGAAACAGTGAGAGCAGTGTTGTCCATAGCAGCACAACACAAGTGGAAGGTTTACCAAATGGATGTGAAATCAACATTCCTAAATGGAGTATTGATGGAAGAGGTTTATGTTGAACAACCTTTGGGCTATGAGAAATAAGGCCAAGATCACAAGGTTTGTAGATTGAAGAAAGCTCTATATGGGCTGAAACAAGCACCAAGAGCATGGTACAGTAGGATAGATGTGTATCTACTGGAAAATGGGTTTGAGAAATGTGAAGGAGAACCCACATTATACATCAAAGAGAAAGATGGTAAGATGATGATTGTTGTTTTATATGTTGATGATGTGATCTTTACAGGTAATGATGATTATCTTATTGAGAATTTTAAAACAGTCATGAAGGATGAATTTGAGATGACTGATATGGGATTGCTGAAATACTTCTTAGGAATAGAAGTAGAGCAAAATGAAAATAAATTTTTTATCTCTCAAGCTAAATATGTAAATGAAGTTTTGGAAAGATTTAATATGCAGGATTGCAAGGTAGCAATTACTCCTACAATAATGGGATTGAAACTCAATAAAGAGGACAACAACAAGGATTTTAATCCTTGTTTGTAAAAGAGCATGGTTGGCAACCTCATGTATTTGACTACAACTAGGCTGGATATTATGCATGTTGTGAGTTTAATTTCCAAATTTATGGAAAGGCCAAAGGAGGCACATTGTCAAGCAGCAAAAAGAATTCTGAGATATGTGAAAGCAACAAAAAGGTATGATATTTTATATACTACTTCAGAAAATTTTGAATTGATTGGATATACTGACAGTGATTGGGCTGGAAGTATAGATGACTGGAAAAGCACCTCTGGTTATGTTTTTCATATGGGTTCAAGAGCCATTTCATGGGCTTCTAAGAAACAGCCGATTGTGGCTTTATCTACAACAGAGGCAGAGTATGTGGCAGCTACAACAACAACATGTCAAGTAGTTTGGATGAAAAGAATGTTGAGGAGTTTGTGTCATGAATAGGTAAAAGGCACAAAAATTTATTGTGATAATATCTCAACAATAGCATTGCCAAAGAATTCGGTGTTTCACAAAAGAACGAAACACATTGATGCCAAGTATCACTACATCAGAGAGCTAGTGAACAATGGGGAAGTTGTTTTGCAACATTGCAGAACTAAAGAGCATTTTGCAGACATTTTAACAAAACCACTGGGGCAGAAAAGTTTTAATTATTTGAGAAAGTGTTTGGGTATGGAAGAAAACCCATCAGTTGAATTTAAGGGGGAGTGTTGAATTTTTAAATTCAAATACAACTGCGCACAAGAGGACGAAAGGATAGCAACGAAAATGTTTTTTCTATGTGCACTCCATCTCAGACTTTAATACCCTACAATTGAATTTCTTGTTCATGGCAACAGCTTGTATATGCAGTACAATTTCGTGGTTCACACACCACGCTACCCAACCTTTAACACTCTTCCATGCCGCACCATTAACTTCTGCAACCACTGCATTCAAAGCATATTTTACCGCCAGTTTTGATTTGAACGAGCCCACAACATGGAGGACCCACTGTCAAGTCAACATAACACATGGACCAATAGAATTTTATCGCGTAGTTTTGAGGGTGATGTCACAAGGCCCGATTGGTATGCGATAATTTTATGCATACGAGTTTATGTTTGTTTTGAAATTCGGTGGGTCCCATCTCCAACCAATGGGAGAACGATCACGCATATTTGGTGCCTTACGTCATCAGGGAAAATTGGTATGCGAAATCATTTGCAAAGGGATTAAATTTCAGTTTTTCAAATCTGCGATAAAGGTTTGTGACATAGGATTAAATTTTTTAATGATGTGCTATATATTTTATATGCGACAATGCATTTTGGTAAGTCGTTGAATTAAAGCACATATGTTTTTATCTTTAGGATATATGTATAAGTCCTAATGTATATATTATAAACTTGGGAAGTTTATAATATATATAAAAAGTTTATAATATATATAAAAGTAGTTTTTTTTAATTTAAAGGACTGTGCATTGAAATAAAAGGAGCCCGAAGGCAAAACAAAGATATATATATAGACTATGTATTTAAAAAAAAAAAAAACACAGTAGTGTGAGAACTGTGTGTGTGAGAAATAGAGTGTGAAGCACTGTGTGTGCAAAATTTTGTTTTCTAAGAGACAGAGAAGAAAATTTTGAAGGACACTGCATGTGAAGCAATTCCATTTTGTAATCCCTATGAGGAGGAAGAATATCAGTTTGTAATAGTGTTTTTGTTTTTAATGAAATAGAAGTTGTTTGTGTGCCATCTCTGTCCAGCAAATTCTTAATTGAATCTCTGTGTTGAAGTTGGGGAATTTTTATTCCTCTGTTGTTTGGAATACTTCATAAATTCCAACAGCAGGATGGAGGTGAGTGTTGTCAAATTAAACTTGTGCATATGGACGACCCACTTCAACAAGTTCTCCAGACTCTGTCGTAACGCGAGGATTTACCCTCTCTCTCCATGGTATCGTGTCCCTCTCGTCATTGTGGTTCAATCATGGTCCTTGCATTCATAGTGCACAAAATCTTAGTTTTCCAGCTAAATTCTTGAAATTTTCCATCTTGTTTTGGTAAATTCGAGGAAATTGGCCAATTCCTTATTCAAGCGACTCAGATTTTATTGCCGAATTTTCTATATTTTTTGTTTCAATTTATCACGTTAATCATCATTTCTTGGCTTCAGAAGGTCTCATTTTGTTTTGGTTCCTGAAGGCTTGAGATCTCTCCGGTATGGATGTTTCATAACTTTTAGACCTTGAGAGGTAAAAAATGAATTTCAAGCGTCTTAGAGATTTGTCGACAGTATTTTTGTTTGTCGAGATTTTGCAGATCCTTTATGTGGTTCCCAATAATTTTTTATATGTGTCGCTTCCTTCAGTTGTGGCTCTCTGTGATTATTTTTGATGTAAATTTTCTGAACTAATGGATTTTCTTTGTAAGTTGTGTTTTTCGACTTATATCTTCTTTTTTTTCGGCCTACAGAGCTATGCAAAACTAGGAGCTTTCGATTACCTATGAATTTTGTTGTCTCACTCCTCGAAAATCTGAATTCAGTCGCTTTTAATCGAAAGGAGAATGATTATACTTTCTATTCCTTGTTAAAATATATCATATTTCCCATAGTTCCTGTCTTTTATGATATTTAAAGAAAAATTTATGGATTAATGGAATCACTTCGAAAGTTGCATTTTTTGACCCATATCATTTTTTCTCTTTCAAAACTACAAGCTCTCCATGCCAGGATAGTTTTGTTTTCTCATCCATGGAAAATTCGAATTCAGTTGCATTTAGCAGAAGGGAGAATGATTCTCGCTTTCTTTTTCTTATTAGAAAATATCGTATTTGTAAAAGTTTTCGTCTTAACGTGTTCTTCCATTCGGTAAGCTCCAGAAAGTCCCTGATCTATGCATATTTTGAACAAATATTTTATACTCTATTATTCCCTTGGGAAAATGATCGTTTAATGTGTAATAGGGCCTAACTAGGGAAGGCATGTTTTTCGTCATGAAGTAGAAGAAGGAGAATTTCATAAAGGTGAGACTCGAACAACTTTCTACCAAATAAGCCGAGGGCATGCCAACAGTCACGCCATCTGCTAAAATTTCTGACAAACAGTTATTTATCCAACATAAGAGTATTTTGTCTAGCATCCTGGATAATGTTGTTCTTACTCATGCTTCAGGGATTGGCCTCTGATGAAGGTGTCCTTTTGGGAGCTCAATTTTCAGAGAGTGACAGTTGGCATGTCACTTCCCTTGGTACTCTCAAGTAAGGTATGCATCATTAAACTGCCATTATTGTTTTTCAGGGGCTCTTGTAATCTCAAACACTAGTTTCAGGGTAATATGATTTTTTTATTAATAGGAAAAATTGTTCAATTTACTTTGCAACTATATATTTTTTTCAGGAATTCTGTTCTATTTCCTTTGGTAAATTTTAATCAATTTTTTTTAATTTCCAATAAAATTTAATAAAATCGATGGATAAGAAAATATCTTACTTTGAAACCAATCAGCAAGGATGTCTGGTTCCTCCTTGCTTTCATTTCAATATCTAGTGGATGGCACAAAAATGGGGAAATGTGCAAAATAAATTCCTATTGAGACTCAATTCTTGTTGCTAGAAAGCAAGGTTGGATCCTCAACAAGCAAGGGAATAGAATATGGATCCAATGTAGAGATGAGTTACACCTTTTTTCTGCCTCTAACTTAGGGACCATTAGAGATGGATATGAAAAATATTTGATGTGAACTTGGAATGGCCTGCAAACAATAACTTGGGGTGCTCGCCCTCCAAAAAATCAGTGGCCTGCCCACTTCCAAATGGTCACACAGGAGCAGTGTCACGTAGGAATAGTAGCTCTGACGAATTCCTATTCCATTTTGGGTGGCCACTTGGCGTGGAGGCTCGTTCAGATTGGCATCACTGACTTTTTATTTGTTCCTGGGACTTCAATCTCACCTTGTTGGACCATCTATTAGCAGATCCTGGTCTCAATCTCGTGGATTGCTACAACAAACTCAATGCTATCTAGAGGTGTGGGGGCATGTGTGGTTACGTTCACAGTCGGAGGGGTCAGTGTCAAATTTCGGTAAGATTTTGAAAAATTTCGGAAAATATTTATCAGAATCTTGTTTATAGTTGTTAAACTTCAATATTTTAGTATTTATCAGAATCTTGTTTATAGTTGTTAAAATTCAATATTTTGGGTGCCCTAAGGGTTTTTAATAGTATTGAATCCATTTTCACTATTAAAAATGAAATTTAAAAACTCCAACTACTTGATTTTTTGAATTTTTCTTTACCGGATTCCACCAAAAAAATGTCGTCCAGGCTATTCTGTTGCATCGGTAGATAACTCCCAGGATTAACCTATGGATGATGCTATGAATGATGTGTAGCAGGGATTAACCTATGGATGATGGGCAGTAGGGTTGGAATTTCAAAGCAGATTTTTGTAGTGGTTTTCACTCCAAGGAATAACAAATTCTTTAACCTTATTTGATTGGCAAATCATCAAATCATCAAGTGATATGCATTTTGTGCATCAAATTCCATCTTACTAGTAGTTTGTATTTTTTTCCGTTCATTTTGGGACACCTATTGTTAGAAAAATGAAGATATCTTTGCTTCGTATATCTCACTAACTAGGTCTAGCATACTCTTAATGTTATAGTTGTAGCTACTAGGTTTGATCTTGGATCTTGTTCAAATCTTATTAAGTGTGATTAAAAAAAATTCTATTTTCAAACATCCAATTCAAAAACACTTAAAAATGACGTTTTAATAAATAAAACATTTCAAATATTCTATTATTACACTAGCCTCTCTATTGGGTATGTGTTATATTCTTTCCACGACTAGCCCCACGTGTTGTACGTTGCGCCGGGCGCAGCAAGGGGGTCACAAGGGGGGAGACAACCCCCACTGTTGGGGTCTGGGGCAGCGCCCTTGCGAAAATTGCTTTGGTGTGCGGACCCACTCATAGGCGGACCCACCCATGTTTTGTGCATGAGTTTGCACATGATTTTGGAGTACAATGGTTTTCGACCGCTGGTATTTTGTAGATCCGGTCAAGGGAACTATGGTTATGTTCTAATCCAGGGTTAATGGATTGGGGTTTATGTATGCTCTGGCATGTATATATATGTGTTGTAACACTAAAAGGAATATAATGAAAAATCAAGTTGGTCGTCTCGATTTGGGATCCAGGGGAAAATCTCTGTGTTTATCTGTTTTATGTTTTATGCTCTTGCTATTGTTTATTTTCTGTTATAAGAATCGTGTGTAGATATTTCTGTTCAGGGTTAAAACCTACATTTGGTATCGGAGCTATTTTGGCTTCAAGGGGACGCCTTTGTTGTTGAGGGTTTTTTGCTCGGGCCTGTGGTAGACCCTGTGCAGTGGGAGATCTGCGGGATCGATTCTTGCGGTGAAAGAATATGGCGAGCGGCGGAAAGATAGAGATCGAGAAATTTAATGGTAAGAGTTTTGAGTTGTGGAAACTCAAGATGGAGGATCTGCTGGTGGATAAAGATCAGTGGATCGCGGTAGATCCAGGTACTAAACCAACGGCGATGTCAGATGAAGACTGGAAGAAATTGGATCGGAAGGCTAAGAGCACAATACGGTTGTGTGTCTCAGATTCAGTATTGTTGAATGTATCTGGGGAAGCTACGACGAAGAATTTGTGGGAAAAAATTGGGACTTTGTACCAATCTAAGTCTCTGGTGAATAAGTTGTTCCTGCGGAAAAAGCTGTATAACCTGAGGATGAAGGATGGAGACTCGGTGACAGAGCATCTGAACGCCTTCAATACTGTGGTAAGTCAGTTGTCATATGTTGATATTAAAATCTCAGATGAAGATAAGTGCATTAGTTTGTTGTGTTCTCTACCAGATTTGTGGGACAGTCTGGTTATTGCAATAGGTAACAATACAACTACCTTGAATTTTGATGACATTGTCTCAGCCTTGCTGTCGGAGGAAATGAGACGGAGAAATATGGAGGGTCAGAATGGAGATGCCTTATCTGTACGAGGAGGGTCCCAGAACAGAAACAAGAATAAGGTTTCGAGTGGGAGATCTAAATATAGAGGGAGATCTAAATCTCCTGGAAAGTTTGTAAAGGTGTGCTGGAAATGTGGAAAGGAAGGGCACTACAAAAAGGACTGCAGATCTAAAGCTCCTGAGAAAGGAAAGGGATCTGATGATGCTCCTTCTGTAGAGGCAAAAACCACCTCAGATGAAGGTGGGGATGTGTATTTTGCTTCTTCTTCAAATACACATGTAGATCATGAGTCATGGTTGATTGACTCAGGTGCATCCTTTCACTTCACTCCCCATAGGGAGTGGTTCTGCGAGTATGAAAAATATGATGGTGATGTCTTCCTAGGGGATGATAGGAAGGCCAAAATCATCAGACGTGGAAAGGTAAAGCTGAAGCTACAAGGTGGAAGGATTAGAACACTTCCTGGTGTTTTGCATATTCCTGCATTAGCCAGAAATCTGATTTCTGTAAGCAAGGTGGATGATGGAGGTGTAAAAATAGTGTTCGAGAAAGATGCCTGCAAGATGGTTTGGGGAGCACTGGTATTAATGCGGGGAGTTCGGACTAGAACTCTATACAAGCTACAAGGTAGCACTGTTATTGATGGGTGTAATAGTTATGTGGTTCCTGAAAGTGGAGCGGAAAGCCTAGCTGTCTCTGGAGAAAAAACCATGCTATGGCATCAAAGGCTTGGACATATTGGAGAGAAGGGCCTTCGGATACTACATAGAAATGGTATGGTAGAAGGTATGTCGAATTGCTCTCTGGATTTTGATTTCTGTGAACATTGTGTATATGGGAAGCATAATCGGGTGAGTTTTCCTTCTGGTGCTAAGAGGGCGAACAAGATATTAGAACTTGTGCACAGTGATGTGTTTGGACTTGTGTCAGTTCTGTTGGGTGTGGAGCCTGATTATCTTGTTTACTTTGTATCACAGCATTGGACCCCTGTACCTTAAAAGGGGCGGAAACGCCGCCCGTAATTAATCGCTGCCATGGGGGGTCCAGGGGGGGCGACAGCGCCCCCGAAGCTAAAAACAGATGTAAAATTGCCTTGTAAAAGTATAGTAATTTCTAGTCAATCTGGGCCGTTCATTAGGCAAATGATCTTACGGTAGAAGTTATGTTTAGATTAGGGTTTTTTGCCCTAGAAGGCAACCCCCTTGTATATATGAGGGTACTGTATTGCGGCTGTGTATGGTATGTGTATTCTCAGAGCGAGAAACAGAGAGGGAGACTGTGAGAGAGAACAGAGGATATTATAGCGGATCTGCTGTAGGTTTTGTCTCTTCATTTTTTTGCTGGATAATAGAAAATAAGGACTGGCTGTTCGGGGTGGACGTAGCCCAAACTGGGTGAACCATGTATATCTGAGTCTCTATGGTTTTATGTGTTTTGTGTGCTTGTATTTTCTGCATATTTTATGTGTTGCATTGCTCCATAATATTTAATTTTCTAACAACTGGTATCAGAGCCGAAGGTATATTTGGCTGATAAACTCGCAGGAAAGAAGGGTTCCTGGTTCGAGTGGGAGCAATGGCGGAAGATGGTAAGTTTAGGGTTGAGAAATTTAATGACCAAAACTTTCCGCTGTGGAAGATGCAGATGGAAGATTATCTGTATCAGAAAGATCTGTACCTACCATTGAGCGGAAAAACAAAGAAGCCGGCGACCATGATAGACGCGGAATGGAACATTCTCGATAGAAAGGCACTCGGAACAGTACGGTTGTGTCTTGCGGCATCAGTCGCCTTCAATATTTCAAAGGAAACAACAACAGAGGGTTTGATGCAGACGTTGGCGAAACTCTATGAAAAACCCTCGGCCTCAAACAAGGTATTTCTTATGAAACGACTATTTAATATGAAGATGTCGGAAGGTGGATCTGTTGCAGACCATTTAAAAGAATTTAATACAGTTACCAGTCAGTTAAGTTCTGTAGGGGTAAACTTTGATGATGAAGTTAGAGCCCTGTTATTATTGTGCTCATTGCCAAAGAGTTGGAATGGTTTAGTAATGGCCATTAGTAACTCTGTCTCTGGATCTAGTACTTTAAAGTTTGATGATGTTGTTGGTGCTATCCTTAGCGAGGAAATGCGATGGAAAAGCTCCGGTGAGACATTAGGTAATGCTTTGAGTGCAGAGTCTAGGGGAAGAAGAATGGAAAGAGGAAAGAGCTCGGGATATCGCAGTAAATCAAGGAAAGGCAGATCCAAGTCCAGATCGGGGATAGTGTGCTGGAGTTGCGGAAAGAAAGGACACCTAAAGAAAGACTGTAGATCTCGGAAGGGAAAAGAAGGAGACACACAGCAAGAAAACAATCATGAAGCAAATGTGACAGGTGATGTGTTACAAGATGCTTTGATTCTTTCTTTCGAAAATGTTACTGATTCTTGGGTTGTAGATTCGGGGGCTTCATTCCATGCCACACCTGATAAGAAATATTTTCATGACTATGTTCAAGGAGATTTTGGACAAGTTCGTTTGGGTGATGATAAACCATGTAAAATTGTTGGAATGGGTAAATTTCTTGTAAAACAAAAGAATGGAAACCAATGGCTACTAAAGGAGGTAAGGCATGTTCCAGATCTGAAGAAAAATCTGATTTCAACAGGGCAGTTAGGCAGTGAAGGTTGTGTGACAACCTTCACAGATAAAACTTGGAAGGTCACCAAAGGAGCGCTGGTAATAGAAAAAGGTGAAAAGTTTGGTACATTGTATTTATGCAATGGTATTTCTAACTCTGTTAATGCTTTAACTTCCAAAGGAGCAGATGCAGGATTATGGCATCATAGGCTCGGACACATGAGTGAGAAGGGAATGAAGATTCTTCACTCAAGAAATTTGTTGCCAGGTTTGAAGAATGTTGATTTGGATTTCTATGAAAATTGCATTTATGGAAAACAAAAGAGAGTCAGATTTCTCAGAGTTGGGAAAGAAAAGAAGAGCGAAAAATTGGAGCTTGTGCATATAGATGTATGGGGACTTGCTCAGGTATCATCTCTCGGTGGCTCTTGTTATTATGTTACTTTTATTGATGATGCAACTAGAAAAACATGGATTTATTGTATTCAGAATAAATCTGATGTATTTGATACTTTCAAGAAATGGAAAGATTTGGTTGAGATTGAGACAGGAAAGAAGTTGAAGTGTCTCAGATCAGACAATGGAGGTGAATATTGCAACAAAGAGTTTGATAGATACTT
Source organism: Pinus albicaulis (assembly GCA_034641835.2). Taxonomy (NCBI): domain Eukaryota; kingdom Viridiplantae; phylum Streptophyta; class Pinopsida; order Pinales; family Pinaceae; genus Pinus; species Pinus albicaulis. The sequence goes on along the minus strand of CM076576.1, from coordinate 774,557,012 downwards.
TTCAGAGCATGGAATTCGCAGAGATAAGACAGTTCCAAGAACACCACAAGAAAATGGTGTCTCAGAAAGGATGACCAGAACAATCATGGAGCGTGCAAGGTGCATGAGATTGCATGCAGGATTGCCTTTACAATTTTGGGCAGATGTTGTATATACTTCTGTTTATCTAATAAGCAGAGGGCCTTCAAGTTCCTTGGATGGTGGTATTCTAGAGGAAGCATGGACAGGTAAAAAGGTAAACTACTCTTTTTTAAAGCCTTTTGGTTGTGAGGCCTTTGTCCATATTAATAAAGAAAACAGAACAAAGCTTGAGGCAAAATCAAGAAATGTACCTTTATTGGATATGGTGCTAATGATTTTGGTTATCGCTTATATGATTATGAAAATCACAAAATCATTTGGAGCAGAGATGTAATATTCAATGAAAAGGTCTTGTATAAGAATCAGTTGCAGGGAAAGAAACAGGAAAAAGAAAGAAAGGAATACATGGTTCTTGATGAGATAACTGAAAAGGTAAAGGTGCCTGAAAATAATAATAATCAACAACCACAGTAGCAACAACCACCACAACAGCAACAGGCACCTCAAACACCTGAAAGTGGTGTTAGAAGATCTACTAGGATAAGTAGACCCCCTGAACGATACTCTCCTTCATTATATTATTTATTGCTGACTGATTCTGGTGAACCTGAATGTTATGAAGAAGCAATGTAGGTTGAAAGTAGGAAGAAGTGGGAGCTAGCCATGGAAGAAGAGATGGACTCCTTAATGCATAACCAGACTTGGGACTTAGTCAGGTTGCCTGCAAGTAAAACTACATTGCAGAATAAATGGGTTTACAGGCTGAAGGAAGAAGATGGAGGAAAACAGAGGTACAAATCTAGACTTGTGGTGAAGGGGTTTGCACAGAAGAAAGGTATTGATTTTGATGAAATATTTTCTCCTGTTGTTAAAATGAATTCAATCAGAACTATCTTAAGTCTTGTAGTAGCGGAAGATTTACATCTTGAACAGTTAGATGTAAAGACAACATTTCTCCATGGAGATTTGGAGGAAGAGATATACATGTAGCAACCAGAAGGATATGAGGTAAAAGGGAAAGAAAAATTGGTGTGCAGGTTAAAGAAGAGGTTGTATGGCTTAAAATAGGCTCCAAGGCAGTGGTATGTAAAATTTGACAAGTTCATGTCTGAACAAGGTTATACTAGATGTCACTCTGATCATTGTGTTTATCTAAAAAGGAAAAATGATGGCAGCTATATTATATTATTATTGTATGTAGATGACATGCTTGTTGCAGGATCTAACATGTAGGAAATAAATTTGCTCAAAAGAAAATTGGCAAATTCATTTGCAATGAAGGATTTGGGAGCTGCAAAACAAATCCTTGGTATGAGGATAACTAGAGATAGGAAAAATCGGAAATTAACACTGTCTCAGAATGAGTACATCGAAAAGGTGTTGAAAAGATTTAATATGCACAATGAAAAACCAGTTAGTACACCTTTTGCTATCCATTTCAAACTTAGTAAGGAGATGTGCCCAAAGACCCAAGAAGACATGGATTATATGTCTAAAGTTCCATATGCATTAGCAGTTGGAAGCTTAATGTATGCAATGGTCTGCACAAGGCCTGATATTGCACATGCAGTGGGAGTTGTAAGAAGGTACATGAATAATCTAGGAAAAGAACATTGGATGGCAGTAAAATGGATTCTCAGATATTTGAGAGGTACCACAAATCAAGCATTATGCTTTTGTGGTTCAAACATTGCTCTACAGGGATATGTTGATGCAGATATGGCAGGTGACAGAGATAACAGGAGGAGCACTACAGGATATGTATTTACTGTAGGTGGAACAGCTGTCAGTTGGGTTTCAAAAATCCAAAGTGTTTTTGCACTTTCAACAACAGAAGCCGAGTATGTTGCTGCTACAGAGGCTAGTAAAGAAATGATTTGGTTACAAAGATTTATGGGTGAATTGGGTAAGAAGCATGATATGGGCACGCTATACAGTGATAGCCAAAGTGCCATTCATCTTGCAAAGAACTCAACAATTCATTCCAGGACTAAACATATACATCTCAAGTACCATTTCATACGGTCAGTATTAGAAGATGGAGAGTTGAAGCTAGAAAAGATACACACTAGCCAAAATCCTGCAGATATGTTAACAAAAGTTGTAACCAGGGAGAAACTGAGAATGTGCTCAGTTTCAAATTGGTCTTCAAGGATGACGATGAAGATGAGAAACAGCCAGGTCCAAAGAGGAGTCATTGTCCAGCAAATGAAGCAGCGGTGGAGTTGCTACAATCAGTCTCCAAGTGGGAGATTGTTGGGTGTGGAGCCTGATTATCTTGTTTACTTTGTATCACGGCATTGGACCCATGTTACCCAGCAAAGGGGCGACAACGCCACCGTAATTAATCGCTGCATTAAGTCCAAGAGAAGCTGATGGCGCTTTTTGAGCCCCACAGCGGGGGTTTCGGTGTGACGCCGAAGCTAAAGCAAATGTAAAATGGTCTTATAAAGGAGTATAGTAATTTCTAGTCAATACGGGCCGTTCATTAGGAAAGGCAAATGATCGACGGTAGAAGTTATGTTTAGATTAGGGTTTTTTGCTTTAGAGGCAGCCCCCTTGTATATATGAGGGTATTGTATTACTTGTTTGTGTAAGGTATGTGTATTATTGGAGCGAGAAACGAGAGGGAGACTTGAGAGAGAATAGGATATTACAACGGATCTGCTGTGGTTTGTCTCTTCAATTTTTGCTGGATAATAGAAAATAAGGACTGGTTGTTCAGGGTGGACGTAGCCCAAACTGGGTGAACCACGTATATCTGTGTCTCTCTGGTTTTATGTGTTTTGTGTGCTTGTATTTTCCGCATATTTTATGTGTTGCATTGCTCCATAATATTTAATTTTCTAACAAGTTCCATCACTGGGAAAGTCTGTGTACTATGTTTCATTCATAGATGACTTCTCAAGGAATACATGGATATATTTCTTGAAGAAGAAATCTGAATTCTTTGACAAATTTAAAGAATTTAAGGCTCTGGTGGAAAACCAGACAGAGAAGAAGATAAAGGCGTTGAGGACAGATAATGGTGGGGAGTTCTGCAAGAAGGAATTTGAAGAGTTCTGTAAGAAGTGTGGTATAGCACGGCAGAAGACTACTCCATACACACCTCGGCAAAATGGAGTTGCAGAAAGAATGAATAGAACACTGATGGAAAAGGCAAGAAGCATGCTCAGTGGTACCGGGTTAGGACAAGAATTCTGGGCAGAGGCAGTGGAGACTGCATGTTACTTAGTTAACAGATCACCTTCATCAGTGTTGGAGGATAAGACTCCACATGAGGTATGGACTGGTAAGAAACCCTCTCTTTCACATCTAAGCGTATTTGGATGTGATGCATATGTACATGTTCCAAAGGAGAAAAGGACCAAGTTGGATAATAAATCTGAAAGGTGCATCTTTATTGGGTATAAGGATGGTTTAAAAGGTTACAAGCTTTGGAACTTGGAAACAAGGAAGGTTGTGTACAGCCGAGATGTGGTGTTTAGAGAGGTGAAAGATGTTGTTAAACATGAAATCATACCAAAGGAACCTGAGAAGATAGAGTTTGAGCTAAAGGAGGATGAATCAGACTCTACAGTAGAAGAAGATTTAGAAGAGGAAGAGCCACAAACTCCAGCTTTGAGAAGATCAGTTCGGGAAAGAAGGCAACCAGAAAGGTATAGTCCATCTGCTTTCTGTTCAGGTTTTTCCTTAACTATAACTGATGATGAACCCAGAACTGTCAGGGAGGCAGTAGATTTAGAGGATGGAAAACTATGGAAGGAGGCCATGGTTGATGAAATGGCATCCTTGCACAAAAATGATGCATGGGATCTGGTGGAGTTGCCGGCTGGAAGGAAGCCCATTGGGAGAAAATGGGTGTTTAAGAAGAAGATGAATGTAGAAGGCAAGGTGGAGAAATAAAAAGCTCGGTTGGTAGCAAAAGGTTATTCCCAAGTGCCAGGAATTGATTTTGGTGATATTTTTTCTCCTGTTGCCAAAGTTACTTCTATTAGATTACTTTTATCTGTTGTTGCTGCATTTGATTTTGAGATAGAACGGATGGATGTGAAGACAACATTTCTTCATGGGGATCTAGAAGAGGAGATCTACATGAAGCAACCTAAAGGCTTTATGGTGAAGGGTAAGAAAGAACTGGTATGCAGGTTGAAGAAGTCTTTGTATGGGTTAAAACAGTCACCAAGGATGTGGTATCAGAAATTCGATACCTATATACGGGGACTTGGCTTCACCAGAAGCAAGGAGGATCACTATGTTTATTTTAAATTAATTGGTGACCATGTTATTTATTTGGTCTTGTATGTGGATGATATGTTGTTGATTGGAAATGACAAAGAAATTATCCAAGATTTGAAGACCCAACTGTTCTCCAAATTCGACATGAAGGATCTTGATGCTACAAACTATATTTTGGGCATGGAAATTAAGAGAGATCGGGCAAAGAGGAAGCTCTGGTTAAACCAGAGGAAGTATGTCGAGACTATATTGCAGAGGTTCAATATGCGGGATAGTAAACCGGTGAATGTTCCTATTCCTGTAGGTGGAAAGCTGTCTGTTGAACAGTGTCCCAAGACACAAGAAGAAGAGGAGTATATGTCCCGTGTTCCATATGCAAGTGCAGTGGGTAGCCTGATGTATGCAATGGTCTGTACTAGACCAGACATTGCACATGCGGTGGGAGTATTGAGCAGGTTTATTTCAAACCCAGGGAAGGAGCATTGGACAGTAGTGAAACGGGTTTTCAGATATTTACGTGGCACTAGTGATTATGGCTTGTGCTACCAGGGAAGACCAGGATTGGAAAGAATGTTGGACATTTGTGGTTTTGTTGATGCAGACTGGGCTGGAGATCTGGACCAAAGAAGATCTACAAGTGGGTATGTGTTTAGCCTATTTGGAGGTGCAGTCAGTTGGATGAGTAAAAGACAGTCTGTAGTGGCGCTTTCAACTACAGAGGCAGAATACATAGCAGCCACTCATGCAAGCAAGGAAGCATTTTGGTTGTAGAGATTGTGTTCAAGTATGGGGTTGGTACAACAAGCTATAAGGATAGAATTTGATAGCCAAAGTGAAATTTTCTTGGCTAAGAACCCTGCTTACCATTCAAAGACAAAGCACATTGATGTTCAATATCACTTTGTTAGAGATATGGTTGAGGCTAAAAGGGTGTTGCTGGTAAAGGTGGACACTTTGAAGAATGTTGCAGATGCATTGACGAAGTCTGTGAGCACTCAGAAGTTCTCTTGGTGTAGAGAAACAATGCGTGTTGAAGAATTATCCCAATTACTAAGCTCTCCTCTGGCCCCCTGTGGAAAGAAAACAACAAGTGGGAGAATGTTGGGTATGTGTTATATTCTTTCCACGACTATCCCCACGCGCTGTACGTTGTGCCGGGCGCAGAAGGGGGGTCACAAGGGGGGAGACAACCCCCACTGTTGGGGTCCGGGGCAGAACCCCTGCGAAAATTGTTTTGGTGTGCGGACCCACTCATAGGCGGACCCACCCATGTTTTGTGCATGAGTTTGCACATGGTTTTGGGGTACGATGGTTTTCGGCCCCTGGTATTTTTTAGATCTGGTCAAGGGAACTACGGTGATGTTCTAATCCAGGGTTAATGGATTGGAGTTTATGTATGCTCCGGCATGTATATATATGTGTTGTAACATTAAAAGGAATATAATGAAAAATCAAGCTGGTTGTCTCGATTTGGGATCCAGGGGAAAATCTTTGTGTTTATCTATTTTATGTTTTATGCTCTCGGTATTGTTTATTTTCTGTTATAAGATTCGTGTGTAGATAATTTATGTTCAGGGTTAAAACCTACACTCTCCACATTATAATAATAAAATTTGCATTTTAATTACATAATCAAATTTTCATTTTAATTACATCCGAGAATATGAGTTCTTATTAAGCTTTTGAATTTTATTTCTAATTATTTGTTTTTAATTGTTTTTAGATTTGTTGGTTAATTAAATATTTTATTGTTACAAATATTGTTATAATATTTATATTTATATTTTATTATGTGTTTTTCTTATAATACTTCAATTCTCTCTACCAATAAAATAATATAAATCAAAATTTTAATACATCATATACAACTTGAGTTAGCCTAATGGTTAGGAGCATGTGTTTTCTCGTAAGACGGTCATAGGTTCAAAATCAGAGGGGGGTAGATCATGTATGTCTTTTTAGACTTAGTAGTCAAATGACCGCGCAGAGGTGGGTCCATTGTCCCACAGAGGAGGGTAGATCATGTATGCATTTGTAGACCTAGCAATCAAATCATTGTGCGGAGGTGGGTCTCTTGTCCCACACAGGGGGGTAGATCATGTATGTATTTGTAGACTCAACAATCAAATCGTTGTGTGGAGGTGGGTCCCTTGTCCCACAAATAAGTAGGTCTCATACACCGATCGGTCCCTTCTCCCAAAAACAAGGGGTCTCATACACCAATTTGGTGTCTCGAGCCTTAAAATTAGATAATAATAAGGTGTCCCTTTTTGAAATTGGCGAGGCTACGCATTGTCTACGTTTTTCATCTCCATTTGAAATTTTCTTATATATAAATGAATGTTATAAATAATAATGAGGAAATTATCATGTAGGAACTTATTAGAATTGGAATAATCTCAAATCCCAAGGAAATTGGTGGGTGGGGAATCATGTGGCACTAATATAATTTTTTAAATTTATTAAAAGTAAGGGACCATTTTGCTAAATAAATTTTTCTTATAAATAAATAAATGTGTTGATGGGTTGGAATTAACTGACAACAGTTATGGTATCTCCCCAATATATAATCCCAATTATACTTTACACTGTTTGGTTTAGGGATCCCATACGGTATGTAGGCCCAGTTTCCATCAAGTTGGTGGAAGTAAGCTTCAGACAGAGAGAAAAATTATCAAGTAAAGGAACATAAGAACTTCGATAAACACAAGTCAGTAATTTATGAATGCCCTGTAAAACCAGATACCGTGAATAGAAAGACATATTTCAAGGCATGAAACTTAAGAAAAACATTGTTAGCAAAACCTTTAATAAGCTCACGCATATAATAGTAATAAGATGAAAAATTGAGAAAGAGTTCATGATAGCCAATTAATTCACTCATAACAAGTGCACAATGCAAAGTAATATAAAGACGATATCAATAAAATAGTTTATCAACATAGCATGAGGTTAGCATATCATATAACATCCATATGTTGCAACAAAACTCATAACACCAGAGGATACATGAGAAGAAAGTGCACCACAGCTCAAAGAAGTTTTCATTCCCTTGAGAAGACGATATTCATAGCACCATCCCACGAGAGGATTCCATCAGATCCAATAGTCAAAATAGTATATTGCTCCTTGTATTCACCAAAAGAGAATAATTTCTCAAAATAAATAATATATCTCCCAAAATATTCCATTACAAAGTGACCTCAGGTTACATTTATAGAATAAAGGGAAAATTTTAGTCTACCCATGACTCTTGAGCTCCCCTATGACCTTTTTTCTTCCTCATGCATCTCTAGACTCCTACTCTTTGGTACTCTATTATATTATGCTATGCAAAAAAATGAATTAATTATATGATAATAATTTAGAAAAATATGGGGCTTCGGTATGTTGTTGTTCCTTGAAGTAAGCTCTCCAGACCTTGTAATCAGTCTCTTTTGGGGTCATATGCGGTTTTTCTTGTTTTTTTATGAGGAGGCACTCAAAAGAATTGGGCCTTAATCTGGTTGGTGAAGGTTTTCATCTTAGTGTAAATCCTAACTAGTTCCATGACATATCGTGGAATGTTCTCTTTTGTCACTTACAAATCCTGTGAAATGGAGGCTTGCTTGATTACACCGAGAAATGCTTGAATTTCTTGCAGTACCTCTTCCCAGATTTTGATGGTTCCCACTCCTCCAATATAAGGGGCACCATGAACCTGACCTACTGACTCCAACCCGCTGAGAAGATGATTGTATACAACCAGAAATCTATCTACAACTCTCGCTAACTTATCGTGCGACTGGACCTTGATGCACAACTATGCTTTATCGTTCTGAGTAGCGATCAATTCTCCTTTGGAAGATTCATTGGTGCTTTTGGATACTTGTTGGTCCATTTATGAATGTTATCCATAGTTGTGACAAGATTTTTGAGTCTAGAATATTTTCCTCTTGTGTCAGATTGCATAGCCAGTATGGGAGCTACTATTTGATGTAGCCTCATCATGTCTTCATAGACCAAAGACATGGCTCTTTCCAAGATCTCAGTTTATGCTTTGATAAAGGACTGTAATTCCTTCATGTTTGAATAGGCTATGCGAAGGGTTTCGTTTTGTTCCTTCAGTTTCGTTTTCTCCTCCTCCGCCTAGGAAGCTCTTGTCTTAGATGCATATTAATTTGTTCTGTAGCTCTGTGATCTTTTTACTCATCCTTTCAACATTCAGTTCAATAGCAGTCATGAAAGTGATCCTTGAAGTGAAGCAATTATCTCAGGGTTCATAGTAGTATCCAGGAAAATTTCCTTTTCTGTAGACACAGATAAAGGTTCAGCTGGGTACCTGAAATAATAGTTTCTTCTCTCTTGTATAATTTTGTGACTGAATTGATCAAAGGTGAGCTTGGTTAAGTCCATTACTTCTTCCTCGACCTCTTATAGAATTCCAAACTCCTTGAGGGGGAGGTTCCCTCCCATGATGGGGGTGTGTGGATGAATATCCAAAGGAGTAGCTCCCCCTGTTCATCAATATGTTGCTGCTTTTCCAAGGCCTCTCGAGCTTCTATGTTGGCTTCCTCTTGCCGCCTTCTATCTCATTCTTCCTTCCTCTTTTGCTCTGCTTCTAGATTTTCATTTTCTTGGTCTTCTTCTTCATGCTTATTTTTTATTTGTTCGTGTTTCCTTTTTTCCTCTTCCTCCACTTTCTTCTACTCTTCTTTTCTCTTCTCTCTCTTCTCCTCTTCTCTTTTCTTCCTTTTCTCTTCTTATTATTTCTTCTTCATCCTCTTTGTTCTTCTTATCTTCTTCCTCATGTCGGCTTTGTCATCTTCCTGTTGTTTCCTCTGTTCCTCTTCTTCTTCCTACTGCTTCTTCCTCTGTCCATTTTCCTCGCCTTCTTGTTGAGGGTCTTTTGATCCTTGTAATCCCTTGAGCTCCTCCTCCTTTTTCCTTTTGAGATCATTATTTTTCCTTACCAGGGATGCATTTCTCTATTCTAAGGTCTCATCATATTCTTACCATCCTTGGCTACTAGGGGGTCCCTCTGTTTCTTTACCCTTCTGATTATTTTTTGTCTTAGATATTTTTACTGGTGGTTTCCTCATCTTCGACCTTTCCAGTAAGCTCATGTTCTCTGAATGTTCCTGATGCTCCAACTTGCCTCTACTTCCTCATTGGGGCTTAAATTTATTTTCACATTATACTAGTTCCTGCCTTCATCTTTGTGAACCTGTATGGTGTGCTTGCATGACCAATTTAAATTGGACCTTTTGCAGTGAGCTACCACTATCATGTCTAGGTCATAGGTTCGATGGTTTAGTGGTATGAACCTAAATCTCATTATTTATTTAGCTTCCACTTCTACTTAAAATTTTCCACTATCAATGCACTGATAGTAAAGGGGATGGTTGGCCAAGGTTTCTTCTTACATTTGCTCAATTTCCTTGAGAAACTTGTTTTCATCTAGTAGCATACCTCCTACGGTAGAAATATGTATGTGACGAATATAGGAAGTGCATGAGGAGGTTTATAGGAGAAAAATACTCTCATGAACGTAGATTCTCATATCGAGAACCAATGTGCCACCTGGGTGATAGTTTCCATGGCCCTTTTTTACATACAAGTGGGATCTTCTCCAAAGAATAGCTGATAAAGCATGGTAATGAATACATCAGATACATAGTCATGTTCCTTCTTATACTGGGAGTCCCAAAAGACATTTAGGAACTTGTGTATAGGCTCTGTCATATGCATAGTCCAGTTATAACTCCATTGGTCAAAGTGGCACCTAGAACAGATAATATCCATCAGGTATCAGGCCATGTAAAACTCAGAGGGTTGGCCTTCTTTTGGAACGTGTGCTGCGATAATGTTTTTTATTAGTGATGAGACTAAAAATTTGGCCCAATTGAATATTTTCCCTCTGATAGAAACCATATTCATTAGGGACCCATGTACCTTGAAAAGTAATAATATCGGCCTTACTGTACAGTTGATTTATCATGGCCACGATACATTGACACACTTTTCTGAGGTCGTCTATTCTATAAAGTTGATCCTTCTTTGCCGAAAATTTAGAAGGGTCCTGCCACCAACCCTTGACAATTTTCTAGACTGGTTCCTTGTAACCTGCTAGCGAACAAGAGTTAAATGGCTCCTCCTTTTCCGACATCTTGTAATATTCTTCTATATATTTCGAATGAATGGTCGTGAAGGGCTATCTAGAATGGTTGGTTATTAACCACTTTTAGCTATCGATGCACTGCAAAATACATTCAATGATCTCTGTGCATGGGAATATTTGCTGGTGTGAAACAACATGGTGGATCTTGGACCTCTTGACGTTTATGTATAATTAAAAATCCTCTAGTGTTTCTGGAATTTATAGGTTGGAGAATTCAGCATAGACATCGTACCACGTCCAGATGGTGTTATTATTGAGGACATAAGAGGTGTCTCCAGATAGAGGAGGCGACGAAAAGATATGACATATTTCCTGTATACTAACTTCGAGACTCTTCTTAGGATTTATGATTAGTGGTGGTGCCATTTCACTTGAAAGAGAGGAAATTATAATATGCACTCCAGGTCTATGTTACCTGGCATGTCAAAAATACAATCCCACGATAAGGAAGATGACATGAAAATTATAAATATGAAAAACAAGATCAACTTAATAGAGCTGGAGGTAAAAATTTTAGATGGACAGGTCATAAGGAAACAAGACTTAGAGAGGTCGCAAGGGTAAGAGTGAGAAATTTGTGACATGTGTGACTTGGAAGGGAGGTCATGCGAGAGGGTAGGTTGCACAATTGCAGGAGTCACGAGGTCGATTGGGTCGCAAGGTCACAGGCATAGGAGAGGAGGTCGCAGGTCACGTAAAATTACCTATTGTGATTTAAATCGGTGTGACCTGTCAGCCGGGAAATTCGACAAGGATGCTGAGGGTAAATTTCTTGGCTAGGGTCCTTTCAGGGTAAAAAGGGGATCAAGGAAAGGGAAAAAGAGTTCAATAGGATGAGTAAATGACTTATTTGCTAGGGAAGAAGGGGTGGAGAAGTCAGAAGCCAAGGAAAGAGGGTTTGAGGAATAAAAATGGGGTTTAAGAGGTCATCCATGTAAATAAAAACCCTCCTTTGAGGGAAGGCAGAGGGTTGGGAGTAGGTAGAAGCAAAATGGAAAAATAAAATGAGTGTAGGAGACGAAGAGCCACCTACCTGGAGGAAGTTGCGCTCCTATTGGGTTGCCCAGACCCTTGAACACTCTGCCGAATTAAATAAATGAGACTAGGTCGAGCGAATATATATAAAAGGGGTTGCATGTGTAGGAAATTAATGAGGTAGCAAGGGTAAAAACCTCTTAAATTCATTCCCTTACGACCTTTGCAACCTGACGACCCTTTCGAGGTCACGAGGTCACTAAATCACAAAGGTCGCATAACTTTAGACATCAATATGATGTGACCTGTGCGACTTGGGTGACTTAGTGACTTGTGAGAGGTCGCTAGGTCGTAAAATCGCGATAAGGTCAAGAGGTCACAAATTTCAACCATGTGCCGTAGCGAGTTGAATTAGAAAAAATTAGGGGGTTGCAAGGTCACAAGATTTTATGCTTTCATACAGAGACTAGATTTGATTTAATGGACTAAGGAAAAAATTCCTTCGAACCTATGAGAGTTGCACTTGGGAAAGAATTGAAGGTAAATAAACTTATCATTATAAGATCGAAGTTCTGCTTCGAGGATGCAAGTGCTTCAAAAATTTAGAAGGGTCATAAATTTTGGAGGGTCATTGCAAAAAATACAAAAATTGGCGCTTCATTGGTATAACCTTAGTATCTCTGCTTGCACATGACCTTGGGGTTGGGGTGGACTATTAGGAGTGTTTTCGTTTCCAGATTGCGGGTTCCCCTAGAATTTCCTTATCACCCCTTTTATATATTGGTAGGCCCTGGCTACCTTGACTTGGCTCGTTAACACCTAAGGAAAAACATCTCTAGTGGCTCTACATAGGGGTCTGAATAATGATGTGGTCTGTATATAGTTTTGATATATATTTTATGTCTCTAGTGTTGCTCTGCTACCAGCAAGCCTGAATAGTACCCTAGCGAAGTCACTACCTAGAAACCACAACGTTTCTCCACTACAGGGAGCCTGGATAGTACCCCGGTGGATTCGTTGCATCTCCTCTCTACACAGGAATCCTTTCTCAATTATTTTGCCCCTATTTGACTTTATTTATGCTCTTATAACACTTATTCATGTGTTCTTATTAGCACTTATTTTTATGACAATAATTTCCTGGGAGGATGAGGGATCCCAAATTATTTTACTTGCAAGAGAGGTTGTCTCTAGTTTTATAGAGACTTTATTTTTTCCCCAAAATATGTTTTCGCATGTTAAAGTTCGTTATTTTCCCTTTTTCGAGCTTCCCTCATCAATTGGTTTGTTCAAAATGCACGACCAAAAAAAATTTATGGCTTTCTGCTAAAAAATAAGACGTCATGGATAAACTAAGGCTCCCCACTAAGATGGAATTCGACATTCAGCCTTGGTAAGGACTTAAGGAATGATCAAGTGTAGGCACAAAGAAAGGCACAGTTTAGTCGTCGGTGTAGAGGATATCTCAACCCTTAAAGTTTTAGACTTAAGTGAAGCTCCAGAAAATATTTATTTGGGGTGAAACTTTATTGGAAATTAAAAATCAAAAATTCATACACATAATAAAGAGGTAGATAAACTATGGTACAAGGATGGGGTAAGCAGCTCTGAGAGTTTCTAAGTGAATTATAACTTGATATCATGTCCGTTCAAAGGGAGTGGTGCAATCCTCTTGTCTAAGGTTTGCAACCTAGAGGTATGTTGGCCAATCTTCTCTCTAACCTGAGAAGGACTGATCCACGGGGCTTCAAACTTGGTGTGCTTCCCTTTTTATTCATGAGATTTATCCCATTTAAGGAAGAGGTTGTCTACATTGAACTCTTTTTTCCCTGTGGAATTATTATTGAACGATCTCTTGATTTGACTTTGGTGAACAACAAATATCTCCCTAGCCTTTTGTCTTTATTCCTCTATTTTTAGCAAGGTATCGATGCGGGAATGCATGGTGGGGTAGGGTGTACCACAGGATTATTGGGACAACTAGAGGGTGGGTAGGTAGAGGTTAGGAGGTATAATGTATTATTTTCCATAGACTAGGATGAATGGGGAGGTTCGAAAAGACAGTTTAGGGGTGACTCAGTGATCAGAATCTAGATCAGGGGCAAAAATTTGCTAAAAAATGAAAGTGCTCAGAATTACACCAAACTAGAACGACAACAACCGGTCCATTTCCAGGAATCCAACAACACCTCGTTTCGTCGAAAAAAATTTTTGGATGAAGAAGTTATGGTCTGTTGATCACCATTCAAAACAACCAATTTGTTTTTAAAAAATTGCAGAACAGGTACATGCTGGTGACATGGAAGCCCAATCAAAATTTAGGGAATCTTCTTCATTTTTTTCCCAATGGGACTGTGACAAGTCTCACAATTGGATTCACCAATTTGGTTTGTGAAGGTGAAATTTTCCCAATGCCCTCCAAGGTTGAATGTGGGTTCATGAATTTTTATGTGTTGGAAATTAATTTTTAATGTATTAAGGTTGGATATCTATATATATATATATATATACACACATTCACATATATTAATTCAAACATTTGAAAATCTGCATATATTATGGTATGGTGGCATTTTGTAATATTTGCAAAGGTTAGACTTGATTTAATATCGGAGCGCATAATTACAAGACCAAAGGTTTCAAACTAACCAAGTTTAATGGTGTATACATGTATTTTAAATATGGCAAGTTCGATTAATGTTAAAGGGCACGTTTTATTAATGGAAAAAACGTGTATGGAGGGGTGAGGTCGAGGCTCGACCCCATGACCTCCTCATGCCATTACCACCATTTACCAATGGACCATGGACTCAGAACTTGAAAGGTGTGGTGCTCCACATTTACTTGAAGGGTAAGCATAAAATAATGGCAGGAAAGGAGGGGGCCAGCTCGCGGGCCAACCCTCCTCCTCACATGACTGTGCCTCCATGACCACAAACTAGTGCCTGAATTAAACGCGGATTAGTGCATGTTAATCACACTTAGACATTAATTAACTTCAATTAATAGTTGGCGATAGTTTTGACGGATTCCCCAAATTCAACAGAATTTCCATATTTGGTGGAGTTAATTGGCAATTTTCTAGATTTAGAGGTAGAATCTAGGGGAAAATTAAATGGATCATATCTTGAGAAATTTTCGACCAATTTGGGCTCAGGAATAGTCATTCCTAGTATATTGGCATGCTATGAATCCATTGGAATAGTTTTTGGAGGCAATGGAGAAAATAAACAGGTGTGTTTGGTCACTTGAATAATTTTGAAGCTTGGGGCCACCAGGAGGGAAGGCCATGTCCAGATCAGTTGAAGGCCAAATGGAGTGAATGAACAATAATTTTTAAATGTATTGGATGCTATGGAAACAATGTTAGAATTTTCATAGGCACTTGAGCACATATGAAGGTGTTTTTGTCACTTTTGAGATTAAACAAGCCCATGGCCACCAAGATGGGAGGTCAAGCCTAGATCAATTGGTAACCAAATTCAGAGATTAAATAGTCATTTTTGGTCTTTTCATGTCTTCTAAAGCTAATGGAATAGTTAGAAGCTGATATTTTTAGAGTGTGAAGCCAAAATTTTGAGGACCATCTTCCCAAAATTTCAGAGCTTGGTTCAAAATAGTTTAGGAGCTATGGTCTGTGGAAATTAGGGCTTTTTCAGGCTCTTGGATTTCATCTCAAACAGGTGATTGTGGGAAAATATTCATAACTCTATCTCTAAGCATCATATTGGAATGCTGTAAAAAGTAGCCACAAGTACATAGACTGTATTTTCCTTTCTATCAATTTCAGAGCTGAAGGAGGAAAAAGTGACATGTGGCAAGTCGTACAAGTTCGCTCTACTGAACCAGTGCATAATTAGGTCATTGTGAGAGTCTGGACATAACTTTGTCTTGAAGAATACAAATCAGGTCAGAATTATGGAATTTGAAAGAAGATTTAGAGGGTTACTACAGGGTTGAATTTTATATATTGAGGATTCACAATTATAGATGTAATTTAGTTTCAACATATAGCTTCTCAAAAGTAAGAAAAAGGTGTGTATTTGGTCTTTAAAATTGCATAACGTTTGTTTGAAAAAGAAGTTTGAAGTGATTCCAAGGGCATATTTTAGAATTTTTATCAGTATTGGGTTCTATAATGCCTCAAAAAAATAATTCCATACCCATTAAGCCCTCAAAAAGCTATACTATGACGCATGAAGAGGAAGAATTGCAGTATGAGATATCAAAATTACGGTACCAAGTGCAACAAATTTCGATCTTACGAAGAGAAACCGAAGATGACATAGATGTTTTAAAAGCAGAAATGGAGGCTAAGTTGGATGGTTTGAAGGATCAAATAATAGTTAATATGGATGATAAATTTGTGGAAGATCACATCGAGCATCAACAACAAGTTCTCCAACTCTCAAAGGATAGCATAACTTTGGCGCATAATCTAATGAAACAACAGGAAGATCAACATCACATCGAAAG
Source organism: Pinus albicaulis (assembly GCA_034641835.2). Lineage (NCBI taxonomy): Eukaryota > Viridiplantae > Streptophyta > Pinopsida > Pinales > Pinaceae > Pinus > Pinus albicaulis. The sequence continues at coordinate 774,541,081 of CM076576.1, read as the reverse complement.
AAGTTATGAAGCAGTCACAGAAACAAGAACTAGACAAGTATGATCAATTTTAGAGTATATTAGCAAGTGGAAGAACTTTCCTGTAGAAGATTCCACATGGGAGGATGAGAATTTTATACAGAAGCATTAAGAAATAATCAAGTGTTGAGAACAACACTTGTTTGAAGGAGAGGGGCATGTTAAGTCCATATATTAATAGTGTAGTCCTTTATTATGTTAGTGTAGCCCCCCTTATTGTTATTGTTGTACCCCTGTAACCCCCATATTGTTATTATTGTGCCCTTACATTATTATTGTTAGGTCGGCTAGGATTACATTGTGGCCCCACTAGGATTACGTTGTGGCCCCATGGACTGATATATATAGAAAGGAGGTTTTTCTATTTGTATCATCCAAGAATTGTTCATTCATGTAATGTATTGGAGGTTTCCCCCTCGAAGTGGCTTATTTATAAGGCGTTGATATCTCTTTTCTTCTATTTTTGGAGTTGGTTTCACAACACCCATTTGGTTCTGAAGGTTGTCTTCAAACGGTCTAGTTTGGAATCTAGGACCTGGTTGTATCCAAATAAGCCATCGAGAATAGAGAACATCTCTGAATTAGACACAGTTTGAAGAATATGCTACATAGAGGGATCGTGATAGTTATCTTTGTCTGAAGCCCGATTGAGATTTTGGAAGTCGACACACAACCAGATCTCACCAGACTTCTTTTGTACGGGGACCAAGTTGGAGGCCCGTGTAGAATGCCTACCTTTGTAGGTAATATGTGCATCAAGGAGCCTCTTAAACTCCTTTTGGGTAAGAGGCTCCAAGATAGGATGCACCTTCCTTAATTTTTGTTGGAACGGCTTGACCCCTTCTTTCATCGGTATTACATGTTGGATAATATTGTTGTCATGTGTTCTGAGGTCATCATAAGTCCAAGAGAAAAAATCCTGATACTTCTTAAATAATTTGATAAATGATTTCTTTTCTTCGGGCGTACATATGCTACAAAGATTCATAAAATTCGAATTATTTTCAGTTCCAAGATTGATTTGCTTATGTGAGAGTGTGGAGCTTTGTATATTGGTATTCGGTGGGCCTCGGAAATAGTTTTGTAAATGAAAAATATTTTCTAGTGTGACAACTCCTTGGGCACAGGGTTACCCTTGCACTTGTCTACTTCCTTTTGCAAGGCTTGTTCATGCTCTTTTTATTCGATTGCAACATCCTTCAATATTTCAATGTTCCGAATGAAGTCAAGAATTTATTGATCATCATTCAAAACATGCAAAATAGTTACATTATCTATAACTGTAGGTTTATACACAATTTTAATAGAAAAACCATCTCTTAACGGTGTAAAAATAGTTGCAGAATTAGCTAAAGTGTTGGTTGCAGCATTATTCATTCTAGGGACAGACTTAATTCCAAAATATTTAAAAGAAGATATTAACATCCATACCTCTTGTTCCCTTTCAAGTGCGATGATAAAAAGTGAATTGTATTACATACCTGTCTGGTGATGATTTCTGAATCAACGATCACCTTCAGGTACTAAACATTGAGGTCGACAACATTTCTGAGCCCAAGGATTAGTGCCTCATACTCTGCGATGCTGTTGGTACACTAAAACTCTGACCTGTAAGAAATCAAAAACTTATTTTTTTTAGGGGTCAATCTGGATATAGTCGGCACCAGCTCCATCTTGTGTCTTGGACCCATCATAATATAATGTCCAAATTTTATTTACGGTTGTATCTAAGCTAAAAATATTTTCATATATGGTACATGTTAGTGTAGAATTAGCTGGACAATAGGGAAGGAGTTATAGCTGGGTGTCAGGTGCTATAGGTAATGGCAAGGCTTGATAATACCCAAAGTTGGCTTCTAAGAAACACATCACTAGCTCTTCTTGACCAAAAATGATAGGTTCATTTGGGATTTCGAGATCTGCAAATATTGTATTTGACGTAGGGTTCACTATTAACTCTGATATGGTTATTTTTTCCCTTGTAAGGGAGCCATAGGTGGGACCAGTCGGTGGCGAAATAACCCTTGATTTTGCTTCACCAGTCTCTACTCAGCAATAGGTCGTATGCCTTCGGGGTGTCAACAAAGACTATTTCAATACACTAGTGCACCCTAGAATCTAAGGACTGTATAATTATTACATTACTGAACTCGTCGACAGCCCAGACTTGGGATCTATCCAATTGAATGATTACAACTTCAGTTTCTTTTGGTTGAATATTCAGCTTCTTGCAGATAGATATGTGCATAACATTGGTTGATGCACCTAAGTCAAAAAGGTAGTTATGCACATTAAAATTGAATATTTCGAAAGACAGAAGAAACGGGGAGTTTGAACCTATTGAATTGGAATTCATGACATTTTCTATGGATTGGAGGTTTCCCGTGGCCCGAGGTTTCATAGAATATCCCATATTTGAAGAAGAGGAAGCTTTTTTGGTTGAGGACGTGGTGGAGAAGAGGCTTATATGATCAATTCTCGTTGGCTAGTTATCTCGGTGAGCACGTAAAGTGAAATTTTGGCACGAGTCTTCTTCATGTATTCAATAATATTATACCCTAAGTTGGAGGAAGTGATTCATTTTGAGGGTGTGTCGAGAAGGGAATGAGGTTGCGCATATTTAGACATATTCCCAGGAGTGGAGAGGCTGGCCTTTTTGGGGTTCGAAGTATCCTTCGGGCTCTGAGTGGACAGCGCCTTAGTTGTAGGGGTCAAAGGCTAGTTTGAGTTGTTAGGATGGAGGATCCTTATTTACAATGCTTTCTTTTTTTCTTCAATGTGGAATTAGGTATTGGACCTTTTATCCTAAGGTTATATGTCTTCGGAGGCTTGAACGGGGGAATGTCTCCCACATTAGCTTCTAGGAAGGATTGAACCTTTTCCTCGCGGATGACTTCGAAGGCTAAGATGGCCGAACTTGTGTCTTCGTCAAGGGGCGGGGGGGGGGGGGGGGTGGATTGGTTTCTCCCTCAAGATTGTCAACCTCTTCCTCAAAATATCCTAAAGTGTGATCCTCAAGGAGTTTAGTAACTATAGTCGTCATGATGTGTATCAATTTTCAACAAGCCTTTTCAAAATGGGAGGCTTTGTGAAAAGTGCATAAATTTTCTTTACCAATCTCCTCAAAATTGAAGTTTTTTTTGTGGCTTTGAGAGGGTCATGTGGGGACATTGTTTTTATTCCTGAAAAAGGCTTGGGAGGCCTATTACTTGATGAGGCATCACTTTTTTTCCTTTCCAAATCTAGAACCTCATTCGATATTTGTTTCAAATATTTAGATATGCTTTCGAAATCGAAGGTGTCATTATCCTTATCACCAGACTTGCTAGTTGATGGTTGAGTTTTATTATTCATGGATTTGGAATCATCCCAAATATCATGGTCAAGAAATCCTATAGAGAGCATGTCCTTTTCAACTGTGAGAGTTGTTGTGAAGTTCTCCACTAGAGTGGGCTTCGCTTCAGGTTTAAAAAAAGAAGTGATATCGTGTAGAAGGGTCCTTGTGAAATAGTCTACAGTGATGGAATCATCAAGGGCCACATTTTGTGGGAACTTATTCAAAATAGTGGAAAATCGCTTGTTAAAATATTTGACCTTCTCCTTCTTATGGTATTTAAATGTGCTCAATTTGGTAAGAAGCATGGAATAGGTCTTATATTTTGAGAATTTATCAAGAAAGATCCTCTAGAACTCCTCCCATGTGCGTATGGAAGCAACATGTAGGGGGTGATACAAGGTAGCGACTTTGTTCTCCAAGGTGTGGGGAAACAACCTACATGCTACATCATCATATTGTACTATCATCATTTGCAGGGATAGGTAGAAGCTGCTAATATGATCTTCGGCTAATGCACCCCTCTTTGGTTCAAAATTTGGAAGGTGTTTCTCAGTGTGATGAGCCATGTCATGAAGTGGAACTCATATGTCTAAAGGGGACTGGGCCATCTAGGCCAGTGGTTGCACTCGGTTACCTCTCGGAAGGGGATGGAACATAATAGGGTCGACGTTACCTTCCGATTCACTTTCGGTATCTGACCTAGACGCTTCACCAACATGGTTTGGTTTCCTGTAATTACCTTGAGGGACCCTAAGATGTTCTAGATCCCTAAATTTTCTCATGTTTTTAAAACCACCAAAGTTATTCTAGAACTTGAACGGTCGCTTATTCCAAGGAGGGTCAAGGTGGTAACGATTATCTTTGTTTCGAATGTTCTCATTATTTCCTATTCCTTGAATAACCTCAAGGTTCCTCCCATGTGGGGGATCGTTAACTTGAGCATTCTTAGGCGATGGTTTGTTGGGCCTTTGTTTTTCATTGGTTTTTATCACCTGTTACTCGAAATACCTTGTGATTTTGTTTAGTTTCAATAGTTATTTTCGTAGTTTTGTGCATTCACAGAGATAATAGAGTAAGTATTTTCTATTCCCTTATTTTAATGATATTTAAACATTAAAAGCATCATTAATAATAGTTTGTATGTTTGTAGGCTTCAAAATGAGTTGATTATATGCATAGGCCAACGGGACTTGATCTTGCATTTACCTTCCTGTACTATGCAACATATTCCTGTACCAAACGGGATTCCTGAAATATGGATTGCCTGCACTCTAAAGAATTCCTGTACCACACATCAAGTTACTGTACCAATTTGGATTCTTGCACTCTAAAGAGTTCCTGAACCAAGAATCAATTTCCTACACCATGCATCAAGTTCCTTTTCCAACAGTATAGTTCCTGTTCTAGTAGCAGAGATACTATTCTTATCTCCATGATTATCATCATCTGTTTTTCATGATGGAAAATGATCACATGGGTTTTTAAGAGTAGAGGGTCGATATGTTGATGTGTTCCCTTAATTGCGCCCAAGTCTTCAAGACAACTAATAGAGAGATGGTCAAAGTATTCGGTCAAAACTTCCTTCTAAATTACGAAGTTTGTTAACAACGTATTCTTCCAATGACTATGATGGAGAACAATTCATGACTCAATATCAATTGTTGCGTATATATTCAAATCCATTCAATAATCGTACATCCTTATTTTTGCGTAGAATAATTTTAAGAAAATCTAAATTTATGTGTTGTGTAACCACAAATCCGAGTAATTGAATGGCACTGTTGTAATGGATATGATCGAGTCTCCTTATTTTGGTTTGGAATTAGTTTGAAATTCTAAAACTGTATGCGTTGTGTAACAATAGGATCCAAGTAACTGAGAGGCAACATTGTTGTTATAAACATGAAAGTTGCGCACCGAAGGGGACATATCATTGAATTTTTTAAATCATATTTTGACAGACAGAGAGGTCGATTTCATAGAGAAAAGGAGGAGAGGAGACGGTCCCAATGTAGCATCACGCGGAATTAACCAACGGATCACTCCCTCTATTGCTGGAGTATCATATTTTCCTACACCATGTAAAGACTAATATTTCAATATTAATCAATGTGTTTTCACCTATTTCATATTTAGTTGATTCATGAGTTTTATTATTATACTCTTTGTGTAAACTAGATCGTTGGCCGAGGGTGCGAGATGGTTGGGTTCGCCGCCAGACCAGATCGACACCACTATGAATTGTTGAAGATTAGTTTAGATTCTAACTTGCTGAGTGATGCATTTGTTTTATCATTTACTGTGTGATTGGTGATGGATTTATGTACCAAATGCTTTATCGCTTGCATGTGAAATTGCTGGCTATGGGATTCATTATTATGATTCCTCAAGACTCTTTTTTCACAATCTCATGTTACAAATGCTTTGTCTATTTTCGAATTGCATAATGGCGCACAGGGTATGTGAGTTGTTCAGATTCTAGATGCTTTGATTTTGACTCTACAATTTTCGATTGCGTAAATCAATGATAGGAACTTGTGACCTTGTGTTCCATAAATACAAAACCCACTCTTATCTTTCGAATTCATTTTAATTAGAATGATTGTGATATGAGGTAAACATATATGGATGCACAAATAAATTGAATTATAAACAAATCTGAAGCTACATACTCATACTCATCAGTATATTAAGAACATAGGTCTTATATCTCTATTATTTGGTAATTTATAATAATCTCCCAATATGTTTTGCAAGGAATTGGAGAGCGAGGGTGATTTCTGTTCTGACCTTATCCACATAGTGAATGTATTTTAATTTCTTAAAATGTTTTGTTACACAGTGGTGAACTAGGCATAATTAGTGCATAATTATTAATTCTCTTTCTTAAATAATGGTTTTGAATTGACCTTGAATTTCTTTCAGCATTTGAATTTTTCATTTTCGATGTTGTTCAAGCATTGCTTGGTTTCTAGTCAAACAATAGTCAAGATTTACCTTATGTTTTTCAATAATTAGGATTTCCTTTTAGTTCAGTTTTTCTTTTCATTTTCCAAATGTTTTATCAAAGCTTGTTTTCAATTGTCAGGATTGGTGTTTTCACAAGTTTCCTTTGAAGTGTAGGATTCAATTTAATTCATTGAGATTGATGATCAAGTCAGACTAGATTTTTATTTGCAGGTTGCTAGGGGATGTCTCTAGCATTTCTAGTGTTGTGCCTCGAAGTTCACAAACTACCAGATTTACAATTAACTGTTGGTTTATTAATATGCCCTATACTATGTCCAACACTTTGGCGTCGTTGCCGGGGAGGCGCTCAGGGGATTGACCTTGGTTACCTGTTGCATTTGGTTTGTTTTTTTACCTAGTTTATCTTGTAATTTATGTTCTTTGAATTCATTTATTTTCTGCACATCTTGATTATTTTAAGGTTTTTCATTTTCTCTGGTGCAGTAAGAATCTCCCCTACATAACATACATTATTCATGTACTAATGAATGTACCATTTGGCTTATTGAAAACATGAAAATGGTATTTTGATGAATCATTCAATGAGGAGATTTGATGTTTCCACAAACATATGCAAATCATCAAATGATGAAATCATAAGTGCAGAATTTAATATTTTTCTTGAACATAAAGATAATATTATTAAATATTTAATTTCAAAGTTGGATGATTTGCAGGAAGAACAAGAGAAGGATGAAGAACCACTGTTAATATTTTGGACCAACTGTATGAAGAAGCATTTCCTTGGAAGGTGTCAAATTAGCAGCCTGAAAGTTTCCAGAATTTGTGAGGAGGTTCATTCAACTGAAAATTTCCCATCACTACCGGGATTACTAAAGGTACTCAGGAAATCAAGTAAGGAATCAAATCATTTTCCAGGTATAAATCAAAACTTATCATCATTCAATACTTGGATTAATGTTTACTCTCTTGAGCAGGTTCCTTAGCATGTTTATAATCCTACAATTTCATGGAAAACTTTTAATCCTTCTCCAATTGAACATCCTACTTCATGGCCACAGTGGCCCCCTCCTTGGCCCCCTTCTCCGAGTTAGATATCCCCTTGTTATCAAGAATGGTTTGGAGTTTTTTCTCTATAGAAGTCTTTCATGAAAAATCAATTACTTAATCAACAACAACAATCACAATTTTCGTTCAATACATTATCATGTCATTCTCCTCCATGGTTCCAATTACCTATGCAATCTTACCCAAATCCATACCCTACTCCATACCCTACCCCTTCTCTTAATCCATACCCTTCTCCTTGTCCTTCTAATCCATACCATACCCCTTGTTCTTACTCATACCCTAGCCCTGACCCTAGCCCTAGTTGAAACATTAATTCAAGCCCTAGACCTAACCCTAATCCAAACCCAAACGCAAATCCTAAGCCTAGTCTAAACCTTAGCCCAAGCCATAGCCACCCTAATCCAAACCAACAGGTTACACAACATTTTGAAATGCCTATTCTTCTTGTTGATTCCTCTATTGAATAAAATGTTACATCTTCCATATTGGGGAAGGGAGTGAAATTGGAAACTCCCCCCATTACCACAAAGCCTTTATATCCAGAAGAAGCCTTGACTCAAAGACCACTAAGGGAGAAATATATAGTTGGAACCTATTCTAAAATTGTTGTTGAATCTCAAAACCCTAGAATATCTCTCAACCATTCTTGTCAATCTAAAAAGTAGATATTTGAGCCTGAACTTGAGAAATTTTTATTTTGTCTTTCACCAGATCCCTTATGCCTCTTAGAGAGTGATTGTGAAGTTGTGGATGATTTGTAAGAGCTAGAGAATCATCAATATGTGGATATCATTTAATCTTGCTTTCAAATAATCATTAGCACACATCATTCCCTCATCATTCGATAACTCTTGGTACCATTTCAATCAAAGAAATTGGTTTCTCACACTTTGGTATGTATTGAAGTTTAATATTTAAAACTAAGTGTGAGTATATTTGGAAGTACGCCTACACTTAAAAGTGATATTCCTCTCTTTAAAATAGGGTAGGGTAATGAATAAATATACCATCTGAAATAAAAGCGTATAACAACACTCTTGAAACTGTGATACCCTAAAGCACAACTTTTGAAATTTCTATTATTATGCACTCTCGTGGTAATATTTGTGAGAAGAAATTCACTCTTAATACCTCATATTTTATAAAATGACTTTGATTATTTACCAATAAATATCATCCAAGAAACTTTTTTTTAAGTTCCTCTTTGAAGGTATTGATGAGAATCCTCCTATGGTGGACCACACCTACAAAATTATAACAAGCTTCCATAAGAATTCTGGCATGAGAAATTTTGGTAATTTCCTAAGATGTTTGATTTAAAACAAGTCTTCAGGGTAGAAGGACCAACCAATAAATATTAGTAATTAAAAACTTTTCACACCATCCCGTGCTCTTAAGGAGCTGAATCACCTCCACAACTATTAATTAACCTATTTAAGGTTGATTATAATCCTATTTTTCATAAGACATATTAATTAATGGATAGGAGGTCTCACTATGAACCAACCTACCATGATCATGGGTCCTAACGAGAACTACATTACCTCACTGGCCACCATGCTAGGGTAATGACTTTCAATTGAAAATCTAGAGCACAAGAGGTACCATTACGAGACGACTTTTTATTTCTTGTTAGTTCTTGTGAATGAAAATGTCATTCGCTGGTTACCAAGCTAGGACAGTGGCCTTCAATTAATTAAAAAATGTAAATTATTTCAAATGGATTTGAATATATATATATAATAGATGGGACACAGACATTTTGTGGGGTTAAAAAGGCATCCCTGTCGAGGCTATTGATACAAGCTGGTAGTAGGGCCATTCCTGTGGTATTAAAGTTAACTTTACACTATGATTTATTTGGTCATTTTTGTCTTTCGTGAATTCATTATCATATCTCTTTGAGAATGACTTTAGAATCCTTCAAGTTATGCCTTGGAGTTCTATATTTTTGGAATAATTTGTTTTTATGGGTGTGGGACCCTTAGTGTAGGTACTTCACATTGCCCAGAAAAGAGGAACTTCAACTATATATGGATAATGATAATATGGTCACCGTGGGAAGGTATTATTATGTCTACTTTTAACGCCATGGCTTTCAAATCATGTCACTCATATTTGCAATGAGGATATCAAAATGAAACTTTTGATTAAGGATGCCCCCGATATGTTTGCGAAAATTTTAATAGTTGGCTATTATATTCAAGTAATAACACCATCCTTGCAATTTAGTACTCCTATGGCAGCCCTTTTGTTATATTGTCTTGAAATTAGTCTAAATAAACACTCTGTTTATTTAGAATAGTCTAAGTAGACACTCTGTTTTTGGAACAAGCTCTATCTAGTGAAGGAAATATTGATAAAAAAAAAGTGCAGGAACATTATTATAAGTGTCCATAAATGTTTTAAACTTGTTTTTTTGCAAGGTAGCGACAATAAAACAATTGATTTTCTTGCATGAGCACATGCAAGAATGATCTGAATGTGATTGAATAAAGTGATTAAGAAGTTTGATTAGTTTGTCCTTTAGATTGATTGTTAACTGAAGTAATATTTGAGTGAAAAATGACATAAACCAGAATCAATAAATGATTAAATCACAATAATAAACAGAGAGAAGAAGAAGCAAGTAATTGATTACGGAGTTCATCCCTGGTGGACTACATCTCCAGGTCCGCTTTCAAGTAGGCATATGTTTTTATTAGGATTGATCTTGAGGAATATTTACACTGAAATGGAACAAAATGACTGCGCTCGCAGGAACTTTCGAACTCTGTAATCAGAAATTACTCTTCCTCGCCTTTCTGACGCCTGTCTCCGCGCTCAGTTTCTGACACCCGACGGTTGAGTAATGATGCAAAAAAAAATGCCTATGTCCTACTGAAACTGAACTCAAAATGCACACAATATCCTTCATGAAGCTTTGTCATGGTTTTTATAAGTTGGAATCGAACCTCTGAAATCCCAATTTAGCTTGTGGTTGAGTAAAATTTGTAAAAGGGTCTTGAACCCTATCCCCTATTGAATACCTAGGATAAAGGACCTTAACCTTTGGCACTGAAAATAAATATTAAAACCCAAAAATAAACATAGGATAGGCTATTAGCCCTGGCAGTCAGCCTAACCAGGCGGAACCGACAACCGTCAGCATGTGAACAGGTGAAACATATTTGAACCTGACAGGTTAGCTCCGGCGGTTGCTCCGACAGGTTAGCGAAAAACTGCATGTGATAGCATTGCCGATGGTCACGACTTAGCTCTAGTAGTCACGGTTTAACCCCCGATGGTTCGGCTTTATCCATTGCGATACTTGTCAATTGTCATTAAATCTCCGACACAGTTTCCACGTCGTTACAATTTTCCACTGCAGTCTTTAAACCTGTTAACTCTAACATTCTCCGTGCGGTCTAACTTGTTCACATCACGTTACAAACTCTAACACCGTATTGTTTACACGGTTAGCGCTGTTATGTTTTAAAATTTTATTATATAGTCCAGGAGTGGGTTTTTAGGTTTTTTCTTAGATTTTGTACCAAGGAGCTTTTGCGCTAGGATTAGACTTAGGTTTTAGAGTTAGGTTTAATGTTTTAGGATTTAGACTTAGGGTGTTAAAACTTTCAATGTCTTTTGAGACCTTAGTTTAGGTACTTAGGTATTTTACATTTATTAAGTATTTCACCAAATTTATAACCCATTTTTCACCTTCTCATCACACATGAAAACCATGACACTGAAGGAGCTTTCACTGGCGAAACTGAACCATGATCAATTTGAGAGTGACACTGACGAAATTGGCGGATTGGAGACTGAACTGGACGTTGGTTGTGCTTGGAACTCTGTTGATCTGTACTGATAAAGATCCTCCTGGATCGATCCTCTCCACTTAAAAGCTTTTGGACCACAAAATATTGATTTTAAGCTGACAATAAGTGAGAATACAACGCTCTCACTTTCATCTTGACTTTGATGACATACAACCATACCTGATCGTCGACCTGAAACTAATGCTTATCATGGCGCAATTTGAACCTGACTTGACTCAATGCTTGTCGTGGCGTAGAAGAATGTAAGGATTTATTGTAAGCTTGATGCACATAAGTTAAAAATTCATCCCACATCTTAGGATTATTACTCTAGTTACCTAGAAGAATATGTATCCCGGTTCTCTTCACCATTTCCATATGTCCTTGAACCAAATCCATACTTCCCCATGGTTGCAAAGGAACTGGAAGTGCCATGTGAAAACCAATATTTCGATTTCATGGCTTGCTTGTCAAACACATTACACATCCCTTTATGTGCTTCACAATTGTTTCATACATGTGAGGCTAGTAATAATACCTTTGAATTTGTGTCATAGTCTTGCTTACACTGAAATATCCTGCATTTCGAGAAAGATGAACTTCCTGAATAACCTGCACTCTTTCTACCTGAGCATCATGAGTTAGTGCTTCAAAATAATCTTTGAAATCATCATCAATTCTATACTGTTCTACTTAACTTTCATGAACCAATGAACTTTTATGTAGTACTACTGAGGAATTCAAAGACAACAATCAACTACTTTATTTGTTACACCTTCCTTGTCCTTAATTACTAAGTGAATTTGCTGAAGAAATCCCATCCAACTGTAGTGATATTGTTGCAACTTAGTATATGACTGAAAGTATTGAAGTAGCTGATAATCTATGTGAATCACTATTTCCATTGCATAACCTTTAACATATGTTTTAACTTCATATGGTTATTGATGATATATCAATGCTGTGAAATTTTTCTGCTTAAATGAATCAGCTTTAACATCGACACTTGTTCCCCATGTCCCATTTTGCTTATGAGCCAAAATTATGGGTGAACTGTATGCAGATGAATTGGGTCGCATTAATTATTTTCCAACCTTCCCTGAAATTTGTTACTTTATTTATTTATGCTCTATAACTGACTTGTGATACATTCCATTATTAGAGGCATTAAACATCAACTGCATCTCATGTGATATTTCCTTTTTATGAAGTAGATGTTTTGGTTCTTTGACTAGATCTTGAAATGAATCTACCTTTTTAACCAAATTACCTTCATACTGAATTTCACAACATAAACAAGTATCTATAAGATCCTTATGTTGTTATTTTATCAACATGAATATGTATCTCTTACTTGAACTTATTAAGTGCTTCATCTAATTAACATTAATTAAATTCAAGTGATATTTGATTTTATGTGCCTGATTGATGTACTTAATCCCATATTTCATGAGATGATACATATGTTCCTTACTATAAAATACTGCATCACAGTCATAGAGATAAGGGATACCTAAGACAATTCCACAAATGTCTAACGATATCACATCTAGCTCCACTTCATCGACATAGTTAGCTGTCATTGAAAATTTTAACCGACACTGTTTTGTAACATGAACTTGACATTTTTCCTTTAACCACCCTAAAGGATATGGCTTTGGATGATTATGTGTTTTCAAACTAATTGTTTAACCAATCACTCAGAAATCAAATTTTCCTATGATCCCATATCAAACAATGTATCTATCTTAGTATGTTTTGAAGTTACCCTTATATAAAATAACTCGATTCTTTTATATTCATTCTGTTGTTGATGTTTGAAGAAGCAGAAGTACTAACATCAGAAATTTTACCTATGTAACCATAGTAGAGATTTTTCCTTCATCACCTGAATCTGATCCCAAGTCCAAGCCTTGTTGGATTGTTATTTCAACCTTCTTTTCGCCCTTCTTCTTTTGGAACTTTTTTGGCTTTAGTTTCAGATGAAGTTTCCAACACCTAGCTTCATCACGGCCGATCCTTTGGCAATGTGTACACATAGGTCTATCATATTTCTTCTAAGCTGTGGTAGTATTCTTTCCCTTTGACTTTCCCTTCTTTTTGCTATCTTTAGTTTCCATCAGTTTGGATGTCTTTGGTGTAAACTTGAATGATCTACCACCTGATTCGACATGAATACATTGAACAAAAACTTCATCAAAGTCATTAGTATTGAACATTAATAATGTATGCTGCAAATATGAATGCAAACTACCAATATACCTCAACAAAGTTTCTTTTATGTCCAAAGAAATAACAAGTGCTAATGCCTTCTTTCTGAATTCCTGTGTGAACTCTTGAACATTCTATCCCTTACCTTGTCACAAGCGCTGCCAATCCATTACAGCTTGTTGTGTGTGACCCAGCGGATAGAATTTTTTCTTTAGAGCTTTAATAAACTTAGTCCATGAGGTAATAATTTTTCCTTTACGCTTTAAATCTATCTGTGTCTTACTTTCCCACCAGATCAAAGCAGTACCCCCCATTCTAAGAGCAGATAATTGGATCTTTGTCTTATCATCAGTAATATTTTGAATATGACAATAGAATTCTAACTTTTTTACCCAATTATCTAGTTTCTCAAGGTTCATTTCACCATTGTACACAGGTAATTCGAACTTAACATCAAGTTTCAATAGTGGAATCTTAGGTTTCTTTTCTTTTTTCTGATTCAGAACTAGAAGTAGAAGAGGAAGAAGAAGATGATGGAGATGATAGAGGAGAGGGAGATTTATCTGCCTTGCATTTACCCTTGTCCTTCTTTGATGCCTTCGAAGATGAGGCTGCATCTCTCATCTTCTTGTCTTCATATAATTCTACCAACATTTGATGCATGTTTAGAAACATCTGTTGGATTTGATTCTCATCCATGGGTTTATTTTCAGTAGCTTCAGGAGTTTCAATGGTCTTAGTCCCTTTCATCATTGATTGATGAATGACTTTTCGCTTTCCGATCTTTGGATTGAATTCCTCAAGCTCGCCTTTTCCACATTGCAATCCAAACCAGGTTAACATCCACTGTCAATGTTGTACATGTTAGCCCCTTCATCCAAATTTTTGGTCATTAGCCCCTCCTGAAACCTTTCAAATTTCCTACCGTGGCCTAAGAGACCCTTTTTCCGCTTATCGTTTCCCTCCTCCGCACCCAGATTTCGTAATCGAAGGTCGAAAGGCTCGCTGTTGAAAGAGTTTGAATCCGAATCCCTTTTAGGCTTAGCCCCCTGCAGCCAATCCTTCACGTGATCCAGGCGCATAACCCTACGCCAAACCAAAAAGGTGCTTACCGTATATGGTTATCGGTTGGATTCTCAGCCGCCCGATTAAACAAAGATCAACGGTCCGCTGCCTATTGCCCTATTGGTCTCCACCCCGTGTCCATCGCTCAAAAACCAGGCTTGTTTTCATCGCACTGCCTTTCACAGGCGAGTGGTATTCTCTAAATCAGAGCGATTCCATTGGGCGCCCGCCACGCGTCCCTGAGTACGGTGTCAAAACTGCTCCTCATTGCACATTATCGTCCGAGCGTAGCCGCGCAGCAAAATTGATATGAGTCGTCCGATCTGTAAGGCATCATCCTACGGTCGCTGTGCTGCGAAGTTGTGTATGTGTTAAACTCATCGTACGGTGTTTCAGGCCCACAGTCCATCGCCCTCCCACCAAGTTTCAACCGTTGATCTTGTTCACGGATCGTAAGGCCCAGAATCATTCACGTGTTCCGCTGATCAAACAACTCCGCACCCACGTCATCCTATTACCAGTCTTTCGTACCCCCCTTCCACACGCCCACGTGTCATTTATGTTTTCCTCCACCATTTCCATGCATCGTTTACGCGTTTATGTTGTCTGTCTCCGCCTCGTCCACACAACGTCGTCCCACTGTGTTTCTCGTTGCCACCCTTCATTTCTCCGTCACCCTGCTTCTCCTCATCGTTTCACTCAGTCCATATCACCACTCCGTGGTCGCTGCCTCATCCATTACCCTGGCACCTGGTTTTCTTTAACCATTTTGTGGGTTTTGCAGGTTTATGGCGATGGAGAACCATCAGAATTCACGTCCACCACCAAAGAAGTCGAGTACGCTCCAGAGGACCAATTATCAAATGCAGAATTATGGAGCAAGGATCCGGGAAGATATGTTGACATGACATCCATTAAAAAGCCAGGGTTTAAATCTATCAAACCCTCCAAAGTCATTCAAATGCACAGGTTGAGCAGATGAAGAATTAATGGCGCAGATAGAAAATATCAGTGAAGAGCAGGGGATTCAAGAAACATATTTAAGGACTTTGGGGCTCTTACATACCCTTTTGGAGGCAAAGTACCAGATTGAAGACCATGCAGATTACTAGAAAGATCTTTTCACAGAAAACAATGTCCTCAGGGTTTATTTCAGCCAAATTCTCTTCAAGAAAGTACATAATGTTACATATTTTATTCTTCATGTCTTATCCCTGGAGAAGTTTGCACGTACAACATTTATTTCATGGATCCGACCTCAGAGTACCTATAGCTCAGCATATTAATTTAGCAACAAGGGCGCGAATGTTTCCACCATTTTGTTCAAGCTAAACAATTAAATGTTTCACCTACTTCTTTTATTAGTTTTTCTTCTTCTTCCTCTATAAAAAGGAGGAATAAAGACATTGAAAGGGTTCCAGAATTTTATCAGAAAATTGTGCTGTGAAAGGAATTTTTGTATACATTTTGTAAAGCTTTTGTATTGAGGCTCAGAGCCCGTAGGGTCTCAGTGAGGAGGAGTTCTATCTGTAATGAGGATTCTGGTCTTTGGTATTTCACAGTATGTACTTTTTCTTATGTGTTTAATACAATATTCCATTTCATACATCTTCTTGTATCATGTTACTGGAATGCGAGTGGCTCACTGGTTTTAAGTAAGGATTCATCCTAGTTGATGCCCATACTTGAATCAGTCAAGAACTTTAAATATGGCTCAGGCATGATATACTGTTCCATGCTCATTTCATTCATCTTTCCGCTATATTAGTTTCTTTGGGAGGGTGCTTTTAAAACGCCATTGTCACGTATGGATTCTTAGAATGATAAGCCCATATGTGGTTCTATTGTCTATCTGGGTATCAGACCAAAGTTAACTAATATCCTCTTGTGTTTCTGTCCCTCCATACACTTTCTGATATTTGATTTCTATGACATATTATTTGAATCGGCCGTCTTTATAGTAAATTGTCTCTTAACTGTCTGATGCTTTAACATTGGAGCTTTGCATTGTGCCTCTGAAACATTACTTTCCCTGCGACAGTTTCTGTGATTGCTAGTCCCATTTTAAATCAATTTCCTTGTTTAACAAGAGATAGTAGGAGAGCCTTTGGATTGACAACCCAGTTTTATTATATGACTCCTGCTATGCTAAGATGTCCTAGGCACTGGTCTATGGCAGCTCTAGACTGTCTCTAGGGTAGACAACAATTGTTGATAACAGTAAAAAAAAATACAAAGCACAACCTGCTCTGATACCAAATATCATCTGAATGTGATCGAATAAAGTGCTTAAGCAGTTTGATTAGTTTATCCTTTAGATTGATTGTTAACTGAAGTAAGATTTATGTGAAAAATTACATAAACCAACAACAATAAATGATTAAATCACAACAATAAAAAGAGAGAAGAAGAAGAAAACAATTGATTACGGAGTTCGTCCCTAGTGGACTACATCTCCGGGTCCGCTTTCAAGTGGCCGTCCGTTTTGATTACGATTGATCTTGAGGAATATTTACACTGACATGGAACAGAATGAATGTGCCCATAGAAACTTACGAACTCTGTAATCAGAAATTAATCTTCCTCGTCTTTCCGATGCCTGTCTCCGTGCTCAATTCCGACACCCGACGGCTGAGCAATGTTGCAAACAAAACTGCCTATGTCCTGCTGAAACTGAACTCAAAATGCACACAATATACTTCATGAAGATTTTTCATGGTTCTTATAAGTTGGACTCGAACCTCTGAAATCTAAATTTAGCTTGTGGTTGAGTAAAATTTATAAAAGGGTCTCGAACCCTATCTCCTATTGAATACCTAGGATAAAGGACCTTAACCTTTGGCGCTGAAAATAAATATTAAAACCCAAAAATAAACATAGGATAGGCTATTAGCCCTGATAGTTAGCCTAACTGGGCAGAACCGATAACCGTCGGCATGTGAACAGGTGGAATAGCTCTGAACCTGACAGGTTAGCTCTGGTGGTTGCTCCGACAGGTTAGCGGACAACTGCATGTGATAGCATTGCCGATGGTCACGACTTAGCTCTAGCAGTCATGGTTTAACTCCCGATGGTTCTGCTTTATCCGCTGTGATACAACAGAACCATCAGGTTAACTCTAACATTCTCCACGTGGTATAACTTGTTCACATCACGTTACAAAGTCTGACACAATTTTGTTTACGCGGTTAGTGCTGTTATGTTTTAAAATTTTATTATATAGTCTGGGAGTGGGTTTTTAGGTTTGTTCTTAGGTTTTGTACCAAGGAATTTTTGCGCTAGGATTAGAATTAGGTTTAATGTTTTAGGATTTAGACTTAGGGTGTTAAAACTTTCAATGTCTTTTGAGACCTTAGTTTAGGTACTTAGTTCTTTTACATTTATTAGGTATTTCACCAAATTTCTAACCCATTTTTCACCTTCTCATCACACATGACAACCATGACACTGAAGGATATTTCACTAGAAAATATGAACCATGATCAATTTGAGGACGACACTGACGAAATTGGCGGATTGGAGACTGAATTGGACGTCGGACGTACTTGGAAATTTGTCGATTTGTACTGATCAAAATCCTCCTGGATCAAAGAAGGTCATCATGGGGGGATATTGGGCCTTTGTTTTTCCATGCTTTGTATCACTTGTTACTTGAAATCCCTCATGCTTTTGTTTAGATTGAATAGTTATTGTGGTAGTTTTTTTCATTCTTGGAGATAACACAGTAAGTATTTTCTATTCCCTTGTTTTAACAAGATTTAAACATTAAAATCATCAATAATAATAGTTCGTATGTTTGCCGGTTTAAAACTGAGTTGATAATATGCATAGGAAAATGGGCCTTGATCTTGCATTCACCTTCTTGTACTATGCAGCAAGTTTCTGTACCAATTGGGATTCCTACACTATGGACTTCCTACACTCTAAATAAATCTGCACTATGCATCAAGTTTCTGTACCAATTGGGGTTCCTGCACTATGAACTACCTACACTCTAAAGAGTTCCTACACCACGAATCGAGCTCTTGCACCACGCATCAAGTTCCCATTCTAACAGTACAATTTTTATTCTAGTATCACATATCCTATTCTTATCTCCATTATTATCATACATCGAGTTGTCATGATGGAAAACAATCACATGGGTTTTGAAGAGAAGAGGGTTGATATGTTGATGTGTTCCCTTAATTGTGCCCAAGTTTTCAAGACAACTAGTAGAGCGATGGTCAAGGCATTCATTCAAAACTGTATTCTATAAATTATGAAGTTTGTTAACAACATATTCTTCCAATGATTGCTATGGATAATAATTCGTGACTCAGTATCGGTTGTTGTGTATACATTCCAATCCATTCAATAATTGTACCTCCTTATTTTGGTGCAGAATCTGTTTGCAGACTCTAAATTTATGTGTTGTGTAACCACAAATCCGAGTAACTAGATGACGTTGTTGTAATGGATATGATCAATTCTCCTTATTTTGGTTCAGAATTAGTTTGCAATTCTATAATTGTATACACTGTGTAACCATAGGATCTGAGTAGATGAGAGGAGGCATTGTTTTTATAAACATGAAGGCTACGTACCGAAGGGGACATATCATTAAATTTTGTAAATCCTATTTTGACATATAGAGAGGTCGATTTAATAGAGTGAAGGAGGAGAGGAGACAGTCCCAATGTAGCATCATGCAGAATTAACAAACTGATCGCTACCTTTGTTGCTGGAGTCTCATCTTTGCCTGCACAATGTAAAGACTAAGATTTCAAGATTAATCAATGTGTTTTCACCTATGTTATATGTAGTTAATTCATGTGTTTTATGATTATACTCTCTGTGTAAACTAGATCATTGACGAAGGGTGCGAACTGGCTGGGTTGGCCGCCAAACCAGCTTGACACCACTCTAAATTTTTCAGGATTATTTTAGACTCTGACTTTCTAAGTGATGTATTTGATTTATTTACTGTGTTATTGGTGATGGATTTCTGTACCAAATTCTTTATGTCTTGCATGTAAAATTTTTGGCTATGTTGGTCAACATTATGATTCCTCGATACTCTGATTTCACAATCTCGTCTTATGAATGCTTTGTATATTTTCGAATTCTATAATGGCGCACAGGGTAAGTGATTTGCTCAAATTCCAAATGATTTTATTTTTACTCTACAAGTTTTGATTGTGTAAATCAATGATAAGAAATTGTGACCTCGTGTTCCAAAAATACAAAACCCACTCCTATCTTTCAAATTCATTTTAATTATAACGATTTTGATATGAGTTAAACATATATGGATGCACGAATAAATTAAATTCTAAAAAAATCTGAAGCCGCATACTCAGACTCGTCATTATATTAATAACGTAGGTCTTATATCTCTATTATTTGGTAATTTATAATCATTTTTGAATATTGTTTGCAAGGCATTGGAGAGCGAGAGTGATTTCTGTTCCAACCTTATCCACGTAGTGAATGTATTTTAATTTCTTAAAATATTTTTCTTACAGAGTGGTGAACTAGGAAGAATTAGTGCATACTTATTAATTCTCTTTCTTTAAGAATGGTTTCGAATTGATCTTGAATTTGTTTTAGCATTTTCATTTTTCCTTTTCGACATTGTTCAGGCATTGCTTGGTTTATAGTCAAAAAATAGTTAGGATTTACCTTCTGTTTGTCAGGAATTAGGATTTCCTTTTAGTTCAGGTTTGCCTTTCATTTTCTGAATTTTTGATCAAAGCTTGTTTTCAAATTTCGGGATTGGTGTTTTCTCAAGTTTCCTTTGAAGTGCAGGATTCAATTTAATTTGTTAATATTAATGTGCAATTTAGACTAGAATTTTATTTGTAGGTTAATGGGGGCTCTCTCTGGCATTTCCATTGTTGTTCCTTGAAGTTCACGAACTCCTGGATTGACACTTAAATGTCGGTCTATTAATATTCCCTATACTACACCCAACATGGTTGATTATTCCCTTGAACATGCTCATGCCAAATTGGGTTATTGACCCTTGTAACCGTGCAACAGAGGGCCTCTCTTTCAATTTCTGGGGGAATTTCTAGACCTTCCATTGAGAGCCTCTCAATGGCATACACATATTCTTCTAGCATTAGTATGATCACATGTGGTACAGAATTTTCTAGGAAGCCCTGACGAGTATGTTGTGGGTTGGAAGTGCGAGGTTTAGGAAGTGAGCTTATAACCGAAATTCCTTACAGGATTTTGGCAAACTCTCAGGTGAGTGGACATAAGGCCTCCAATTTCTTGTGTTTAACTTCATAAAAAGGAGTTCCCCCTTCTACAGGAACATCCTTGAATGGGCGTGGTTGGGAGTCACCCTGTTGGAGGTCTGTAAAAGGAAGACCCATGCATGGATGGAGGGGACTTCGAGGATAGGAAGGAAGGGGTGTGCTACTAGCTTGTTGGGAAGTTTTTGGGTGAGGAAATGTGTTGGGGCCTATCATCAGGCCCTCCTTCTAGCACCAAATCTATTGATGGGCTAGATTTTACCGAGAACAGTTAGGGGATCTCCCTGATGCAGAATCCAAATTAGACTCTACAACATTTGGTTTAGGGATCCCATCTGGTATGCAAGCCCGGTTACCATAAAATTAGTGGATGTAAGCTTCGGATATAGAGGAAACTTATTGAGTAAAGGAATGTATGAACTTTGATAAACACAATCCAGTATTGATGAATAACCTATAAAACAAGATACCATAAAACTTAATAAAATCATTTTTAGAAAAACATTTAATAATATCACGCATATAATAGTAATAAAATAAAAAAATGGGAAAGAGTTCATGATATCCAAGTAATTCATTCATAAAAAGTGCATAATGAAAAGTAATATAAAGCCAAAATCAATAAAATAGTTTATCAACTTAGCATGAGGTTAGCATATCATATAGCATCCATATGTTGCAAGAAAAATCATAACACTAGAGGATACAAGAGAAGAAAGTGCACCACAACTAAAAGAAGCTTTCATTCCATTGAGAAGAAGATATTCATAGAACCATCCTATGAGAGGCTTCCATTGGATAAAAAAGTGAAAATCGACTATTACTCCTTATATACACCAAAAGAGCATAATTTCTCAAAAGAAACAATATATCTCCCAAAATAGTTGAAAGATGAAAGTCCATTACAAAGTGGCCCAAGGGTAAGTTTATAGAAAAAAGGGTGATTGTTGGTCTACCCATGAATCTTGCGCTCCCCTATGACCTTTCATCTTCCTCATGCATCTATAGACTCCTACTCTTTGATAATATATTCTATTATTCTATGCAACAAAAATGAATTAATTCTATGATAATAATTTATGCAAATCTCGGGATTAGGTATGTTTATGTTCCTTGAGGTAAGCTTGACAGAGCTTGTAACCAATCATTATTGGGGTCAACTGTGGCTATTTTTATTTGTGTCTAAGGAGACACTCGAAATCATCTACGACTAGAGAATGTCACTTGGCCTTAATTTGGTTGGCCAAGGTTTCTAACTTTGTGTAAATCGTGACTCGTTCTAACACATATCGTGTAATGTTCTCTTTTTTCACTTGCAAATACTATGTGATGAAATATTGCTTGATTGGGCCAATAAATTCTTGAATTCCTTGTAGTACCTCTTCCCAGATTCTAACATTTCTCACTGCTCCGATAGAAGGGGCACCATGAACCTCCCCTACTGACTCCAACCCACTAAGAAGATGATTGTATGTAGCTACAAGTCTATCTACACATATCGCTAACTTATCCCACGACTGGATCTTGATGCAAAATTGTGCTTTATCGTTCTGAGTCGTGATCCAATCCTTCTTCTGAATAGTCACTATAACTTCTGGATACTTTTTGTTCCATTCATGAATGTTATCCAGAGCCATGAAAACCTCTTTGAGTCTGGAAAATTTTCCTCCTGTCTCAGATTGCATTGCCAGGATCAGAGCTATTGTTTGATGTAACTTAATTATGTCTTCATAGAAAAAATCCATGGCTCCTTCCAAGATCTCGGTTTCTTTTTTGATCAATGACTGTAATTCCTTCATGTTTGAATGGGCTAGGTGAAGGGTTGCATTTTATTCCTCTAGTTTCCTTTTCTTCTCCTCTATCTGGGAAAATATTTGCTAAAATGTAAATAATTTTATCTGCAAAATTGTGATCTACTTAATCATCCTTCCAACATTATGTTTAGTAGCAGTCACTAAAGTGGTCCCTGATAAAGAAATCATCTTAGGGTTCACCATAGTATCTAGGACAATTTCCTTTTCCATGTGTTAGTGTCAGTCATTTTTCCTTGTCACTAGTGATCAAATGTGCTCTTTCAAATTTGTTGTTATGGTGTCGAGTCAATTTTTTATCATTTCATTAGGTTTCAAATAAAAATTTGGTCACTGGTTTAGCATATTTGGGTGTTTTCCTTCTTCCATCATGATTAGGGTTTTAAAAATTCATTTTGGTACTACCATCATGGATGGTCATGGTCATGAGTCATGGATAGAATCATCATGTAAGTTATCATCACATGGTCACAGGTTATTTTAGAGGCATAATGGTCAAATTCATGGTTTCATGGTCCATCAGGTGTCATGATGGAGTCAAACCATCAAAAGTCAAATAAAAGTCATGTCATAATTAGGTCATCATGAATGGAAGAAGAAATTTTGTAAAAAGGTTCTAAATGATGTTTTAAAGTGTTTTGTGGCATCAAAGAGTAATAATTCTCATAAAAATCTCAAAATAACAAGGTTCAAACATGCAAAATCATTCTTGGAAAAGGTCGAGTGGGTCCCATCCCCACACAAAAGAGTTCAACTAAGCTCATAACAGAGAAAAAGACAAAGGATAAATTCATTGGCACTCATATATCCTCCTACCATTGAGCTCCCCTCTCCCATTGGCAAGAAAATTGATTTTTTGCCTCTCCTTCGCAATTTTTATAATTCGCTGCACATCTGGCCAAAGCGATGCACATCTTCACTGCGCACAGGAAGACTGCGCTACACATCTAGGAAAAACATCCATATTTTGGTTGAATGAAGGACAACCATATCCAAGGGTTTTATTCTCTTCAAGAAGGTTCTATAAGCTTAAATTAAGTAATTAACAACATTCATCTCAACCCTTGCATCAAATTTTCCTAAGATTCAAGCTAATAGCTTTTCTAGGTTTTTTCTTGATTTTTCAGTCTCCTAGTCACCATATTTCATTTGCTAAGGTAAAACCTTGAAACTCTTATTCATATACATTCAAATACACTTCATCAAATCTTAATCTGCCCATTTCCTTAAATCCTTTTTTTTTCCCTCTTATCACCTAGGGTTTCATTATGGAGACTGATAACTCACCTTCAAAAAGGAAAACATATAACAAGGGAGGCAAGGTTTTGAGGCTTTAACCTTCAAGTGTTAAAGAAATCATTTCTTATCCCTTAATGAAGAAATGTTTTGAACATGTGAAATGTCCAGATTTTTGCAAGAAGATCCAAGAAGTTGGCTATCATGAGCAACTCATTGGACTTTTTTCCACTACATTGAAAAGAGACAAAGTTACCTTAGGAGGGGTAGATTTTATAGTTTCAGTGGATTCCATCTCTCAAGCCACATGCATACCTAATCATGGAGATAACTGGTTCAAGGGTATGGATTTAGATATTTAGGAGTACAAGCCCTACCTAAAATCAAATTATAGAAATGATACTTCACATGTTTTTCCATTTAGATACTTACTTGAGAAGTATGCTCCATTTATGAGAGTGATCATAAAACACTTCACATGTGAAGGAAGGTTCTCAAGACTCAACCAATATCACATAAATATACTCATGCACTTCACAACTGCTAAATCGATCAATTTGTGTAATTTGTTGTATAGGAACATAGGTAAATTGTCTGAAAAGGTGTAGGTGAAAGGAAAATAACATAACCCTAGCCTTTTAAGGTTATGGTTATCCATTAGTTAGCAGAAAAGAACATGACATGGGATACTTTCATTGAGGCAACCTTGCTCATGACTGTTGTTAGTTCTCCTACCAACAGCAAACCATGTCACCTACAATGCAAGAGGTGGGTTCATCAAACAGGTTGGAAGCTCAACCACCAAAGGAATCCGTTACAAAGAAAACCAAAGCAGAAGTTACCAAAATCTATGCAAGAGGAAAGAGACTTATGTTTGCACCTCAAATTGAGGAAGGGGCCAAGCTTGCATCACCAGAACATGCAACACCATTACATCAGGAGGCATCTTTGCATGATGAGGAGCTCATCCATCATTATATTGACATATTTGACTTGGAGGCCAATGAAGAGCATGAAACCCTAGAGCAGGTAATTAAAGAGAAATATGCTGAGATAAAGAAGCTAAAGGAAAATTTGGCAAGGGCTAATTTCATAATGTCATTCTTGGAGGAGGAAAACAATCAGTTGAAGGTAAAGCAACTACTTTCAGAGAAAAATCCGTTTAAAACTACTATGCAAGATGCGAAGGGAAAAGTAGTGGTTGGCAGTGAAGATTCAGATGAGCATGAGAAATAGGTGACAAGGAAAATGCCAAGGGTCATGGGCCTCAAGAGGGCACCTCAAAAAGAAAGAGATCAAAATCCACGAGATGAAGAGTTGACTTTTGAAGAAAGGATAGCCATGGAAATAAATGGAAATAGAGAGTTTTGGGTTGAAAAATTGAATTGTCACTTAGAGAATATCGTTGAAAAAACCAACAGAGACAATAAACTAAAAATGCATATGGCTACCCACTACTACAAAAGGAATAATATTTTCAAAGTCAAAGTTAAAAAATTGCAAGCAAAACTGAAGGAAACCCTAATCAGCTAAAAGGACAAGGGTAAGTTAGACTTGCTTGCTGGTGTTTCCCTAATAGCATAGCACATCACATCAGGACTTCATGGAGAATTCTTGGACAAATTTTGAATTTTTGAAGAAAATTTTCAATTTTTTGAATTTTTGGGTATTTTGGTAATTTTGGTCATCCTAGATGCGCAACGAGCTCACTTTGAATTTTTCCTCAGAGCATCCAAATGACAAAAACTCAGAATTTTTGGAAACATAATGACCTCTACTTCAGACCCATTTCCTTGTTTTTCTAATCTCCTGCAGAAATCAAAATGCAAAAAAGTGCCCTAAAAACAGGTTTCTACCACTATTTTGGACCCCTCACTGCACATTTGGAGCAGTCTTGGGAAAATGAAGACATCTGAGCCTAGGAAGGGTCATTTTGCATGCTTAAATATTCTAAGGTCAGATAAAATCTCCAATATATCCATAATAGGTCTCAGTTTCAGATTTTTGCTTCAAGAATACACTCAAAAACCTCCTCCAAGAACTCGCTACGCATATGCAAAAAACCTGCCAAATTTCCAAAATTTACACTGTAATTTTTTAATTTGTAAATTTACTGTGGTAAAAGTTGAGAGGTAAATGATATAGGGTAAATTGTCTAAAGTAAATGTAATTGTGGTTAACTTGAGTTAGTTAAGTGTATTATCATGTATTAAAAGCTTTGAGGAATTATCTCAAGTGGTTTACAAAAAGGAGGAAGTCAGTTTGGTAACCTCCCTTGCTTGTAGTAGACATTGAATAGATGCATGAATTTGGTTTTTTTGGATACATTTCGACCTCCAAGGGAGGATTTCAACCTTAGTGACTATATGAGTTATTTTGTAATCATTTTGAAAAGGTTGGAGATTAGAGGATTGTAATCTTGTACCTTGTACTTTCACATTCATAAATCAAAAGGATGCAGTTGCAACTATTATCTTGGAATTCATGTGCAGTGAGTTTATGATCATGTATTTTCTCAGTTATAGTCTTTTATTAATGATATATGGTTCCTCTTTCCATATCTTGTATCTTTAGTGGATTTCATTACAATTCATAGACAAAATTATATTGATTTAGCTCTGTTTATATGGAAATAACACTGTTACCGACCACATTGTTACCTACTTTTTTTTGGTAGCGTAAAAAGCACATGATTTTGAAAAGTGGTGATGCAGAATCACTCCTTTTTTTGTGCACATTTTTGACACTCTAATATTTTTATTTATGAAGTATGAATATTTGTTTTAAAATGTTAGTGATTTTCATGCTAATTTTGAAACGTATTGATGCAGCATCAACTTTTTTTTTTTAGAGCGGCGATTTTCATGCTAATTTTGAAACGTATTGATGCAGCATCAACCTTTTTTTTTTAGAGTGGTGATTTTCATGTTGGTAATAAAACACAAAACTTAGATAAATATATATATATATATATAAATATATATATATATATATATATATATATATATATATATATATATATAAACAAAAAAAAAACCAATAAAAATGTTAAAAAAAAAAACAAAATTAACTCGTAAAAATAAAAAAATTTAAACAAAAATAAATAAATAAACAAAAATAAAAAAACAAAACAAAAATATTCGAAAATTATATCATAAGAAATGACAAAATTTGAAAAAAAACACATAATTTAAAGAAAAAAAACAAAAATTAACCAAAAAAATTAAAAAAAAAAAACAAACAAACAAACAAACATTTTTTTCTAAGTTACTAAAAAAAACCATATAATTTTAAAAAAAAAAAATAGAAAATCTAAACATAATTTGAATTTTTATTAAAGTACAGATAACAAAGTTCCATAAAAAGTACAAAACGGAAAAAACAAAATTTAAAAATTAATTAAAGTAATAATAATAAGAAAAAAACAAATTTAAAATAAAAAAAAAAAAAAAAAAAAAAAAAAAAAAAAACCTATCATTAAAAAACAAAAAAATGAAAAAAACCACTTGCAAATAATTAAAAAACAAATATCCATAAATTTACCGTTTTTTTTTAATGAAACAATTTATAAAATTTAAAAATGAAAAACTAAATAAACTAAAAGATTTAAAAAAAAAAAAATTTAAATTAAAATTTAATAAATTTAATAAATAAATTTTAAATTTTAAAAAATAATTAATCTAAAATATTAAATTAAAAAAAAAAAAAAAAAAAAAAAAAAAAAATTTAAAATAAGAAATTTGAATTAAAAAATAATAATTTTAAATTTTTTGAATTTAAAAAAAATTAAAAAAAATATATTAAAAATTAAAGAAAAAAAAAAAAATTTGATCGTGGTGGCGCCGCCAATTGGCCTCCCACCCAGGTGGCAGCGGAGGTTGGCCGCTTGGCGGGCGGGGAGGCTACATACAACCCCCCGCCCGCTCAGCGGCCGGCCTCCGCCGCCACCTAGGTGAGAGGCCAATTTTGGGAATCGCCCTCCCGCCGCAGGAGGGCGATTCCCAGAATCGCCCTCCCCCTCCTTCCCGTGGTGGGAGGGAAATTCCTCTACAAATCGACCTCCCCCTCCCGCCGCCGCGGGAGGGCGATTCCCGGAATCGCCCTCCCCCTCCCGCCGCCGTGGGAGGGCGATTCCCAGAATCGCCCTCCCCCTCCCTCCCGCGGTGGGAGGGCGATTCCTCTGGGAATCGCCCTCCCCCTCCCGCTACAGGAGGGCGATTCCTAGAATCGCCCTCCCGCCCAGGTGGTGGTGAGACGCTGATTGGTGGCGCCACCACGATCAAAAAATTCTTTTTTTTTAAGTTTTTTTAATTTTTAATAATTTTTTTTAATTTGATTTTTATTTATTTATTTATTTTTTAATTCAAAAAATTTAAAATTATTTTTTTTCATTTAATTTTTATATTTGAAATTTCATTTGTTTTAATTTTTTTTTTTGTTTATTTTTGTTTATTTTTATTTTTACTTTTATTCATTTTTTTGTTTTTTATTTTATTTTTCTAAATTTTGTTAATAATTTTTATTAGATTTTGTATTTATTTTTAATTTAATTTATTTTCTTTTTAAAATTTTTTCATATTTTTTTATTATTATTAAATTTTATGTTTAGTTTTTTCATTTAATTTTTTAAAATTTAATAAATTTTGTATTTTTTTTTAATTTATTTGAATTTAATATTTTTTTTTTAATTTTTAATTTTTTTATTATTATTTTTTTAATTACATAAAATTTTATATTTTTTTTATTTCAATTAAAATTGTTTATTTAAAATTAGATTTTTTTTTTAATTACATTTAATATTTTCAAATTAATTTGTTTTTTATTTTATTTTCTATTTAATATATATTTTTTAAATTTTTTTTTTTTTAAATTTTCAATTTTTAATTGATTTTAAAAAAAATTTAACTTTTTATTTTAACAATGTTTTTTTTCTTCTTTATATTTAAAATTTATTTTTTATTTCAAAATCTATTTGTTTATTCATTTATTTATTAAAATTTAATATTTTTCTTTTTTAAATTTAATT
Organism: Pinus albicaulis; assembly: GCA_034641835.2. NCBI lineage: Eukaryota > Viridiplantae > Streptophyta > Pinopsida > Pinales > Pinaceae > Pinus > Pinus albicaulis. Next base: position 774,512,288 of record CM076576.1, on the reverse strand, counting down.
GGTTATTTTAAAATCAACATTCTTTTTTTTTTTTAAATTTAATAAAATCTAATATATATATTTTTAATTTAAGTTCATATATATATATATATATATATATATATATATATATATATATAATTTTTTATAATTTAAATTTAATTTATTTTTTAAAATTTATTTGTTTTTTTAATAAATAATTTTTTAAATTTAATATTATTAGTGTATTTTATTTTTCATTTTTTATTTTTAATTAATTTTTCATTTTTTTACTTTTAATTTAAATAATGTATTTTTTTTTTTAATTTTTATTTTAAAGTTTTAAATTTATTAAAATTTAATATATTTCTTTAAATTTAATTTTTTATTTTTTATTTTTTTTAATAATAAACATTTTCTTTTTCTTTTTTAAATTTAATTTCTATATTTAATTTTTTATAATTTCTTTCTTTTTTTAACTTGTTTTTTTTTTTTAATTTAATATTTTATTTTGTTTTTATTTTTATTTCTATATATTTTGAAATTTTAATCTCTAAATTTTATTTTTATTTTTATTTTTTATTTTTCTTAAATTTCGATTTTTTTTTAATGTTTGAATTAAAATTTTTATTTTGTTTTTATTTTTATTTTTTTATTCCTATATAGTTTTAAATTTTAAGCTTTAAAATGTTTTTATTTTTTAAATTTATTTTTTTCTTAAATTTAAAGTTTTTTTAATGTTTGAATTTTAAAAATTAAAAAATGTTATTTCTATTTTTAAAAATGTAAAAAATATGACACAATTTTTTTTTTTTGTTATTCCAGCATCAACTGGTTTTATTTTGAGGGTGTTTTTTCAATCCTTTTTTCAAGAAACAATTTTGTTTTTAGCATAATTTTATAAAATGTTGAAATTTGACCTTCAAAAAAAACCAAGTGCGTTCTGGAATACACTTTTTTTGTTTTTGGGGTGTTTTTTCATGCTTTTTGAGTCTTTTTGGGCTAGAGTTCCCTTTTTGAGGTCAGGTTACCTATTTCATCAGTAACAGTGTTAAATGTCATTTTGTGTTTCATGCTTCCAGTTTAATGAATTCATGATTAAACATGCTCACTAAATTCCTCTACTTTTTCAGATCCTCCACCATACATAAAAAACTCTAAAGCCATCATAGATCCACTACTACCTTGCTCCTTTATATCTTTAGAGCTGTAAACCCTTTTGATACCTAGACCTAGCTACTTGGTTTCATCCTTGATCTAGCATCAAACCCTAAAACACTTAAACCTACCTGAGCCTATCATATCTAGCCTAATGTCCTTCATATGACAGTAAATACTTGAATATGACTTTATAGAGAGAGCCATCTCATCCTAGTAGGGCTAGCTACTAATTCAAAGTAGTATGTGGTTACATTTTTCAGTCTCCTTTTCAGCCTTCGGAGAACTAATGGAGTGCTAACATTCTGGCGTCGTTGCCGAGGAATGAAGTGACAGATATTCCCTGGGAAAGAACGACAAGGATTAGATCTGATTATTGATAGTGAACAATGATCAGGCACAAGAAGGTTGTGCATCATTCACCTCGCGACTCCAGTGTCGAAGAATCCAAAGGTTCATAATTTTCATGGCGACTCTACTGTTCAAGAACTGGTAGCTAGAAGAAATTCCTAGTGACCTCACTATTTTCAATATGGATTCAACTGCTCGAAGGTTTGATCCTATGAATCAAGCTCATATTCCTGGTTTTCTGAATCGTATTCCTTGTATAGATTGGAAAATACGGCTACCAAAATTTAAAGGTTAGGATGGAGAATATGTTAGTTTGCATTTGGTCAAATTTCATATTCATGGACTAAATATTGAGTTTCCTAAAGATTTTTTGATGAATATGTTCCTAGCTACCTTGGAGGAAAAAGCGAGATCATGGTATGAGAGTCTACCATTTTCTAGTTTATATTCTCTAAAGGAATTTCATTAAGTTTTCTTTCAACATTATCAAAGAGTTAATTCTTCCTTGTCGATGATTGATAGTTGTTGTGAGATTTCTGAAAATTTCATTGAGTTTCTTGAAAATTTGTATGGGGATGAAGAGTGTTTAGATGATGAGATCATAGAAGCCCTTCATGATTTTAACTCCCAATAAGAATCAATAGCTTCCTCCTTGGATGAAATAAACTGGGACCAAAAAAGGAAAATACTGATTCCCGATCCTAAAAATGAAAATCATCAAGCCAATGTTAACTGCTATAAAATTAAAGTTTCTCCTCTGTATGAAGATGAAATATATCAACTCCTAAAAAGTCATGTTATGGCCCAAGCTAATGCAGGTTTGCAATGTTCACATAGTCAAGAATGTGTTAATGAAACTTCTTCCATTATTGAAAATGAAAGTCTGGGTTTAAATTATGGCAGTCATGAGACTGATTAAACTATACAGGAAGTTGTTGTGAGTAATCCAATTTGTGATGATGATTTCCTACAAAGATATCAGCTAACATGGACTATTTTCTTTGATGAAGATGATATGGTTGTCATGTTTAACAATATGGAAGAATGTTTAATGTTCAAATATGACTTAGACTATGAATGGAAGGAGAATGCGGCTGAGATAGATAGTATGCCAGAGATAGAATCAGAGTTTCTCATGCTTGAGGAATTTACAACCAACACTCAGATTGTAGAAAGTCACACTTCCCTATGCCTTCTTATGGATCAACAACCAAGTACTCTTTTAGATAAAAATGAAGGGAGTAATTGTATTTTTGCTGATGGATCTCAAGACAAGTTAACATTTCAAGTTATTGAAGATCCTTGCATTGATTTGTTGTAGTCAATAGGGATGATATATTTTCTTGAATTTATGGATCATGAGGACATTTTTAGTGGACACTCAGAGTTGTCTATATTTTTTTTTTTTTCTGTCTGCTCGGGGAAAGTGAGACAAGAATTCAAGTAATTAGCCATCTGCTAGATTGGTTACACTGGAAGGATCACTTCACATGATTGTACAAATGTCTTCATCAGGTAGGTAGTTGTCATTAGGATTTGAAAGCCCTCAAGTCTCGGTGATATGCTGCCATCAAAAAGTTTTGTAAGTTTTTGTTTTAGTCAGAGTCAGTTCAGTTTGTCGGTTTTTTTTTTCAGTTTTGAGTTGGGTCTTTTGATTTTTGACTCCATGCCCAATGGTTAGGCTACTTGGTCTATGGTGTTCTTGACACCTCCAAGGAGCTTCTGATTAGAGGCCCAATATTTAGCTCAAAAATGAAAGTGCTTAGAATTGATTGGAAATTGAATGATAGTGACCAACCTGTTTCTAGGAATCCAGTGCAATTCATATCATCGCAAAATAACTCCGGATGAAGAAGTTATAGCCTCCTGATCGCCATTTAGAATAGGCAAATTAAAAAAAATAAAATTGCAGAACAGTGACAGGTTGATGACATGGAAGCCTAGTCAGCATGAAGGGAATATTCTTCATTTTATGCCCAATGGCACTATGACAAGTGTCACAACAAAATTCGTGAGCTTGGTTTGAGAAGGTGAAATTGCCCAATGTCCTCCAAGGTTGAATTTGGGTTCATGATGAATTATTATGTGTTGGAAATATTTTTTTAATTATTAAGGTTGGATATATATATATATATATATATATATAGTTTTATATCATATATTATGTTATAACTATATATATATATATAAAAATATAAAATATTATATATATATATATATATAACTAAATTCCTCATATATTATATATAATCCAAAGTTTGATTCATTTTTTATATTACAAATTCCAAGGTTTATTATACAGCCATAGTTCGAGCAATCTATTAAATGGGCTGGCATATATAGTTCATATACCAAAGTTCAAACATTATGGTATGGGCGCATTTCAATGCGTATGTAAATGTTGGCAAAAGACATGTATCTAGGATGAGCGGAGGGTGGGTCGAACCTGTGACCTCCCCCTCCTAACTCAACGCTCTTACCAACAGACCATGGGGCGGGGCTTGTAAAGCATCCACACCCAACTGCTATTTTAATTGCATTGGCTACTCTGACGATAGGAAGGAGGGGGCCTACCATGGGCCAACCTCCTCCCCATATAACTATACCACAAGAATCAAGGGCAGAGCGGAAAATCTTAAGCCCGAAGTTTAACTCTAATCACGGGTTAATCCACTAATCTGGTGATAAAACATTAATTAAACCATGATTTGTTCAAACCCACTAATCGCTCTTATCCACTATTTTAACTGCAATTTAACTTAGCGGAGTTTTAGGGGTGCCCCAATTTTCGGCGAACCTACTAATTTTTCAGACTTATTTGGAGTCTTCTCCGAAATTGGGGGAGGATTCTAGGGAAAAATTGAATGAGTCATATCTTGAGAAAAGTTTGACCAATTTTGGCTCAAGAAGAGTCATTCCTAGTATATTGGCATGATCTGAACACATTTGAATAAGTTGTAGAGGCAAAGGATTAATTCTACATGTGTTTTTGTCACTTTTAAGAGAATTGAAGCATAGGGTCACCAGGAAGGAAGGCCATGCCTAGATTAGCTAAAGGCCAAATGGAGTGAATGAATAGTCATTTCTAATATATTTTAACATTATTAACTCATTGGAGTATGTTTTAGGAGCATTTGATGCACGTGAACATCAATTTTTTCACTATTGAGCTAATACAGAGGCCCAAGTCATGGAATCTCGACCAAGGAGATGTAGCCCAGGAGGGGTGAAATCCTTCATCAAAACTTTGTTTTAATGGATCAATTGTGATGGTTTGATATCATTTATGTTGTTTCTATTCATCATTTGATATTCATACTTTATGCTCTTGAATTCACTCATAAAACTCAGTTAATTTACATATTTGACACACATAAGCAACAAGGAAACATATGTACATCAAGCATAAGATCATTAAATAAATTATAAATATGAAAATGAAATTAGCACAGAAAAACTAACATTCAAACTCATATCAAGTTGTTATTTGAGCTTTGGTTGAAAGGCAAGGTTATTTTATTGATAGTTGCTTGAGTTTTGTGCAAGTTTAATGGTTGCAAATTTGTGATGCTCACAAGGTTAAAGTTGCAGAAAGGTGAAGGGAAATTTTTGGTTGCAAGTACTAAGATTAGGAGCAGAAGAAGGATAGCTACAAGAGCACAATCTTCACCTAAAGTTCCACTCATAGATGCACTTTAAGAACCTTAAGTTTTGTGTCAAGAAGTTGAGATTTAGGAGGTACAAGTTGCACAAGAAGATGATTTGATTAAAGAGGTACAAGCATCAGAAGTTGAGCTTGAATCCATAGGCATAATTTCAGGTGTTGGAGAGATTCAAGGACATTCAAAAGAGGATGATGTCAAGAGAGACTTCAATGACATAAAGAGGATGGCTAAAATTATGCTTGATACATTTACTGCTGGGATGGCAGGAGAAGGTTCTAAGCCTCCACATGGAGAAGGAACTTCAGATGGTAAGAAGGATGAAGATAAGAGTTCAAAGGGTAGTGGAGGAAATCCACCTCAATCTCCACCATCTTCATCATCCTCATTATCTCCATCAGCATCAGCATCATCTTCCACTTCCACCAAAAAAACCACCCACACTCACTCAAAGACCACAAAAGGGAAAACACCCTTACTCAAACTCGATGTCAAATTTGAGCTTCCAATGTATAATGGCAAGGTAAATGCAGAAATATTGGAAAATTGGATCCGTCAATTGGAGGTGTACTATAGGATTCAAAACCTTCATGATGACAAGATAAAGATTCAATTTGCTGCTTGAGGATGGAAGGATTTGCACTTGTATGGTGGGAAGCAATGACTCAAGAAGAGTTTAAAAACTATGGTAAGATATTTATGTCTTGGTAAAGTTTTATTGTTGCCATTAAAATGAAATTCTATCCATTATCATACATGAAAAAGGAACTTATGGATTGGAAAAATTTTAGACAGTTAAAAGGGAAAAGTGTGCAAGATTATGCTCATGAATTTAGGATAAGAGCTCTAATTTTGGGTATTAATTTACATTCTCAAGAAACATTTTTAAAGTATGTTGGGGGTTTGCACAGTTACCTTAGGCACACTATTCTCATGTTTAATCCCACAAACATAGATGAAGTTTGTGCTCAAGCCACACACTTAGAGGAAAGATGGAAACAAAACATAGATGAGAAAAGTAAAAGTGAGGGTAAAGTAAAGGGGAATTTTTATGGAAGAGAAAAAAGAAATAGCTCTGTAAAAAGAGAGAAGGAAAAACTAAAATGAAAAAACTATTCAAATACTAGCCATGATGAAGACCATTGTTGGAAACTTCATCTAGAGTTGAAGCCAAACAAATTGAAAGCAAAAGAGAAGGGTAAAACTATTGTTATAGTTGAACCTGAATTAGGGTCAGATTCAGGAGATGAGACAAATATTACAACCATGGGTTTGAAAGGTAAACATATTACAAGTATTAATTCTTCAAATTTTTCAAATTTTACTCATGATAAAGATACAAGAATAGACCTTTTCCATATTAGAGTTGTCTCTAAACATACCAAGATTGATACACTTTTTGATAGTGGGTCACAAGCTAACTTGATTTCCGAAGACTTGGTTAAACAACTAGACCTTGAAACTATTAGACATCCATACCATATCCTTTGGGTTGGATATGCAAGAATTCAAACTTTCAGGTTAAAAGGAAGTGCTTACTAAGATTCACCATCAATTCAAACTTTATTGATGAAGTTGAACTTGATGTGGTGCCACTTGAGATATCAGGTATTGTATTGGGAAGTCCTGATCTGTATGATAGGAAAAAAGTATTTCATCGCCATGAGAATAAGTATCATTTGTTTAAAGATGGTATTGAGTACATAGTTAGAGTGCATAAGAAGAAGACAAGTTTGTCTCTTACACATGCAGGAGAAATGAAGATGATAGTGAATGCAAGTCAGAATTTGACATTGTTGATGATCAACAAAGAGATGTTTTGAATCAAAATTTTCAAAAATATGCTTATCATTGTAATGAGATGTTTTAGGATTCTAATAGGTTGCCTTTGAAAGGAGGTGAACAATATGTAAAACATTTGCAGTAGTCAACATCAGTGTTGAGTAGTGTTGGAAACAAGATGTCGGTTCAAGCGAGTGAAAAGGTAAAAGAGAAAGCGAAAAATAATCTTGGAAAAGAAGGCTCGGGTTCCCCAAATGATTGTAATTGGTTTTAAAAAGGTACATGGCAATGGCGAAGATACTTGGTCAAGAGACGACGCAAGTAGAAAGCAAGATCGGCTAAGAATCGCCATGGCGACAATGTGCAAGATGAGACAGTTTTTAAGTTTCCTTTGATTGATGTCCAAGGTAGGAACAATATGGTTTCTAAAAGAATAGCTTGTTGCTATGCAAATTCAGAAAAATTGCAGCATGAAGGTTTCAATGACATTAGGAGAAGGTCTCAACAATCAAGGAAGAAGTAAACTTTTTGTGGAAAGCTCCAAATGATGAAATTAGGAAAATTTCAATGGATAGAGACTGGAAGGGTGAGGGAACAGTACCCTCATCCACATGATCAGTAACCAGAGAAATTTTGGGTTCCAAAAGGCTTCTAGTGGGGAGGAATGATCAGAGGCTTAATATTTATCTCAAAAATTAAAGTTCTCATAATTGATTGGAAACTGAATGATAGTGACCGTCCCATTGCCAGGAATCTGACACAATTCATTTTATCGAAAACCGACTCTGGACGAAGAAGTTATAGCCTACTGACTGCTGTTTAGAATAGCCAAATTTAAAAAAAAAATTACATAACAGTGACAGGTTGATGACATGGCAGCTTAGTCAGCATGCATGGAATATTCGTCAGTTTATGCCCAGTGGCACTGTGACAAGTGTCACAACAGGATTCACCAGTTTGGTTTGAGAAGGTGAAATTGCCCAATGTTTTCCAAGGTTGAATTTGGGTTCATGATGGATTATTATATGTTGGAATTATTTTTTATTATTATTAAGGTTGGATATATATATATATATATATATATATATATATATATATATATATATATATATATATATATATATATATATATAAATTATTAAATACAAAACTTATATAACTAAATTCTACATATATTATATATAATCCAAAGTTCGATACATTTGTTATATTACAAAGTCCAAGGTTTATTATATAACCATAGTCCGAGCAATATATTAAATGGGCTGGAATATATATTTCATATACCAAAGTTCAAACATTATGGTATGGTTGCATTTTAATGTGTATGGAAATGTCGGCAAAAGACATGTATATAGGATGGGTAGAGGGCGGAACCCGTGACCTCCCCCTCCTAACTCAACACTCTTACTAATAGACCACGGGGCGAGGCTTTTAAAGCCTCTATGCCCAACTGCTATTTGAATTGCATTGGATAATCCAACAGTAGGAAGGAGGGGGCCAACCATGGGCCAACCTCCTCCTCATATAACTGTCGCATTACCAAGGGTGGAGTGGAAAATATTAAGCGTGGAGTTTAACTAATCACAGGTTAATCCATTAATCTGGTGATTAAACATTAATTAAAACATGATTTGTTTAAACCTGCTTATCGAGCTAATCGCTCTTATCCACTATTAATACACATCTAATTAATTTTAATTGTAGTTTAACTTAGCGGATTTTTAGGGGTGCCCCCATTTTCGGCAGACCTGCTAATTTGATGAACTTATCTGGAGTCTTCTCCAGATTTGGAGGAGGATTCTAAGGAAAAACTGAAAAAGCCATATTTTAAGAAAATTTCGACCAATTTTAGCTGAGGAAGAGTCATTCCTTGTAGAGTGGCATGCTATGAACACATTGGAACAGGTTGCAGAGGCAGAGGAGCAATTCAACATGTGTTTTTCTCACTTTGAAGAGAATTGAAGCCTAGGACCACCAGGAAGGAAGGCCATGCCTAGATCATTTGAAGACCAAATGGAGTGAATGAATAGTCATTTCTGAAAGATTTCAACATTCTGAACTCATTGGAGTATGTTTCAAGAGAATTTGATGCATGTAAATTTTTTTTTTTCACTATTGAGCTAATACACAGACCCAAGCCATGGAAGATGGAACAAGGAGAGGTAGCCCAGGAGGGGTGAACTTCTTCATCAAAACTCTGTTTTAATGGATCAATTGTGATGGTTTGCTATTCTTTATGTTGTTTCTATTTAGAATTTGATATGCATACTTTATGATCTTGAATTCACTCATAAAACTCAGTTAATTTACCTGTTTGACACACATAAGAAACAAGGAAACATATGTACATGAAGCATAAGATCAGTAAATAAATTATAAATCTGAAAATGAAATTAGCACAAAAAAACTAACATTCATACTCAGGTCAACTTCCATCCCCAGTTGGAGTCAATGTTACTGTCAGTCAGTTCTTCCTGTCACCAATTATCAAATGTTCTCTTTCAAAGTTGTTGCTAGGGTGTTGAGTCAATTTTTTATCATTTCATTAGGTTTCAAATAAAAAATTGGTCACTCGTTTATCTTGTTTATGTGTTTTCCTTGTGCCATCATGATTAGGGTTTTAAAAATTCATTTTTTTACTGCCATCATGGATGGTCATGGTCATGAGTCATGGATAAAATCATCATTTCAGTTATCATCACATGGTCACAGGTCATTTTAGAGGTTTAATGGTCAAATTCATGGTTTCATGGTCCATTAGGTGTCATGATGTAGTCAAACCACTAAAATTCAAATAAAAGTAATGTCACACTTAGGTCATCATGAATGGAAGAATAAATTTTGTAAAAAGATTATACATGATGTTTTCAAGTGTTTTATGGCATCAAAACGTAATAATTCTCATAAAAAATTCAAAAGAACAAGGTTCAAACATGCAAAGTCATTCTTGGAAAAGGTCAAGTGGGTCCCATTCCCACCAAAAAGAGGTCAACTCAGCTCATAAAAGGAAAAGAGACAAAGGAGAAATTCATTGGCACTCATCCATCCTCCTACCATCGAGCTCCCCTCTCCCATTGTCAAGAAAATCGATTTTTTGCCTCTCCTTGGCAATTCTTGTCATTCCTCACACATTTGGCCAAAGCACTACACATCTAGCCAAAGCACTGCACATCTGGCCAAAGCATTGCACATCTTTGTTGCACACAAGAAGACTATACTATGCATCAGGGAAAAACATCCATCTTTCGGTTGAATTAAGGAAAACCATACCCCAAGGGTTTTCTTCTCTTAAATAAGGTTCTACAAGCTTAAATGAAGTAATTAACAACATTTATCTCAACCCTTGCATCAAATTTTCCTGAGATTCAAGCTAATACCTTTTCTAGGGTTTTTCATGCTTTTTCAGTCTCCTAGTCACCATATTTCATTTGCTAAGGTAAAACCCTTGATTCATTCTTCATATACCTTCAAATAGACTTCACGAGAGCTTCATCTACCCACTGCCTTAAATCTATAATGTTCCTAAATTAGCTTCAGCTAATAGGAACATTAATTTTTCCTTGTTTATTTTTGCATTTCATGGTTGATGAATAAATTGTAAAGGAGGACATGTAAAACTCCTAAAAACCAAGAATAAATCAATGCCTATGTGAACAAAGACATATCTAGGCTATATAAATTATATATTGCAAGTGTGAATGGGATAAATCACAAGAATGGGTCATCTTTAACCAAGTCAAACATCGCAGTCTAGATGCATTGAACCTCTTTGAGGGACATCACAGTTCTAGAAGGAGGTTGTAATGTGAAAAGGGTTAAGTACTTAAAGGTGGTTTAGGGTTTGGAAAGACTCCTATATTATAAAAGGAATAGGAGGGTAGCAAGGAGAGGGTTGTTGAAGATTATCATTTCACAAGGAATTGTCTACAAGACATCCCTTGTTGGGCATTCCTGTTCAGGAATCCCACCTCCTTCCTTGAGCAGCTCTTGGAGGATAATTGTGCTAAAATTTTCCACTATTAGGCTTGGGCCAAGCTTCACCTTACATTACAGTGCTTCTCATGTTGAGGGTTGAGCTGTCTTGTGAGCTGCAACAAGTGGAAGACTAGATCTGCTTAGATCTAGATGATAGCAGTGGCTCTTCTCAGTGAGTGTGATTTTAAACCTCCTGGAAGAGTTCATTTGCTTATTATACTTCAGATCCACATCTTGGCATCAGGAAAAATCATCTTCAGAAGATAAAACACTGTCTCTCTCCCTAAGACAATGTTATTTTTAGATCTACAGCTACAGGGTGTTTTGCCAGCGTTTTGGAGGAGAGATCTCTGGTGTTGGGGTTTTTCCTCTCACTGTGGTGATCCATGGATTGGCCATAAAATCCATGTTTGTTTCAGATATGATATGCTATGTACTTTTATTATTCAGAAATTCTGAATCATTCTGTAGATCTGAAGTTTTAGATCCCAGATCTACTTCCGGTGCTTCATGTTTTGAGCAAAACCCCAAGGGGAATGTATAGATTAGCTTTTCTTGTACATGGATCTGTATTGGATCTATATTTTTATGTATAGATCTTATCTAGATCTGAAGAATCAATAAATTTCTGCTTCAGCCCTAAAAATAACGTTGTCATGGTTATGCAGTCTTTGTACATGGTTGTAGCACCTCTTTCTCGAGGATTTCTTCTGTATTCTTTCATTATTATTCTGTAAAGTGTATGATTTATTCCCCTGATATTATTTGTAAATATTAAGACCTTATTTCAGTCATACCCTTCAGAAAACCACGCTCAAATGCTTCAGTAAATTTATGCATACTTCAAGTCTTGGGAAATTAGGGTTTTCTAGCCTAGTTAGGAAAGGAGGAACTGTTTAACATAGAAAAACTTATTTTTTTTTGCTTAAATTAGACATGGGAGTCCCTCGTAACCCTATCTATCAGATAAAACTACTTTTCTATCTTATTTTTACACATATCTATGAATACTCTCGTTTTAGGGACTAAATCCTCACTTTTCCCCACCTTTTTCCTTATAAAATGCTGTATAAAGTTGTTGTTGCATATTTTATTGAAGGTTAAGTGATTTTGTATCTGTATATGACATCTTTCTGTAGCTCCACATTGTTAATAACTCAGACTATTCCCAATAGTGTAGCTGTTCCAGTTTTGAAACATTACAAAATCCTTTGTTTTGCCCTCCTATCACCTAGGGTTTCATTATTGAGAGTGATAAATCACCTTAAAAAAGGAAAAAATATAACAAGGGAGGCAAGGTTTTGAGGTATGAACCTTCAAGTGTCAAAGAAATAATTTCTTCTCCCTTCATCAAGAGATGTTTTGAAGATGCGAACTTTATGGAGTTTTGCAAGAAGATCCAAGAAGTTGGCTATCATAAGAAACTCACTAGACTTTTGGCCACTACATTGAAAAGAGACAAAATTACCTTCACAGGGGTAGATTTTATAGTTTTAGTGGATGCCATCTCTCAAGCCATGGGCATACCTAATCATGGAGATAACTGGTTCAAGGGTATGGATTTGGACATTGAGGAGTACAAACCCTACCTAAAATCACATGACAGAAATGATCCTTCAAATTTTTTTCCATTTAGATACTTACTTGAGAAGTATGCTCCATTGACTAGAGTGATCATAAAATACTTCACATGTGAAGGAAGGTTCTCAAGACTCAACCAATATCACATAACGCTGCTCGTGCACTTCACAACAGCTAAATCTCTCAATTTGTGTAATTTCTTGTATAGCAACATAGGAAAAATTATTGAAAAGGTGCAGGTGAAAGGAAAAGAACATCACCCTAAAATTTTTAGTCATATTTTGATAAAGTTTATGGTTCTCCATCAGTTAGAAGAAAATAACATGACATGGGATACTTTCATTGAGGCAACCTTTCTCATGCCTGATGTTAGTTCACCTAGCCAGCAGCAAACCATGTCACCTAGAATGCAAGAGGTGGGTTCATAAAATAGGTTGGAAGCTCAATCACCAAAGGAATCAGTTACAAATAAAACCAAATCAGAAGTGACCATAACCTATGCAAGAGGAAGGAGGCTTGTGTTTTCTCCTCAAACTGAGGAAGGGGCCAAGCCTGCATTAGTAGAACAGGAAACACCATTACAACAGGAGGTATATTTTCATGATGAGGAGCTCATCCATCATGATATGGAAATAGTTGACTTGGAGGCCGATGAAGAGCACGAAAGTGTAGAGTTGGTCATTAAATAAAAATATGTTGAGATAAAGAAGCTAAAGGAAAATTTCGGAAGGGATAATTTCATAATTTCATTCTTGGAGCAGGAATACAATGAGCTGAAGATAAAGTAACTACTTTCATAGAAGAATTTGTTTAAAAATAGTATAAAAGATGCAAAGGGAAAAGCAGTGGTTGACAGTGAACATTCAGATGAGAATGAGGAACAGGTGCCAAGGAAAAGTACAAGGACCATGGGCCTTAGGAGGGAACTTCAAAAAGAAAGAGAACAAAATATACCTGATGAAGAGTTGACTTTTGAAGAAAGGATAACCATGGAAATCAATGAAAATAGAGAGTTTTGGGTTGAAAAAGTGAATTTTCACTTAGATAAGCTCCTTGAAGAATCCAATGGAGATAATAATATGGAAAGGCATGTGGCTGCCCACTACTACAAAAGGAATAATATTAGCAAAGTCAAAGTTAAACAATTGCAAGAAAAACTGACGAAAACCCTAATCAGCCAAAAAGAGAAGGGTAAGTTCGACCTGCTTGCTAATGATTCCCTAATAGAATAACACATTACATCAAGAATTCATGGAGCATTCTTGGAAATTTTTTGAATAGTTTTGAATAAATTTTGAAATTTTGTGAATTTTTGGGTATTTTGGCAATTTTGGTCATCCAAGATGTGCAACGAGGTCACGCTGCACTTTTCCTCATAGCATCAAAATGACAAAAAATCAACGTTTTTGGAAACATAATGACCTCTACTTCAGAAATTTTTCCTTGGTTTTCTGATCTCCTACACAAATTTCAATAAAAATACGAAAAAGCGCCCTAAAAACAAGTTTCTCCCACTGTTTTGGACCTCTCGCTGCACATTTGGAGCAGTCTTGGGAAAATGAAGATATCTCAGCCTATAAAGGGTCATTTTTTTTGTTTAAATATTCTAAAGTAAACTAAAATCTCCAAGATATCCAAAATAGGTCTCAGTTTCAGATTTGGACTTCATGAAGATGCTCAAAAACCTCCTCCAACATCTCACTATGCATCAGAAAAAAAACCTGCTAAATTTCCAGAATTTACGCTGTAATTTTCTAATTTGTAAATTTATTTTGGTAAAAGTTGAGAGGTAAATGATATAGGGTAAATTGTAAAAATTTAATTTAATTTTGGTTAACTTGAGTCATTTAAGTGTCTTTTCATGTATTAAAAGCTTTGAGGAATTAGCTCAAGTGGTTTACAAAAAGGAGGAAGTTAGTTTGGTAACCTCCCTTGCTTGTAATAGACATTGAATAGGTGCATGGATCTAGTTTTTTTTGGATACATTTTGACCTCTAAGGGAGGATTTCGACCTCAGAGACTATATGAGGCATTTTTTAATCATTTTTAAAAGGTTGGACATCAGAAGACTATAATATTGTAGCTTGTACTTTCACTTTCATATTCAGAAATCAAAAGGATGCAGTTGCTGCTATTATCTTGGAATTCATGTGCAGTGAGTTTATGGTAATGTATTTTCTCAATTATAGTCTTTAATGAGTTATATATAGTTCCTCTTTCCATATATTTTATCTTTAGTGGTTTTCCTTACAATTCATACGCAAAATTCTATTGATTTAGCTCTGTTTATATGGAAATGTCATTTTGTGTTTCATGCTTCCAGTTTAATGAATTCATGATTAAACATGCTCATTAAATTCCTCTACTTTTTCAGACCCTCCACCATACCTAAAAAACCCTAAATCCATCATATATCCACAATTACCTTGCTCCTTTATATATTTGTAGCTGTAAACCCTTTTGATACCTAGACCTAGCTACTTGGTTTCATCCCTGATCCATCATCAAACCCTAAAACACTCAAACCTACTTGAGCCTATCATATATAGCCTAATATCCTTCATGTTACAATCAATCCTTGACTGTTATCTCATAGAGAGAACCATCACAACTTGGTATGGCTAGCTACTTGGTCAAATCGATCTGTCGTTACCTTTTTCAATCTCATTTTTAGCCTTCAGATAACTGGTGGAGTGCTAACACCGCGGACATAGATAAAGGTCCTGTTGGGTTCCTGGAATAAAATTTTCTTCTCTCTTTTATAATTTTGTGGCTGACTTGATCAAACGTGATCTTGGTCAAGTCCAATACTTCTTCCTCGGCCTCATCTGTAATTCCCAACTCCTTGAGGGGGAGGTACCCTCCCACGATGGGGGTGTGTGGAGGAATATCCAAACGATATAGATCCCCTTAGTCATCAATATGAGGATACTTTTCCAAGTCCTCTCGAGCATATTTTTTGGAGTCCTGTTGCTTCATTTCATCTCCTTCTTCCTTCCTCTTTTTCTTTTCTTCCAATTTTTCCTTTTCTTTTTGTTCTTCTTCATGCTTCTTTCTAATTTGTTCTTGTTTCCTTTCTTCCTCTTTATTCTACTCTTCTTCTCTCTTCTCTCTCTTCCCCTCTTCTATTTCCTTCCTCTGATTTTCTTCTGATCTTATTCCTCTTCATTCTTCTACTCATCTTCCTCATGCCTCCATTTTTCAACTTCTTGATGTTTCCTCCATTCCTGTTCTTCTTCTGGCTGCTTCTTCTTCTGTCAATTTTCCTTGTCTTCATGTTGAGGGTCTTTTGATCCTTGTGATTTCTTAAGATCTTCCTTTTGACCTCTTTCTTTTTCCTTGCCAAGGATGCATTTCTATTTTCTAATGTCTCATCGTCTTCTTCCCCTCCCTGGTTGTTAGGGGGTCCTTCTACTTCTTTACCCTTTTGCTTCTTTTTTGTCTTCAATGTTTATGCTAGTTGTTTCCTCTTCTTTGACCTTTCCAATAAATCTCACGTTCCCTTGAGAATGTTTCCCATGCTCCTCCTCGCCTTCTACTACCTCATTTGGGCCGAACTTTCTTTTTTAATTATACCAGTTCCTGACTTCATATTCGTGAACCTATATGGTGTGCTGGTAGGACCAATTGAAATTGGCCATTTTTCAATGAGCTACCACTATCTTTTTTGGGTCATAGCTTCGGTGGTTTGGCAGTATGAACATGAATCCATTTATTTATTCAACTTCCACTTCTACTTCCTTAAATTTTTCCAATGTGTATGCCCTGATAGTAAAGGGGAAGGATGACCAAGGTTTCTTCTTGCCTTTGCTCAACGTCTTAGAGAATTTTCTTTTCATCTGGTAGCATACCTCCTGCAGTATCAATATGTCTATGAAGAATATAGGAAGTACATGAGGAGGTTCATAGGAGAAAAATTATTTGATGAATGTAGGTTCTCGTATCAGTAACCAATGTTCCACCTTGGTGATAGTTTCTATGGCCTTTTTTGACATACAAGGGGTATTTTCTCTAAAACACAACCGATAAAGACGGGTCATGAATGCATCAAATATGTAGTCATACTCCTTCTTATAATAGGAGTCCCAAAATACCTTCAGGAACTTGTCTATAAGCTCCTCCATCTCCAAAGTCTAGTTGCAACTCCATTGGTCAAAATTGGCACCTGGAACAGACAACATCCATCTAGTATTAGACCATGTAGAACTCAACGGGTTGGCCTTATTCTAGAACCTATATTGCCGTGATAATGTTGGTTCTTAGTGACAAGAATAAAAATTTGGTCGAATTGAATATTTTCCCTATCCTAGTGACCATATTCATTATAGGTACCCATGTATCTTGAAAAGTACTGATATTGGCCTTATTATATAGTCTGTTCATCATGGCTGCGATAAGTTGATACACTTTTCTGAGGCCATATGTTCTAAAGAGTTGATCCTTCTTTTCCAGAAATTTATAAGGGGCCATAAACCGTTGACAATGTTTTGTACCGGTTCCTTGTAACCTTCTAGCCACTAGGAGTTAAACAACTTCTCCTTTGTCGACAACTTGTAATATTTTGCTATATCTTTCGAATGAATGGTCGTGAAGGGCTATTTAGAATGGTTGGTTATTACGCACTGCTGGGTATCGATGTGCTGCAAAATCCAGTCAATGATATTTGTGCATGAGAATATTGGCGTGTGTGTAGCAACATGATGGAGCTTGTACCTCTTGAAATTTATGTATATGTGAAAATCCTCTAGTGTTTATGGAATTTTTTAGTTGGATGATTCAACATAGATATTGTACCATGTCCCCTTGGTGTTCTTATTTAGGACACAAGAGGTGTCTCCGTATAGAGGATGTGGTGGAAGGATCTGACAAATTTCCTGTAAACTAACTTCGAGACTCTTTTGAGGATTTATGATTGGTGGTAGTCCTATTTCGCCTAAAAGAGAGGAAATTTTTACGCACTAGAGGTCTATGTCACCTGGCTTGTCAAAAATACAATTTTGCTATAATGAAGACAACATGAAAATTATAAATATGAGAAACAAGATC
This sequence comes from Pinus albicaulis, assembly GCA_034641835.2. Lineage (NCBI taxonomy): Eukaryota > Viridiplantae > Streptophyta > Pinopsida > Pinales > Pinaceae > Pinus > Pinus albicaulis. The sequence goes on along the minus strand of CM076576.1, from coordinate 774,494,772 downwards.
AACATAATAGAGTTGGAGGTAAAACTTTTTATCTAGATAGGTTGCAAGGTCGCAAGGTTTAGAGAGGTTGCAAGGGTAAGAGTGAGAAATTTGCAACTTATGCGACTTGGAAGGGAGGTCGCATGATCGCAGGAGTTGTGAGGTCGCGTGGGTTGCTAGGTTGCAGGTCATGTAAGTAAGGAGGTCACAAGGTCATAGTTCACATAAAATTACCTGTCGTGGTTTAAATCTGTGCGACCTGTCAGCGGTGTGGCTCAACTAGGTGGTCGAGGGTAAATTTCTTGGCTAGGGGACCTTCCAGGTAAAAATGGGCTTAGGTAAAGGGAAAAAGAGATTAAGACGATGATTAATTGACTTAGTTGCTGGGCAGAAGGGGTGCAGAAGTGAGAAGCCAAGGAATGAGGGTTTTAGGAATAATAATGGGGTTTAGGAGGTTGGACATGTAAATAAAAACCCTCATCTAAGGGAAGGCAGAGGGATGGGATAATGTAGAAGCCAAATGGAAAAAGAAAATGATTGTGGGAGGAAAAGAGCCACATACTTGGAGGAATTCATGCTCCTCTTGGGCTTCCCAGACCCTTGAATTCTCCACAGAACTGAAAAAATGCGAGAAGGTCGAGAATATATATATATAATCAGTCACACTTGCAAGAAATTAATGAGGTTGCAAGGGTTTTAACCTCCTAAATTAATTCCATCGCGGCCTTTGAGACCTGACAACCCTTTCGAGGTGGTGAGGTCGCTAGGTCGCGAATGTCACATAACTTTGGACATTTGTATCATGCGACCTATGTGAATTAAGAAACTTAGCTACTTGTGAGAGGTCGCTAGGTCTCAAAGTCATAATAGGGTCGAGAGGTTGCAAATTTCATCCATGCGACCTAGCGAATTTACTTAGGAAAAATTAGGGGGTTGCAACGTTGCAATATTTTATTCTTTCAAACAAATACTAGATTTGACTTGGACTTAGTGAAAAAGGTCTTCAAACCTACAAGAGTTGGAATTGGGAAAGAGTTGAAGGCAAAGAAAAGTGTTGGTATGAGGCCAAAGTTGTGTGTCGGTGATGCAGGGGCTCCAAAAATTGAGAAGGGGCTCCAAAAATTGGAGGATTGTTGCAATGACTACAACATATTGTTATAAATAATAATGAAGAACTTATCCTGGAGTAACTTATTAGAATTGGAATAATCTCAAATACTTATGAATTTGGTGCGTATGGAGCCACCGAATATAATTTTTAAATTCATTAAAAGTAATTAACCATTTTGCTAAATTAAACTTTTGTAATAGGCCTGGGCTAAAATTTCATGTAATAAAAGTTAATAAATGCAAAAATAAGACCATGGTTAAGTGACGCTTATTCCAAGCTGAACGTTGGGTAATATATCCTAGTGCAAATCACTTGAAGTTTTTATGGCTAAGGGGAAATTGACAAAGGCAATGGCTAAGGATTTGAAAATGAAAAAAGTATTTTTGGAATATTTATTTATGAAAATAAATAAAATTAGGAGAAAAGGAAGCTGGAAGGTCACAAGTTGCATGTGAGGAAGAAAATGAAGGAAGACAATGGAAAATTGAATAAATTAGAAGTCTCATCAGTAAAAATACCTTAGATCATCAACTGGTAGCCTTTTGTTATTTCATTTTGAAAATTAGCCTCAGAGAGGAGAAGAGCAGTAAGAGGAGAAAGAGATCAAGCACAAGGGGGTCTCATACATAGGTGGGTGTTGAAGAGGTAAATCCCCTCTGCGGACAGAGGCGATCCCTACTAGCCCATAACGGGTCTAGCAACAATCGTCACACGCTATAGTGCAGGTTCCTAATTGAAAATAAAACAACTAGCGATGAAGGCTTACCTGGAATCCAACGCTATCGATTGTAGAGAAAGTAGCGCTCTCGTTCCTTAGCTCTGGCAGATCATGATCCTCATGATCTCCATGACCAGACACCTGCACATGCAAGAAACACAACAAACACAAGCGTAAAATCCAGTATATGCAACTATATGTCAGTTAGAGAAGACATAACTCATTATCATAATCAACAACAAGAGTGGAACCATAACCAATAGTCGCTTATCATTAATCAATCAAAGGAGGATACAACTTGGCTCTGACACTGAATTCTCCTTTAGAGGGTCGCCAGTGGAACACGTCTCGAAAAAGCCTGTCAGGGATGGGACAAGCCTCTCTCTTCGAATGTCTTGACAATAATCTCCTTGCTTAGATTTGGCCTTAAGGGAATGAATCAAGGCTCTTGCAGCATTAGGCTCTGATGGCTCTTGGGAACTAGCTTGAAAATGAGATGAGAAAGCTTTTATAGATGGAGGAAGGGGAGTTGGGACCCCTATAATCATGGGATTGGCCCTATCCTCAAGGAAGCTTCCATGAGAGGTGGCAAACCACTTCCTCTACATGGAGATCCAGAGCCAAACCTCCCAACTCAAATTAGATACCAGTTTATGAATTGGTTAGGATGAAACTTCCGCCATTTATTTTTAAAAAACACTCCTTAAAATGGCTGGCGCGAGTGCGACTCTGAGACAGAGCGCCAATTGGCGCGCCCTATATGAAGGATTTCCCCCATTGGCGCAGGTACTGAATTGGCTTCATGTGCCAATGCAAAAAGGGGTGTTTTTAGGATTTTTCACAAGGAGTTGTCTTCAGGGCAATGAAATTTCATGTTCAGAGGGATGTCATGAAAGTGGTTTCAAGTCATGTCACTGCTCACAGGTCACGGAATGAGCCCTCCAATTGTGTGGGATGGGGAATTGCAGGGACAGTGACAAATTGTTGTGTAGTAGTGGGTCCCTCGTCTGACAAACAAGGGGGTATCATACACCAATTTGGTGTCTGGAGCCTTAAAATTAGATAATAATAAGGTGCCCTTTTTGAAATTGGTCAGGCTAGGCATTGTATACCTTTCATCTCCATTTGAAATTTTTCCATATGTTGTATTGACATTGTGCAACATTAGCTTAATACAAAAAAGGAATTACACATGTTATTTTAAAATAAACCATTTTTCTAAATAAAATCTTCTTATATATAAATGAATGTTATAAATACATGCACAATCTGTGAACTAGGAACCTTAAACTAAGCAGGGGTCACTACTTTCGGACCATAAACTAGCAAAAATGGTGTTTTCTTAATCAATATTTTTGAGGTCATTAGATGGAGGAACTTATTAGAATTGGAATAATATCAAATTCCTAGGAAATTGGTGGGTGGGGAACCACGTGGTACAGATATAGTTTTTTTAAATTTATTAAAAGTAAGGGACCATTTTTCTAAATAAAATTTTCTTATATATAAATGAATGTTATAGATAATAATGAGGAAATTTTCATGTAGGAACTTATTCAAATTATAATAATCCCAAATCCCTATGAAATTGGTGAGTGGGGAGTCACTGAATCTAGTTTTTTTAATTTATTAAAAGTAATTGACCATTTTGCTAAATAAAAATTTTGTAACACACCCAGGCTAAAAGTTGATGTAATAAAATTTAATAAAGTAAAAAATAAGACAACGGTTAAGGGACACTTATTCCAAGCTAAATGTTGGGAAAGATATCCTAGGGCCCATCACTTGATGTGTTTATGGCCAAGGGAAAAATGACAAAGGCAATTGCTAAGGCTTTGGAAATGCAAAAAGTATTTCTGGAACACTTATTTATGAAAATAAAGGAAATTAGGAGAAAAGGAAGCTGAAAGGTGACATGTTACATGTGAGGAGGAAAATGGAGGAAAATAATTGAAAATTGAAGAAATTAGAGGTCTCATCAATAAAAACAACTTAGAGCATTAGTTTATAGCCTTTTGTGAGTTCCTTTCTAGAATTATTCTCAGGGAGGATAAGATAACCAAGAGCAGAAAGAGATCAAGAAAGAAAAGGAAGGAAAAGCAAGCAAATTAAGGACAAGGAAAGAAAAGGAAAGAAAATATCAAGAAAGGGAAGGTTGGAACAAGCAAGATTCAACAGGAATATTTACAGGTAAAAGATTGCATGTATGATTTTGTAGTTGGTTTTGACATGCATGGTATGTGCATGTTGGTATTTGGTTCTTTTGTTGTCAGTGGCATGGTTTCATCGGGTTTTGATAGTGATTTTTAGCCTTGCATTTCCATTTCCAAGTAGCCATGGTGTGATGGGATTGAGATTTTGAATTATCGGAAGGTTTCAAAATCTGGGGTGGAGGTGGTCTTAGGAAAATTCCCAAAGGCATAGGAATCCCTTGACCGATAATGGTGGGATACACGTTAAAGCCTGAGGGTGGAGACATGAAAATTCCTTAAGGATGGTGAAAGAATCCAAAGACATTCCAAGCTCAGTTTGGTTTTGTGATCTCAGAGCCGGTTTTGGTGAGATCATGGTATGGTGAGGGTGGAGCTAGTTTAACCTCTTGATTTCCTTTGTTTTTTTGGATTTATTTATCCCATCAGATCCCACATTCATGATTGAAATATGGCACAGGGGTGACTGGCTAAAAGAAATATTTGGTTCAACCATGTTTATGGTCGGGTGGTACATGGAAGTCCCGAACCTAGTTAGCTCTTTCCCATGTTTAATGAAAGGTGAGTTCTCTTGATTTTTATTGGTAAATGTACTTGTTATTAGGTGGCTTTAATGGCTATTATTTTATGGTTATTTATATGTTGATATGTTGGTTATAAGCATGGATATATGATTGGTTTTAGTGATGGATTTTTTCAATTTTATAGTTGTAACTGAAATAATAATGGATGCAAGACCTAGCTAATGTTAAGAAAAATAATGGGAGAGTGTGGTGATCCTTCTTGTTAAGTTTGATATGAGTTTCTAGTCCCTTATGCTTAGACTGGAATTCATGACTTGTAGGTTTCCTATCTACCAAGTGTTTGATGGAATGTCAGTCTTGGTTGGGGATGATTAGGTCCAGTCTCGATTTCAGTTTTGGTTTATAATCATTGTAGTCATGTATTTTATGAGTTCTGAAAGTTATATGTATTTATTGGTAGAGGATAGCCCCAACCTAAAAAATAACCTTAAATCTACAGTCGTTGGCACAACATTGAGCAGAAAATTCCATAGTATCATGAAGGCAGGCCTATTGGATCGATTGGGGGTTTCCAGTTGCATCGAGGGCTTGGAAAGGGAGGGACTAGGGATCTAGCTCAGGGAAAATTTAAGTTGGTTCAAGGGATGGACACGTGGAGGGGTTTGGTTACTCCTGGGGTCCTGAGGCACCTAAGGGAATTTAGTAAGGTATGTTTTGTTGACTCCATTTCCTTAAGGTCACATAGGAGGTTGAGTCTTTTCATAACAACCCCTCATCTCATGTTTACCCTAGGTAAGCAAGTGAAATTTGGTATATGTGAGGGGAGATGTTCGCTACAACTAGTCTCTTAATTGGTTTGTGCTCTGTTTGGGAAAAGTATGATGTTGTCAAGGTCATGGTTGTCATGCATGGGGTCAGGGTATATGGTTGGTATGGTCATGCATGATGGTGTATATTGATATGTTTTTATATGGATATGTTTATGATTATACATGTACATACTAACATGGAATGATTTTTCATATGAGATAAGCCTGACCTGAACGTCGATCAGGTATGAATTTTATTTTGGTATCTATTTGGTTTACATGACATGATATTCTTAGAGGAAGAAGTGAATCAAGGACGATGAAAAAAATGGTCCACTATAGTTCCCATGATTGTCCTTGCAGATTAGTTGGGTAGTAAGGAGATCAACATTCTCCTTGTGTAGCAAATACATTGACGAGATTGAGAGAAAAGATAATAATTTGTAAGGAATATACTGACAGGTTGGTTTAGGCTCAGGAAAGACTTGCAAGGGCTTAAGAAAATAAGATAGAGGTCAATGCAGTGATTCTTTAGAGATTTTTAGAGTTGAAGAAACATGGAAAAATGAAGATCAGTTAAGAGAAGGAGGAAAATGCTAACAGGTCCTATGGTAGCAGGTCTCGGTCCAGATACAGGTTGGATAGAGGGGACAAAGTTAGAGGTGGTAAATAATTGGACACACCTGACAGGAGGACTGGTATCTATGGGCATCATTCTAGTTTCTCTTCCAAGAGACATCATCATAGTTGTCATCGCCATCATCCTTATATGAGGGGTGATTATTTTACATAGGATTTCAAGAAATTCAAGCCTCCTACATTCAATGGAGAGATGAAGAAGTAAGAAGATGCAAAAAAATTCTTGTGGTGAAGAAAATTTTAAGATTGCATAGCTATACAAAGAACAAGAAAGCCAAGATAACCACTTTTAGTTATAAAGGGAAATAATAAATCTGGTGGGAGGATGTGAAGAATATTATTTGGAAGGATGAATTAACTTGGGATGAGTTTGAGAGGCTCTTCAAGAAGAATTACCTATCAAAGAGGTACTATGATGCCAAAGCTAAGGCATTTTATGAGTCAGAGATGGGTTCCATGACAAATGATGAGTATACTAGCAGGTTCCTAGAGTTATTGAGATATGTCCCTTACCTCAAGGAGGAGAAGGCCAAGGTTCAGAGATTTATCAGTGGGATTCTAGTAGAATTCAAAGACCAAATTAAGTTCAATGATCCTAGATCGCTAGAAGAAGTCATTTGGAAGCTGAAGCATTGTTATGAGTAGTCAAAGCACAAATTTGAGCCTAAGCATGACTTGAAAGGAAATGAGAAAGCTAAAGGAAGATGTACACCAAATCAAGGAAGACCTTAGGAGGCAGGGGAGAAATAAAATGTGGTTCCTTACAAGAAGCTCAATATAGTTGAGAAGGTACATGGATCACAAAAAACTATAGGTGATGGTAGAGCACCATTGCAGTGTTGGACATGTGGAAAAGATCATCACAAAAAGGATTGTCCATTGTACTAGGGTGGTAGACCTTAGATCTATATTACTCATGAGGTGCATAAAGTTGGGGATGTTGGTCATAAAATTCCTCATAGTTATGTATCCGTGAAAAACAGGAAGGTGGATCACCGAGCATCTACCATTGAGATGGATGGTAAGCTTTGTGATCAAGTTATTTCTATTTTTATTTATCTTGGATCTAATTATAGTTATGTTAATCCTCATTAAGGGAATTTTGAGGTCTAAAATGGGCCTCCTAAGAAAAATGTAAAACTAAAATAAAATTTATAAGAACCAATAGGATTCAAGATAATGATGTCAACCATGGGGGATGATTCACCATTTTTGGAGTAAAAAAGTAAAAAGACTAAAACATAATAAAATAATAAAACTACTTTTTCAACTCATATTTTCAACTTATCTTTCTAAGGGTTTGCTCAAATTTCGAGCGAGAATACTCGTTGGATGCAAAATTTAACTCCTCATCCAAGGAGTACCCATGTTGCATACTTTTGATGGACTCTGCTACACGAAAAATGAGAAATACATTAAAAAACGTGATTGCAATCATGTTCTTTATGTATTTCTCATTTTTCATGTATAAAAGTTCATAAAAAGTATACGACATGGGTACTCCTTGGATGAGGAATTAAATTCTGCATCCAACGAGTATGCCCACTCGAAATTTGAGTAAAAACTTGGGAAGATAAGTTCAAAATACGAGTTGAAAAACTAGTATTTTCTTTTTTCCCTCTAAAATTTGATGATGTAATAAAATCTTATTTTATTATTTCCACTATTATTTTATAATTTCCTTAGGAGGCCCATTTATACCTCAAAATTCCCCTAATGAACCCGGTGGATAACTATGGCTTGAGAAAATAAGTGCATGTAGAATCTTGGTTGGTGCAGTTGGTTGCAACTACTAAGAAGAGAGTACACGATTGGGTAATAGATTTTGAATTTCAGTTAAATGGTATGCATACAACAACACATTTGAATGTAATTCCATTGGGATCATATAGCATGCTTTTGGGTATGGATTGGATATACCTTCACAAGACCAAACTGAATTTTTATGAAAATGCCGAGTTCCTGGACGATAATGGAGAAAAGATAATTTCGAAAGGAAAGAAGAAGCCTGCATTAGTGTGGATGGACACTTCTATGTAGGCTAAGCGAGATGTAGAAAATTTTGTGTGATGTTTGGAGTGCGTATTTCCAGTGAAAAGGGTAGGGATGTTGAGGATGTAGAAATATTTCGAAGGTATCCTGTATTATAGCAGTTTCAGGATGTGTTCCCAACAGAGGTTCGAGAACTACCTCCTCACAAGGAAGTTGACTTTTCTATGGAGTTGGTACTAGGGGTAACACCAACATCAAAGGCACCTTACAGGATGAGCATGAAAGAGTTAGTAGAGTTGAAGTTTAAGCTTAAGTAAATTCTTGACAATGGATACATTAGGCTAAATGTATCACCTTGGGGTGCACCAGTGTTATTTGTAAAGAAGAAGTATGGTACTCTCAGGTTGTGCATTGATTATAAGTAGCTTAAAAAGGTGACGATAAAAAACAGGTACCCATTTCCGAGGATTGATGATTTTTTTATTAGTTGAAGGGATAAATAGTGTTCTCAAAGATTTATTTGAGATTGTGATACCATAATTCTTTCCACAATCCTGATCAGAGTATCCAATTTGTTATTAGAGGATGTGGGCAACTATTCCTTGATTGTCACGTTTATTTTACCTTTGGTATTTGACTTTTTGATATTCAATTTTTCTTTGACACTTACTGCATTTTTCTGCATCTCCTCAAGTGTTGCATCCAGATAGTGCAAGATATCCAAACCTAGAGGAGGCTTGATATCATTTGGGATTGAGTTATATACCTAGTTAAAGCGAGTAGTAAAATCCTGAACGAACTCATTAGGATTTATTTTTAAGTTGTCATATTCGGAAAGAAATTGAAGTGGATTCCTTTTCACTTCCTATCTAGCTATAAATGCATTAGTTAACTACTATGGGTTTTCTATGGATGGGAAGTCAAAGAAAGGAACCATGTTTTTACATCCACGTAGAATATTTTGGCAATGATCCTCATTTTTGCATCATCGACATCAATATCTTCTAAATCAATGAAATCAGTAACTTTCACTAGGTGTTGTCTGGCACTAATCTCTGAGGTTTCATCAAAGAGAGGAAGTATTTGAGCATAGCGTTGTGGTAAGGGTGCAAGTTGAACAGGTAAAACTAGAGGTGCAAATCTTGCCATCAGCCCTGCTAAATGTGGTGTTGGAGTAACAATGGGAGGGGTAACTTTAGAAGGATTATGAGGAGTAAATGATTTATAAGGGATGTAAGAGGTGGAAACAATTTATTGAGATGGCGTTGGAGTAAACAAATACTCTTGCTGATACTAGATGATATCTTTCTTAGATGTATATTGGAGCTGGTTGGCTAATTTTTGAATTCTATAGAACTGACTCCATACTTTCCTATCAAAATCTGACTCAGATTTAAATTCTCAGATAATGTACTATCTTCAAGATTTAGAGAATATAAAACTATTTGAGATAATGATGTAACTTCAGACATCCTCAAGGGATCAAACACTATTTTAGACAAGGAAGTTTCTGACTTTGGTCTAAACAGAGATAATTCAAATTTCAGATCGAATGGAATATCTTCAAGGGATAATATTTTTGTAGGCAATGATGTAGACCTTACCAATGAATATGGACCCAATAAAATCTTTGATTGGTGAGATCTATGCTTTCTGATGAGTTTGTCTGGATATTCAATAGGATAGGCTAGATGTGGACCACGATTCAATCTTGTGTACCTTTTCAAAGCCAGTGTATTCTTGCTTTCTGCACCTCGACTCTCCGAAACTTTGAATCAGCCTTCATGAACACTAGGGCCTATCACCGACAGGCCTAGAATTCGATGAAAATTAATAATACACCTAGTGAATATATGTCACTTCATTCCCCGGCAATGACGCTAGAATGTTAGCACTCCACCAGTTCTCCGAAGGTTGAAAAGGAGACTGACAAAGGTAACTACAAACCACTTTGACCTAGTAGCTAGTCGTACTAGGATGAGAGGGCTCTCTCAATAAGATCACATCTAAGTATTTAATATGACATGAAAGATATTAGGATAGATATGATATGCTCAAGTATTTTTTGAATGTTTTAGGGTTTGATGTTGGATTAGGGATGAAACCAAGTAGCTAGCTCAATGTATAAAAGGGTTTACAGCCGGAAAGATATAAATGAGAAAGGTAGAAGTGGATCTATGATGGATTTAGGGTTTTTTAGGTATGGTGGTGAGTCTGAAAAGGTAGAGGGATTTAATGAGCATATTCAATCATGAATTCATTAAACTGGAAGCATGAAACACAAAATGACATTTCCATATAAACAGAGCTAAATTAATATAATTCTGCCTATAAACTATAAGGAAAGCCATTGAAGATAAAATATATGAAAGAGGAGCTATACATAATTCAATAAAAACTATAATAGAGAAGATACATAATCATATACTCACTGCACATGAATTCCTAGATAATAGCTGCAACCACATCCTTTGATTTCTGAATATGAAAGTGAATGTACAAGCTACAATAGTTACAATCCTCTGATGTCTAGCCAGTCAAATGACTCTAAAAATGATAGATATAGACCAAAAAAACATCTCCCCTCTCTTAGGGGTCGAATCCATCAATTGTGGAGTTGATTACATGATAAACTCAACAAAACCCTAATGTCTAGTGGAGGTCAACCAATTCACCCCATTATAGGAAACTAGATACATTTGACCAAAATGACATTAACAAGCATGTATCTACCCTATTTCACTATTTACTAACTCAATTACACCTCATGACATCATCATTCATTAATTACCTAAATAAAAATTCAAACTAGGTCAAACTGACTGTGAAAAATGCCTTCTGGAGAAAGCATAGCGAGCTTAGAGAAATCGTAGCGAGCTGGGTAAAAATGACATTTGGAGGCCTTCCAGGTGTCCAAATCCTGATCTGAAAGATGCTATGGAAATATATATATTTATGATACATTATAGGCTCATAAAGAACTCAAAAAGGTGGATTATAGCCCTCCAAATATTCATTCTTGCAAGAGTACTCAGAAAGCGTAGCGAATCCTCAAGAAACAGGGCAGAAAGGTGATTATTTGCATGTTTTCGGGCATTTTGACCCCCAAAAAGTGTTGACATGGCTCAACCTCTGACTAGGATTGATGTAATCATCAAGAGGAATCCAAAAATGTTGATTTTTCATCCAATTTACACCCCCCAAAAAAGTGTAGCATGGCCCACGCTACGCTTTTGCCAGTGCGTCTGTTTTTCAGAATTTCCAAATTTGACCAAAATGTCACAAAAAACAAAATTTTCTCGAAATATCCTCAAAATTGGTCCAGAGATACCTCATAAGGCATGTTATTCCACTAAAGATTCATCAGCAAGTATCTCCAAGTTATCCTTCTCGTTTTGACTTTTTAGGGTTTCCTTTAGCTTTGCTTGCAATTGTTTGACTTTGACATTGCAAATTTGATTTCTTGCCGAGTAGTGGTCAGCCATGTGTTTTTGCATATTGTTTTCTCTGTTGGCCTTGTAAAGGAGCTTCTCAAAGTAAATATTGACTTTCTTAAGCCAAAACTCCATGTTTTCATTGATGTCCATGGCTATCCTTTCTTCAAATGTCAACTTTTCATCTGGTGGATTTTTCTCTCTTTATTTCTGCAATTCTCTTTGAAGACCTATGGTCCTCGGTATCTTCCTTATCACATGCTCTTTATGATTTTTTGACTCTTCACTATCAGCCACTTCTTTTCCTTTCAAATCATGCATAATAGCTTCAAAATGATTTTTTTCTAAAGCCAACTATTTTTCCTTCTACTGATTGTTTTATTGCTCTAGGAAGGAAATGATGAAATTAGCCCTTGCCATGTTTTCCTTGATTTCTTTGATCTGAGCATATTTTTCCTTGATGATCCTCTCTATGTTTTCATGCTGTTCACTGGCCTCCAATTATACTAAGTCAAAGTCATGATAGATGATCTCTTCATCATGCATAGATGTCTCATGCTGTGATGGTAATTCGTGCTTTACTAATGTGTGCATGGCCCCTTCCTCAATCTGAGGAGAAAACACAAGCCTTATGCCTCTCTGGTATGTCTTAGTGACCTCAATCTTCCTCCTCACTAGAGCTGTGCTAGGTGAGCCAACTTCCACATGTCTAGAAGGTGTTGATGGTGCTGATGGTGAACTTGGGCTACTAGGATGGCTACTAGAAGACAAAAAGACATCTACATGCATGAAAGTTTCCCAAGTGATGTTCTTACTCTCAAACTAGTGTAAAACAATGATTTTGATCAGATCATGGTGGAAGAGGGTGGTTTCAAGACAACTATGCTTATGTTGAACCTTTTCTGCCATCTTTGCTAAAATTATGTAGAGATAATAGGGAAAATTGAGTGGTTTTACCCATGTGAAATGAATGAGAAGTCTGACATGATACCCATATAGTCTAGAAAAGCTTCCCTCACAGTTGAAATACTTCATGATGATATTCATGAGTGGTGTATACTTCTCAAGTAGGTACCCAGCAGGAAAAATCTTCATGTGTTGTTGGTGATGTCTTCTGAGATAGGGTTGATAATATTGAAGGTCTAAGTCTTGTTTCTTGAACCATTTTTCACCATGATTAGGTATCCATGTGGCCTCAACTACTATATTAGTTGATATAGTGAAAGTAACCCCTACAATTGCTACTTTGTCCTTTTTGAGTTGAGTGACAAACCATTTGGTCAATGTGGCATTGTATTTGAATCTCTAAACTTTTTCACAAAAATGAAGACATCCTACTCCTTGAAAAAAATGCTTGGATAGTGGTGAAGACATAAATTTAGGAGTCTTTAAGGGCTGATGTATTATCACCTAGCCTCCCTTATTATAAGATTTCTTCTCCTCTATTTGATTGTTTGCAAGGGGCAAAACCCTAATAGGACAAAACAGGGGAAGAGAAAAAAACGGATAGGATGAAGGGGTTAGGGAAGGGAGATGGGAGTAGGAAAATTTAGGGAGATGGAAAAGGGTTTTAGGAAAATTTAGGAAGTGAAATGGAGTGAAATGGTAATGGGGATTGGGCTAGGGAATTTTTACACAGTCCTAGATAGGAAAATTGCCCAAAATTACAGAATTAGGATATGGTTTAGGGTTTGGGACTTAGGAATTGGGAATGAAGGGGTATGAAAGCTATCGTATATGGTTTTGGGTGTGAGGGAGGGTAAAAATTCTATGGGAGAGTGTAATTACATTGCAAATTTGAAAATATGGGTCAGCCACTAAAATGCAGTGTAGAGGCCAATGGAGTGTTTTCACACTAAATTAATGAAATTGAGCTGCAAGGAGAGGTTTGTTGAGGTGTAACTTACTTGTATATTGATGCTAGACACCTTGAAATCCTTCAGAAGCCTTCCGAAATTGGTTTGATGCCTCCAGGAGAGAAAACACAACGTTTGGAAGAAAGAGTAGCGTGGAGCCCAGAAAGCGCAACGTGGCTACTTTGGCACCAAATCTTGCAGTTTTTTTACTTGAATTTGATGAATTTTCACTTGGTGATGAAAAATATCTCTTATTCAATGAGGTGAATGAGAAAATGAGCTTGAATTGGTCTTTTATAGCTTGTGGTGGTCATGTTAAGTCCCTATATTAATAGTGTAGCCCCTTATTATTTTAGTGTAGCCCCCCTTATTGTTATTATTGTACCCTTGTAACCCCCATAATGTTATTATTGTGCCCTTACATTATTATTGTTAGGTCGGCTAGGATTACATTGTGGCCCACTAGGATTACATTATGGCCCCATGGACTCCTATATATAGAAAGGAGGTTTTGTAAATTGTATCATCCAAGAATTTTTCATTTATGTAATGTATTTGAGGTTTCCCCCTCGAAGTGGCTCATTTCTAAGGCGTTGATATCTCTTTTCTTCTCTTTTTGGAGCTGGTTACACAACATTTGGTATCGGAGCTTTGGATTCTAGGGTTTCGCTGCTCCAAACAGGTCATCGTGGCATTTTCGCTATAACTTTTTTTCTACGAAGTTTCAGAAGCTAAAATTTTTAGGGTACGAAGCGGAAATCCGGAGGAAGATTGTCTAAAAATTTCAGAGCTTGGTTCGAAATATTTTCGGAGATATCATCTGTGGAAGTTAGGCCGTTTTTCAAGCTCCTAAACAGGTCATCGTGGCATTTTCGCTATAAAAAATTTCTACGAAGGTTCAGAATCTGAAATTTGTATGGTGTGAAACTGAAATCCTGAGGAAATTCGTCAAAAAATTTCAGAGCTTGGTTCGCAATATTTTTGGAGATATGATCTGTGGAAGGTAGTGCTTTTTCAGGCTCCTGAATTTCATCTCAAAGAGGTGATCGTGGAAAAAGTTCAATAACTCTCTCTCTGGAGATTGGATTGGAGTGCTGTCAAAAGTGGTCGCAAGTACACGGCCTGTAGTTTCTTGGATATCAATTTCAGAGACAAAAAACAAAACGGTGACACGTGGCAAGTCGTACAAGTTCGCTCTACTGAACCGAGTCCAAAATTAGGTCATTGTGGGAGATTGGACACAAATTTGTCTAAATGAATCCAAATCGGAGTCGGAAAGTAGGAATTTGAAAGAAGCTTGAGGAGGGCTTTTATGAGGACTGAATTTGAGATATCGAATATTTCAATTACAGAGATAATCCAATTTCAATATCAAGCTCCTCAAAAGAAAGAAAAAGGTGTGTATTGTTTTTTCCGAATTGCATAAGTCTTGTTTGAAGAATCAAGTTGAATTGATTCCAAGGGCATATTGAAGAATTTTTGTCAGTAATGGGTTCTATTATGCCTCAAAAAAATAATTCCATACCCATTAAGCCCTCAGAAAGCTATAATATGACGCATGAGGAGGAAGAATTGCAATATGAGATATCAAAATTACGGTACCAAGTACAACAAATTTCGATCTGACGAAGAGAAACCGAAGATGACATAGATGGTTTAAAAGCAAAAATGGAGGCTAAGTTGGATGGTTTGAAGGATCAAATATTAGCAAATATGGATGATAAATTAATGGAAAGTCACATCGAGCATCAACAACAAGTTCTCCAACTCTCAAAGGATAACCCAACTTTGGTGCGGATAATGAAACAACGAAGATCAACATGACATCGAAAGAAGTTATGACGATCATAGAAACAGAACTCGACAAATACGATCAATTTCGAGTATCTCGAAGAAAGTGGAAAGGAAACTTTGCATGCAGAATATTTCACATGGGAGGATGAGAATTTTATACGAAGCATCAGAAATGTCCAATGATTGAGGACAACACTTGTTTTAGGGAGAGGGGCATGTTAAGTCCCTATATTAATAGTGTAGTCCCTTATTATGTTAGTGTAGCCCCCCTTATTGTTATTGTTGTACCCCTGTAACCCCCATAATGTTATTATTGTGCCCTTACATTATTATTGTTAGGTCGGCTAGGATTACATTGTGGCCCATAGGATTACATTATGGCCCCATGGACTCCTATATATAGAAAGGAGGTTTTGTAAATTGTATCATCCAAGAATTGTTCATTTATGTAATGTATTGGAGGTTGCCCCCTCGAAGTGGCTTATTTCTAAGGCGTGGATATCTCTTTTCTTCTATTTTTGGAGCTGGTTACACAACAGGTCACTTTTCTTCATGGTAGTGGGATGGCCAACTACATGTCATTTTCAATTCGCTTTGTAAACTTGTAACTTTGACACTTTCTTTGCAGCTTTAGAAACATGATGAAATTATTACACATTTGAAACATGAATTACATTTGAAAACAAACTTATTGAACAAATTTACCTATTACCACTCCTCCAATTTTTGGATTTTATGCATGAAATGACAGATATTGGATGAATTAAACCCTAATGACCTAATGGAGACACTAAGTTGAATCAAATCCTGATGATGTTGAATAAAGTGATGATGATGAAATTATAATGGTGGTACACTAAACTGAGTGATGACAAGGACCGACATGTGAAAATTTTGAAAGGAGTCAAAATAGTCCTAGACACACTATCCAGTGACTAAATTTTTATTTGAAAACCTAATGAAATGACAAAAAATTGACTTTGAGGACCTAACAATAAATGATAAGAGCCCATTTGGTCACTCATGACAGGTTGTATAGATTGACACTAACAAAATCTATACGATTCACCTATACTTTCCGGTTGAGAGCATTTGTAATCTTGTTCTCCTTTCCCTTAATGTATCTGATCTTGAATCCAAACTTACTAAGGGTGGCCAAACATATAGATTTCCTCCCATTCATATTCAATTGGTCAAAGAGATAACTCAAAACACTATGATTTCTCTTCAGTAAAATTATCATGCCAATAAAATAATGCCCCCACATCTTCAAGCATGAATAATACCTACCAACTCAAGGTCATGAGTCACGTAGTTCCGCTCATGCTCATTTAATTTCCTAGACTCATAAAATAGAACTTGTCCCTCCTACATAAGGACTTATACAAGTCCTCTTATACAAGCATATATACACTCTATGAACTCCTTATCTGGATCTGTGATCTTAAGAACTGGAACATTGGTCAAAAACTACTTCAGCTGCTCAAAACAAGTGGCACATTCTTTTTTCCACTCAAACTTCTTACCTTTTCTCTACAAATATGTAATAGGATATGCAATGCATGAGAGTTTCCTTATGAACCTCCTATAATAACCTGCTAATCCCATAAATGATATGAATTATTTCACATTCTTAGGAGTTACCCACTCCATGATGGCCTTTATCTTTTCCGGATCTACTACTATGCCTTCCTTGGAAACAATATGTCACAAGGAGTGTACCTCTATCTGAAAGGAAAGAAACTTGTTAAGCTTATCATATAACTGATGCTCTCTTATAAATCTCAACATTGCTACTAAATTCTCAACATGCTATTCCTCATTCTAAGAATATATTAATATGTTATCAATGAATACAATAAGAAACTTGTCCAGATAAGGATGCAACACACTATTCATTAAACACATAAATGTAGTTGGGGAGTTACTCTAATCGAATGGAACTACAACAAACTCATAATTCAAATACCTAGTCTTGAAGGCAATATTTTATATTTCCTATTCTTTGATGCATACCTAATGGTATACCATGTTAGCCCCCCTATAAATTTTTGACAAGCAAACAGGGGGCTAAAATGTTTCTGAGCCTTCAAGGAATGCATTTCCTCTGAAAACACATCATCCTTGAAGCCTCCTTGTGCCTTTTTCCTTTGATGAAATCCCCTCTTCTGATTCCCATTATAAAGCCTTTCTGATTGCAAAACATTGTGCTCCTAAAGGCCTTCATTTGCCCCTGGTACCCCTACAGAATTGTCCATTTCATCTCTTTTTCCCTTTTTCAAAGTTCCTCTTTTTACCCCCAAATTCCCTCCCCTAGTCCTTCTAAACCTTCCCAAAATCCCTTCAAAACCATACACACACCCCTGGTGTGGTTTTATTTCCCCTTATTTCCCCTATCGTTACCCTTTGTTGGCCTGAAAATACACTGAAAATGGGCCAAAAACCATATTTTTCATGTATATGGGTTTAGCCCCTTTCGGCCATCCCCCCTAAGCCATTTCCCCCACATGACCCGGGTGCCGAAACCATGCACTAGCTAGAAAAGCGCTTATCTCAGATGGATATCGGGTGCAATATTAGCTGTCGATCTATACAGATCCGACGGTCGTCGCGTTCCCCACAACGTCCACCATTCACCCCGTTCACCGCTCAGATCGCATCACAGCCATTCATTTACCCACAAATCAACAACCCGGAGTTTACCCACCCCAGTGGTCCCCGCGCACTTTTCTAAAACCGACGGTATCTATCGCACTTCCTTTTGGGAGGTGGGCGATATTTTTCATTTCGGAGCGATTCCATTCATCGCCTGACACGTGGCTCCATCACTATTCCAAAACCGCCCCCCCATCGCGCGTTATCGTTCTGTATTTGACATGGCGCAATATGCATATACACCATCCGATCTGCGATCGTCCATCCAATGGTCATCGCACCGCAAAGATGCACAGGAGTTAAACCAAGGCAGCCGTACCCCTGGCCCTCTGTCCATCACCCTCCGATGCATTTTCAGCTATCGATCTCCTCCCGAGATCGGACGGTCCAGATTTGATTGCATGTCTCACCGTTGACCACTCCCGCCACGTCACCTATTCCACGTGTTTCATCGTATTTCTTGCCCGTCCATGTACATATATGCGTTCAAAGGTTAGGTTTTAATATTTTATGTTAAAATGTTGCGCCACCATTCTGTAAGCTTCCCACTACATTTTCCACTATAATCCCGCACTATTCCACCATTTCACCAGCTGCACGTCCATTTTTTTCATCCCCGCTGCATCCACCCTCCTCGTGCATGGTTTTCCTAACGTGTTTGCGTGTTTTGCAGGGTTACAGACAGGTGGATAACCGTCATGATTCATATCCACTATTGTGGTGGTACAGTGCGTGGAAGAAGCTGAATTTAGAGCCTGATATTACAGGGAAATGTCCGGAAAGGTGTATGCAACATAAATTTCATCGAAGGACAGAATTAAAGCTCTGCAAAACCTCTCCGGCACCATTAAAGCATAGATTTCGCAGTAAAAGGAAATCCAGTGGAAAAATAGAGCGTTTAAGGCCTGTAATTGCAAATTATAAGCCTTAATCAAATTATTCAAAGGAAAGGTACCAGAATCAAAGACCCCGTGGATCGCTCAGAAGGTCCAATGCACAAAAAACCATACTATCAGGGTTTCCGTATGAACAGAACGTTCTTCCAGTAAAGGAAAAGGTGCCCATACCGTCTCCATTCTATACTGTGTTCTAGGGAGATTTTTTAGCCCTGACAATAGTCCTATGCTACCAGTGCATTATTTATACAGTATGGCAGACCCTAGCATCATCGTTGTGCATTTTGTTCAGTACACCAGAGACATACCTGGAGTAAATGGAAACCTGACGAAGACCACTCCATCATCCAACGAGTACCAGAGATAAATGCCCAGAATTTAAACTGAATGGAGCCTCGGCCTTCCTGCTGCTTCAGATTTTTTAATGTTGCATTTAATTTTACATCTACTCCTATTATTATTTTCTCCTATAATAATCCCGAAGAACATATTGTAAAAGGTTGTTGTTCGGTTGTTGTTGTTGTAGTTAGAGGGATTCAGTTTTGACTGTTAGAACAGTTTGGGAGAGAGTAGCAGAGTAGTGTGTAATGTAGTAAGCTGGGAGGAGAAAGTATTGACCATATTAGCCATTGAGCTCAGTGTATGTGACTAGTTTTGCATCAATTAATCAAGAAAATTTCACAGGATCTTGGTCTATTACTACGGGTGATTTTTTTCTTATCTTATTGTTTTATTACATTTTCATTCTGTTCATTGGTCTTCTGGGCTCGCATCAGAAATATGGCATAGGATTTACCCTTGTTAGGTACCCTATGTCTCTGCTCTCCTTGCCTTAAATGTTTTCTACTAATGTGTTACCTAAGGGTTGATTTCAATTAATTTAACCAGTGTAGTGGATGTCATTTCCTGCTAGCTTATGTATGAATTAATGAAATCTATCTTTAGTTGTTCTTGTTGGGTTTAAGCTGGAAGATTTGGGAACACTAGGATCCTTGTGCAACCAGCTGGCCTTTCTAAGATCTCTTGCTGGTGTCAAAGAATTGAAGGTTCAAAGTCCTTCTCTTATCTATAGACCCTGGCTCTGTAAATCTTATCTTTGTTTTTCCCTTGGAGCATGCTAAAGCTGACCTGGAGTTAAATGACCTCTGGTCCGATCTATAAGCTGCCCCTTTGTCCCTCCTTTGAGAGTTGCCTATGAGTATGTCCAAGAAGGTCTGGATTTAAATGACCTTTGACCTAATCTATAGACATAAATTGGGTTACTTTCCTTCTTTCACCTTCTTTCCTTAATGTTCCATCCCACCATCTATCTAAAAAGATCCTCTAGTGTAGATGACTTGCCATCTGAAAGCCATGGCTAGTTGTTTCATGTAATTCCCTTTCATGACTCCATAGCCCAATGGATGGCACTTTCTTGACCTATCCTCTCTGTTGAAACGTCCTGCTATTTTGTTCCTTTTCTCCCATTACTTTCTTAGTCTAGGATCTCATGACCAACCCAAAAACCAACCAACCAAATCATTTTAAACCCCCTTGTGCTTCATACCTAGCCTAATATCTAATTTTGAGCTTTCAAAGATATATCATTCTTTGTTTTATAGAGAGATTCCTCTCTGGACCCAGGAGGGCTAGATACTGAGGTCCCAAAGTGGTTTGATGTTGTCTCATCTTTTGGTCTTGCCAATCTGGCCAAATCATGGGAACCCCTACATAATAGCGACTCCGCTGGGGAGAATTGAGTGCATTTCACATTAAACATTCTTAGGCACTCAAAAGACCCAAGATCTCTAGATAGATTGGCATTCAATTACTGGTGGTGGATAGAAGCCTGCTCCAAACAGTCAAATTCATCCACCTGGCGAATCCACACTCCATAACTCCTAGAAGACCAAATGACTCCATTGGTAGAAGACTCTGAACTGGTTGACCAGATACAGTGACCTCTTTTTGATTTACAAACATGCTTCCATGCATACATATAAGATATGCCCCAATGAGTAGGGAGCATATCCCTGGATTCCCACACAAAATGCCTGAAGTGGACTAGTTAAAAAACCTGCCTACCTTTCAGGGTGAAAATGCTGATGACCCCTTGCTACATCTCATCAAGTTTCATATACATGTCTGGAAATTTAAAGTTGAATGGCATGAATACTGCCTAATGAAAATTTTCATGGCAACATTAGAAGGAAAATCTAGGGTCTGGTATGAATGGTTAGAACCTCGGAGTTTGTTTTCTTTAAGGGACATGCACCAAGTATTTTACAAGAACTACAAAGGAAACTCTCCATCCTTATCATGGGATTGTTGTGATCAATCTCAGAATATCATACAGTACCTTTTAGATATTGATGAGGATTTGGTTAATATGCATCCTAAAGATCTGTTAACAGCCATTCAAGAATTTCATATGCACCCTAGCTATCACAAGAACATGGATGAATCAGCTGAGGAAGAAAAAAATCAAGAGACCGTAGAAAGTCCTCAAGATATTCCTGAAAACTTAGATGCTGATCCATCATCCCTTGCAGTTGAGGCTTCAGATGACATTCTGCCTCAAATCTAGTCTTCAAAGGAAACAGAGAGTTGTTGCACTTCTGTACAAAGGAACACAAGACCATCTTCCCCTTTGACAGAAGAAGAAATAGATCAGATCATCAATGGACAACCAGCCTCTGAATATTTTTACAGATCAGACATTCTTGTCCATTCATCTGATGAGCTTTGTTGTACAGAGTTGGAAATCTCACATGTAAATCAAAGTGAAGAAAAATCTGCTGATAATCCAGCATGTCTGGTTGGCAGCATTACTTATATTCATGATTTTCCTATTTTTGATCTATCTGATGATGATGTTCTCCAAACAGAAGATGATCTTGCAGGGTCATCATTAGTAGATTTATGGGAGGAAAATCAGTTCCCTTTACTTCCAGAGAGTAATGAGCCAATGCAGGCTATTTATGATACTGATGAAGAAATCTTTAAGAGTGCAGAAGAGGGTGAAGGATCCCTAGATCTTTTCTTCACTCCAATACAACTCATCAGTAATGGTTTTCACATGATTGGAGGTCAACAGCCTTTCATATCAGAAGATGAAGAGGAAAACAAAGAAGAGATTCTCGAGCAAGGTGAAAACAAGGAACCTTCTCTTGACATAGAGGAAGAAATAGACCAAACCCCTGCTCAAGAATACATGGATCCCTTCACAGAGCTCAACACCTCAGAGCATAATATATCAGAGCCCTAGGAGGACAACACTGCCATATATGATGAGCCCTCCAGTTCAGAAGATGAATGAGACAATCTACTCCAAGAGAGTCTTTTTTTCAATCCAGTGGAAGAACAAGAGATCCTAGTTGAAGCATGCCTGCCAAATATTCATAACCAGGTATCATTTCATGATCCTTATGTTCATTTCCTGCGCACATTTGAAGAAGGGTCAAAGGTCTTTTTGAGAAAAATGATGCAAACAGAAAGAAATTTTTTTAAAGCTGCTGTTGTGGAACAAGAAGAGTGGGAGCAGCCTTGCCTATCCAACTTGCTCAAGGAGTTGAGCAAGAAATACTAGTCATGGGATCACTTGATGGACTGGTTGCATTGGAAGACAATGTTTGTAATCTAGACTTGTAAATATGTCAAGTTAGTGTAGGGTAGGTAGGAAAAGCTCAATAAAGCTCAGTCTGTGAGCATGTAGTTAGTTTTTTTTAATTTCTGCAGAGTCCAGCAAGTCAGACAGTCTAATCCTGGCTTGATTGTTTTCAATTTCTATCTTAGAATGTAGAGAAGAAATCTACTAGACAGTTTAATCCTAGCAGATACTAGATTAGGTAGAGAAACTATGAGACCAACAGTTTAATCCGGTCTCATGGAGTAATAAGGGTAGAAGTAGAATAGGTTTATTTTCTTGTTTGTAAAAATAAAAATGATGTAAAGGGGTCTGCAAGTACAAATGCACCCAGAAGAAAAAATGCTAGGATTGTAGGATGGGTAGGTAGATTGTTTGAGAATTTTTCTACTGATTTGATGTCTTCACAATTTGTGGCAGCTGATCCAAGAAAGAAAATGGATGAGTCAAGTACCAGGCATCTGGTCTACACCAAAGATCATTTCTAAATTCTTGACTCCTTCAAGAAGAAGCCATCCCCATGTGGAGCCACTGTTAGCCCCCCTATAAATTTTTGACAAGCAAACAGGGGGCTAAAATGTTTCCGAGCCTTCAAGGAATGCATTTCCTCTGAAAGCACATCATCCTTGAAGCCTCCTTGTGCCTTTTTCCTTTGATGAAATCCCCTCTTCTGATTCCCATTATAAATCCTCTCTGATTGCAAAAAATTGTGCTCCTAAAGGCCTTCATTTGCCCCTGGTACCCCTGCAGAATTGTCCATTTCATCTCTTTTTCCTTTTTTCAAAGTTCCCCTTTTTACCCCCAAATTCCCTCCCCTAGTCCTTCTAAACCTTCCCAAAATCCCTTCAAAACTATACACACACCCCTAGTTTGGTTTTATTTCCCCTTATTTCCCCTATCGTTACCCTTTGTTGGCCTGAAAATACACTAAAAATGGGCCAAAAACCATATTTTTCATGTATATGGGTTTAGCCCCTTTTGGCCAGCCCCACTAAGCCATTTCCCCCACGTGACCCGGGCGCCGAAACCAGGTACTAGTCAGAAAAACACTTATCTTAGATGGATATTGGGCGCAGTATTAGTTGTCGATCTATACAGATCCAATGGTCGTCGTGTTCCCCACAACATCCACCGTTCACCCCGTTGACCTCTCAGATCGCATCACAACCATTCGTTTACCCACAAATCAATGACCCAGAGTTTACCCGCCCCGGTGGTCCCCGCGCACTGTTCTAAAACCGATGGTATCTATCACACCACCTTTTGGGAGGTGGGCGGTATTTTTCATTTCGAAGCGATTCCTTTCATCGCCTGACACGTGGCTTCGTCACTATTCCAAAACCATCCCCCCATCGCGCGTTATCGTTCGGTATTTGACATGGTGCGATATGCATATACACTGTCTGATCTGCGATCATCCATCCAACGGTCATCACGCCGCAAAGATGCACGGGAGTTAAACCAAGGCAGCCGTACCCGTGGCCCTCTGTCCATCGCCCTCCGATGCATTTTCAGCGATCGATCTCCTCCCGAGATCGGACGGTCCAGATTTGATTGCATGTCCCGTCATTGACCACTCTCGCCACGTCACATATTCCACGTGTTTCATTGTATTTCTCGCCCATCCATGTACATATATGCATTCAAAGGTCAGGTTTTAATATTTTACGTTAAAATGCTGCGCCACCATTCTGTAAGCTTCCCACTGCATTTTCCACCGTAATCCCGCACTATTCCACCATTTCACCAGCTGCACGTCCATTTTCGTCATCCCCACTGCATCCACCCTCCCCGTGCATGGTTTTCCTAACGTGTTTGCGTGTTTTTCAGGGTTACAGACAGGCAGATAACTGCCATGATTCATATCCACTATTGTGGTGGTACAGTGCGCAGAAGAAGTTGAATTTAGAGCCTGATATTACAGGGAAATTTTCGGAAAGGTGTCTGCGACATAAATTTCATCGAAGGACAAAATTAAAGCTCTGCAAAACCTCTCCGGCGCCATTAAAGCACAGATTTCGCAGCCAGAGGAAATCGAGAAAGTGGCAAAGAGTATCAGTGGAAAAATAGAGCGTTTAAGGCCTGTAATTGCAAATTGTAAGCCTTAATCCAATTATTCAAAGGCAAGGTACCAGAATCAAAGACCCCGTGGATCTCTCAGAAGGTCCAATGCATAGAAAACCATACTATCAGGGTTTCCGTATCAGCAGAACATTCTTCCATAAAAGGACAAGGTGCCCATACCGTCTGCATTCTATACCATGTTCTAGGGAGATTTTTCAGCCCTGACAACAGTCCTATGCTACCAGTGCATTAGTTATACAGTATGGCAGACCCTAGCATCATCGTTGTGCATTTTGTTCAGTACACTAGAGACATACCTGGAGTAAATGGAAACCTGACGAAGACCACTCCATCATCCAATGAGTACTAGAGATAAATGCCCAGAATTTAAATTGAATGGAGCCTCGACCTTCCTGCTGCTTTAGATTTTTTAATGATGCAATTAAGTTTACATCTACTCCTGTTATTCTTTTCTCCTATAAGAATCCTGAAGAACATATTGTAAAAGGTTGTTGTTCGGTTGTTGCTGTTGTAGTTAGAGGGATTCAGCTTTGACTGTTAGAACAGTTTGGGGGAGAGTAGAAGAGTAGTGTGTAATGTAGTAGGCTGGGAGGATAAAGTCTAGACTGTATTAGCCATTGAGCTCACTGTCTGTGACTAGTTTTGCATCAATTAATCAAGCAAATTTCACAGGATCCTGGTCTATTACTACGGGTGATGTTTTTCTTATCTTATTGTTTTATTACATTTTCATGTTGTTCATTGGTCTTCTGGGCTCGCATCAGAAATATGGCATAGGATTTACCCTTGTTAGGTACCCTATGTCTCTGCTCTCCTTGCCTTAAATGTTTTCTACTAATGTGTTACCTAAGGGTTGATTTCAATTAATTTAACCAGTGTAGTGGATGTCATTGCCTGCTAGCTGATGTATGAATTAATGAAATCTATCTTTAGTTTTTCTTGTTGGGTTTAAGCTATAATATTTGGGAACACTGGGGATTAGAGTTAACCCTGTCCACTAGGATCCTTGTGCAACTAGCTGGCCTTTCTAAGATCTCTTATTGGTGTCAAAGCATTGAAGGTTCAAAGTCCTTCTCTGATCTATAGACCCTGGCTCTATTAAAATTATCTCTGTTTTTTCCCCTGGAGCATGCAAAAGCTGACCTGGAGTTAAATGACCTCTGGTCTGATCTACAAGCTGCCCCTTTGTCCCTCCTTTGAGAGTTTCCTATGAGGATTTCCAAGCAGTTCTGGAGTTAAATGACCTCTGACCTGATCTATAGATAGAAATTGGGTTACTTTCCTTCTTTCACTTTCAATCCTTAATGTTCCATCCCACCATCTATCTAAAAAGGTCCTTTAGTGTAGATGACTTGCCCTCTGAAAGCCTGGGCTAGCTGTTGCAAGTAATTCCCTTTCATGACTCCATATCCCAATGGATGGCACTTTCTTGACCGATCCCCTTTGCTGAAACATCCCGCCATCCCGTTGTTTCCTTTGTTCTTTCTCCCATTACTCCGTCTATGATCTCGCCATCAACCCAAAGAACTAACCAACCAAATCATTTAAAACCCCTCTTTGTGCTTCATAGCTAGCCTAATACCTTATTTTGATCTTCAAAGATATATCATTCTTTGCTCTATTTGGAGAGATCCCTCTCTGGACCCAGGAGGGCTAGATTCTGAGGTCTGAAAGTGGTTCAAATGTTGTCTCATCTTTTAGTCTTGCCAATCTGGCCAAAACATGGGAACACCAACATACTGATCTCAAATAGATCTTTGAGAACACTACTTCTCCCTTCAACCAGTCAAACAATTAATCGATCCTTCGTAATGGGTACCTGTTCTTGATCATCACCTTATTCAACTTACTATAATCAATGCACAACCTGAGAGTACCGTCCTTCTTTTTTACAAAAAACACTGGTGCACACCAAGGTGATACACTCGGCCTAATGTATCCTTGTTCAAGAATTTCCTTTAGCTGAAACTTAAACTCTGCTAAATATTGCGTGCTCATCCTGTAAAGTGCCTTTGATGCTTGTGTTACCCCTGGTACCAACTCAATAGAAAAGTCCACTTCCCAGTGAGGAGGTAACTCTAGAATATCTATTGGAAACACATCCTGAAACTGCTGCAATACAGGATATCTTTGGAATATTTTTGCATCCTCAAAATCCTTACCCTTGTCACTAGAAACATGCACTGCAAACATCACACAACCTTTTCTACAATTGTGCTTAGCCTGCATAGTGGTGACCATCCTCACTGATGTAAGATTCTTCTTTCCCTGCAAAATTCTCTTTTCTCCATTATCATCCAGGAACTCAATGGCCTTGTAATAACAATCTACTTTGGTTCTCTGAAGGTGCAACAAATACATACCCAAAATCATGTTATACGATCCCAATGGAAGTACATTCAAATGTGTTGTTGTAGGCATACCGTTTAACTCAAATTCACAAACTATTACCCAATGGTGATCTCTATTATTCGTACCTATATCCAACTGCACCAACAAAGATTCTACATAATTCTTTTCAAGCCACACTTATCCACCAGGCCAAGATTAATCTAAATATAATTATATCCAAGATCAATAAAAATAGAAATAACTTGATCACAAAGCTTACCATCCATCTCAATAATAAATGCCTGGTGATCCACTTTCCTAATGTTCCCAACTTCATAAATCCGAGGAATACTATGACCAACATCCCCAACTGTCTACACCTCTTTAACGCTATATATATGAGGCATACCTCCCTAGTACAATGGACAATCCTTCTTACAATGATATTTTCCACATATCTAAAACTGCAACGATACTCTACTATCACCTCTAGTCTTTCGCTCTCTAGGTTGTGACCCATGTCCCTTCTCAACTATATTTAAATTCTTGTAAGGAACCAAATTTTCTTTCTCACTTGCATCCTAAGGTCTTCCCTAATTTGGTGGCCATATTCCTTTAGCTTTCTCATTTCCTTTCAAGGCATGCTTAGGCTAAACTTTTCACTTTGATTTCTCATAACAATGCTTTAGCTTCTGAATGGATTGTTCTAGGGATCTGGGCTCATCAAACTGAATCCAATATTTGTATTCTATTGGAAGCCCACTGGTGAATCTATGAACCTTGTCCTTCTCCTCCTTGAGGTAAGGCACATATCTCAACAACTCTAGGAATCTGTTAGTATACTCATCATCTGTCATGGAACCCATATGCAACTCATAAAAATCCTTAGCTCTGTAATCATAGTACCTCTTCGACAAGTACTTATTCTTGAAGAGCCTCTCAAACTCATCCCAAATCAAGTCATCTTCCTCAATACATTTAACATTATTCATATCCTCCCACCAAACATCGGCTTTTCCTTTAAGACTGAAAGTGGCTATCTTGGCTTTCATGTTCTCTGTATAACTATGCAATTTGAAGAGTTTCTTCATCCTAAGCAACCATGCCTCTACATCTTCTAACATCTTTATCTCTCCATCAAATGTAGGCAACTTGACTTTCTTGAATTCATGAGGCAAGTACTCACCCTTCCTATAAGGATGATTATGGTGACAGCTATGGTGATATATCCTGGAAGATAAACTAGAATTATGCCCATAATAATTCGAATTTATGCAGGAATGCAACAGAATACACATATAACCAAAGATGCAGTGGAAATAACACTTCATTTCATTAATATCAAAGAACTGAAATTTGTTTACAGATAGAATGGAAATAAACTAGCTAGGATGCTGGTAGCTTATCTCGAGAAGAGAACCAACCTAACAAGCTTCGTTGGAAATATGATGCGTAGTGTTGTCCTTGAGAGCAACCCATCGTAATGAAGATGAAGACATGCGACCGTTGACATGTGTTGTCCTTGATGGAAATCCACCGATGAAGTTATGTTTGAATATGGACTTGGTAAATGAAATAACCGATGTGATATGATGTTTGTTAGCAATATGGTACCGAGTGTTGTCTTTAAATGGAAATCCTCTGATGAAGATGATGACAACTTACTTGATGAAGTTGTGCTTGATAGAATATGTTCTTGATGAAGTAAATCAGATGTATCTACAGAGAATACAGAAGGCAATGAAGAAAGGAATTCAGCATGTGCTAAATATTTGATAAAAAGAGTATGTCTCAAGGAATACGTGGATCGGTCTAGGGGAAGTCGCGTATGCACGCGGGAAAGAACGTGCCAAGTCGCGTATGGGAAAAAGTGCTCAAAAAGTGCAAAACCTGGGGTAACCACCATGGTATTGACCCATTGTATTGGGTAATGATTCGTCTAAATGACCCCGTCCAGGAATACCATCGGAAGTAATGTAGTTTTGGGCTCATGGTATTGTTTTGGCTCATGGTATTGAAAAAGGGTAAACCTATATAAGGAGAAGAAATTCATTGTGCAAATCATGAGTGTGGGTGCAAGATGTCCGAGCTTGAATGAATACTTCTCTATGAAGTATATCTGTATGGAAAGGGTAAAGGTTTGATGATAGATCTGAATCTATGTTGCACCTATGAAGAAATGATGAAGAGGGATTCCTAGATCTGAAATGTATCTGTATTTGCTAGATCTGTTTATGGAAGGCTTAGATCTGAAATGAGGCGAACAAATGTCTGAAGTAAAAGGGTAAATCTGAACTGAATGTCTGGTCTGAAGAAGGATGCTGCTCTATGATGGTTCAAGATCTATATGCTACTTCGCCGAAGAGGAAGCGTGTATATACGCGGCTTCGCTGAAGAAAAAGCGCGTATGCGCAATAAAATTAGCTTCGTAATTTGTACTGAAGTGTACGCGGGTTTATATGGAAATAAGCGCGTATATACGCAACATTAGAGAAAGGAAAGCGCGATGTAACCAGTCGTCGACAAAGGGTATGAAAATATCCGTATCCGTTCGCTATGTTTCGCTATCCGATCCGTGTTGATAAGCATTCTGCTATGATGAATGTTTGAGATTAAAAGTATGGAAAGGGTCCAGTCTGAAAATATGATGAAATGTGGCCTGCAAGTGGTGTCCTAGTGGAAGCTTTGGATCCAGGGTGAAAATTGATGAAACGTGGTCTGAAGGGGTGTCGGGTTGTGTAGCCTTCGGCCGTGGGTTGTAGCCTCCCTCTGGTGTGAGGCTGGTAAAACTAGACCGGGGCCGAGTTCCCTTCCAGGAGAGGCCGGTAAACGAGCCGTGGTTGGAGCTTCCTTCCAGAGAGGGCTGTAAACGAGCGCAGGGGAATGCGTGTCGGTCAAGTTCTGCGTCAAAGACATATGTTGTAAGATGTTTTCTCTATAATAAAATATTGAAGGCTGAGCAACTGCAACGGTGGTTTTCTCCCGACTTGGGTTTCCACCTAAAAATCCTGGTGTTCATGTGTGATGCTTTGTGTGATGATTTACTCTGTTCTTACTGCACATGTTTACTGTTTATTAAACATCTGATGATTGATTGATGGAATGATTTAAGTGAAGAAATAATGACATAAGTAGATATCTGTGTATACGCGAGTTTAATAAAGGGTATCCGCGTATATACGCGAGTCTGTTTCAGGAAAGTAGCGTATGGGTTTTAGAAGCAAGAAAAAGTAAAAGTTTAGAATATGCTGTAAATACTGATTCACCCCCCCCCCCTCTCAGTATTTTTCCCAACACAAGCCTCTAAATTGTGTTACAATGTGGCTTGAAGGCCTATTTATTGTTGAGAAACAATGAAAAACCCTACATAACCAAAAATATAACCCTAGGAGATGAAGAGCCAAACTATGGGCCCCGTTTGGGTAAATTGGTACGTCAACTTCCCAGGGACGTAACTTTTACATATGATATCCATTTGACGCGATCAATACCTCATTAGAAAGATCTATCCGAGGAATACAACTTTTGAAATGAGCAACATGGAACTCAAAACAAATTCGGAAGTTCAGGATCAGAAAAACTACTAAAAATAGTAAGTTGTGCTGAAATTGAAAAACTGAAATGATCAATGGTGGGGGTTCAAATGGAATAGGTGGGCAGCCACCAATATCCACTTGGATCATTCCTGCCCCCCTTAGGAAGAAATTGTCCCCATTGCATTGAGTTGCTCCATGGCCCTGAGCCAAATTCTGCTGAACTTGGTATTGAATTTGTCGAAGATTTCATGGACCTGCTAGCGAATGTGTTGGATGCGTTCAATAAATTTGGTTGCTTTGTCTACCTCGGATAGTACATGTGTGGATTTTTTTTTGTGTTTTTTCATGAGGTATGGCAACATTAGGTGGCATCGCACCTGGGGTCCAATCAATGGAGTGCTTGACCTAACAATGTAGAGGAACCTTTGTGCGTGAGGAGAAAATGTCCTCGTATTCCTCCAAAAAAATTTCCATCTGCTCTTGCCATGTAGGGGAGCCCTGTTTCAAGGTTGTGGCCATAATATTCTTCTTGTATTATGGATGAATAGTAATGAAAATAAATTTCCTTGTTTGGGAAACAATCTTACCGTGTTGTTTTTCAGTATTCAAAGAGATGGTAGGAGGCGGTACTACCTTCAGTATCCTGTAAAATTTATTTCCCAAAGTAATAACAAAAACACGAGTCCTAGAATCATTCACAACATGTCACTTCCACAATTATGGTTAGCCCAATAATACATCAGACACATCAATAGGAGCAACATCACGTAATACCTCATCTATGAATGGCTTTATGTTGTACGGAAGGCATCACTGCTGGCATATGCAGAGATCTCTTCCTTGGTGAAGCCACCTGATGGTATATAGTTGCGGGTGTGATATGGTCGGTAGGTCGAGATACTTCATGACCTCCGCTGAAATGAGGTTCTTTTGGAGAACCCTTCACCCACATCTATGAATGGAAGAGGCGCTCCCCCTCCTCTGGATTCTTGGGATCCTCCCTATAGAGCTTGGTGGTGGAAAAAATTGCACTTGGATCTGCATCAATGATATTCTTCCCTTTGTCATCGCCCTTATCTGGTTTTGACTCAGGATCATAATATGCATCTGATTCGGGTGCCTTCAGTTCGACCACCAGTGCTTGTTTGGCCCGATACTCATTTGTGCTCTGAGTGGGGTTGTTATGAAATTCACACCACTTCCCCGTGTCCTTATTTGGATTTGTGGTGTTTTTATGAGTTGTTAGCCACCTATAAAATTTTTTATAACAAAAGGTGGCGAAGACTTTTTTGAGCCTTCAAGGAAAAAATTTTATTACTAAAAAATGTTGGCTCTTGAAGACTCTTGTAGACCTCCTGCCTATCCCCTGTCCAGATCTCCACTACTGTGACTTTTCTGCATTTAGAAATCTTGTAGATTACCAAGACATATTACTGTTGAAAGCACCATTTCCCTTTTCCCCTTATTCCAAAACTAACTTTCATCTGCTCCCCTTTATCCATAAAACTCCTCTGTTTTCATGATCCCTTTTCTCCCTTTCGTGAAAATCCTCTTTTCATGGTTTAAAACTCATTTTTAAACTATATCGGAACCCTAAATTTCCTTTGAAAGCCATTAAAACCATAAAAACCCACATTTTGGACATATATGGGTCCTAGCCCTTTTTCCCTTTGACCCTTGGTCATATAGTTCTCCACGCGCCCAAAGGCCCCGCAGACGGGCGCCTAGCCATATTATATATATCCCCCCCCCCCCCCCGAAAATATTAAAACCTTATGTTATTTTCAAACTTTGGGTTTTTGATTATTTTCTAAGGTTTTTCTGCCAGTTCAAACCCCAGTCTATCACCCCGGTGGTCCCCGCCATCCACTCGCCGTTGCCAAAACCGGCGGTATCCATCGCACCGCCTTCGGGTGAACGGCGGTTTTCTTCCGATTGACAGAGATTCCACTCACCAATTGGTGCGTGGCCTGGGAAATATTCGCCAAACTATCGTCCATCGCGCGTTAAACATCAGATGTGGACCTCGCGCGACATTAGCGTCCACCATCCAATATGAGGCCGCCCATCTGATGACGATCGCTCACCGAAGATGCCCGACAGTTAACCAGGATATGGTGTGGCGTTTAAAGGATCTCCGCTGCTGATCTGATCTACAGATCGACGACCCAAAATTCATCGCCCGTTTTCTCCGTTTTGACTTTCCACCTCTACTCCCAACCGTCTATCTCTGCGCGATCGACGGCTCTGATTTAAACTATTCTTCTGCTTTCTCTATGACTTCTCCCGATCAATCTCGACCATTGGATGATGCCATCCAACGGCCATGCTCCCTCCACGTGCCTTCTGAAGCAATAAACCTATATATGCAGGATTTTATAATTTTTGTTTGTATTTTGTAGGATTTAAATGGTTTTCTCGCCATTTCTGAAGAGAATTCAGAAGCAGAGGGTGACGATCCTCCCGCCTCTAATCCATCAAAGAAAATCATTGCAGGTTTTAAATTCACGTATCATCAGTGGTTCATGAGGCATTGAAGCTATATCGCCCCTGCGCAGCCCTGCACACTAGAAAAACACAACAAGTCAAACACAAATCAAAGAGTATCAGTGTCGAAGACCAAAATATATCAGGACAGAGGATGGAAGACATATTTGCATGGATCACGGCTAAGAATTTTTATCAAAAGCATAATCCATGATTTAAAACACAATTTAAATAAGATATTAAGTGTTTTATCAACAGGAACACCTCCACCGCCACATCTGAGGCAAATTGATTCCTCCTAGATACTAAAATGGCACCTGTGCCTCAAATTACTCAATCAGAGGCCAAAGTTATTGATTAAATGAAGATATTCGCATCAGCGTAGCCAGAAAGTTACTTCTGCAAGGAAACTTAATGACAAGCATCTTCAGAGTTACTTCGACGCTACACAGAGCCTCAAAGGTCAACAAAAGCTCCCATCGAGCTTAATCTTTATGTAAAAACATTTAATATAGAGGACACCTATGTAAGTTTCTTCATTGAGCCCGCCAAATGCTAGAAACCATTAAGTCTGTGTTAATTGTAAATGAGATCTGTTATCAGATCTCACCTCCTCATTCTTCTATATATACTACTACAGAATATGAGAGAGGAGTTGGTTGATTAGGTTGCTAAACATTTTAATGTAATTGAGCATGAGACTTCTATCTGTAAATAGTTTTCACTGGCCCTTGAAGCTCTGCTTGTGATAAATTAGTTAAGCTGAATAGTGAAGATGATTGCTGAACTGAAACATTGGACTTAAAGATGTAACTAGTTTGGAGCATCAATACAAGCTGATTTATGGGATCCTGGTCTATGTTGACGGTGATGTTTTTTCTCATTGTAACTTGTCATTTTGTTTATGTTTTAGTTGTGTTCCATTTTCTCTTATAAAGAACAACATGCATAGAGTTAGGACCTACTGTACATCAGTACCCTTCTCTGACTGAAAATATTTATCTGAATGTTTTCTTCTAATCTGTGTTATTTAGGAATGATTTAATTCAGTTCAAGCATAGGAATGCTGGCGTTCCCTCATCTTATTGTCTTAGCTAAATGTTGTTCTTAAATGTTATTTTCATTTCATATTAAGTAGTGATGAACTAAGGAAGATATGGAGAGCCCTGGTCCTAGTTTTATCCCAAAAGACTGACTGAAAGTGTCCCTTGGAATGTGTTGAAAGCTGGTTAGTTTGAAAGTACTTGCTAGATCTTAGGCCATTTTTTGTTATCATTTGTGTTTCCCATGTTTTAAATGTTTTCTATTGAAAGTATATCAAAAGCAGGCTATTTTAAAAGCACTTGTCTGATCTTAGATTTCTTTTATGCTTTTCTTAAGTGTATGTCAAAGCAGGATAATTTAAAAGCACTTACCTAATCTTGGACTGCTCTTTGTTCTTCATCTGTTTAAATTTTCCTTCTTATTGTATCATTTCATTCCATAAATCAAACTTTAAAGAGACACTTAGACATAGATAACTTGCCCCATGGACCACTCTTGAACCTGCTATTTCAATTAAATCCTTTTTATGACTCCATAGCCCAATGGACTAAAAACCAGCGTTATATCTATCTTTTAGCCAAAGCTGTTCTACTTGCTTGCAAATTCTCACCTTTGAAACTCTTTGCACTTAGAAATTTCCACCTCAAACATTATTCATGCTCAACCATCCAAAAACAAACAAAACCCTTGATCTTCATAACTAGCCTAATATCATTACCCAAACTCCAAAGACAAATCCATCTTTGCACTTATTGGAGAGATCCCTCTCCGGATTCAGGAGGGCTAGATCCTAGATTCCAAAAATGGTTGAAACGATGTTTCTCCCTGAGATTTGACTTTGCCAGTCTTTCTGATTACAGGGAGCTAAAATTTCTGGCGACTCCGCTGGGGATCGAACCTAGAATGTCTAGTTTCGCAGACCAGAGTTATCATCTTGTTGAATACTTTAGACATCTCAGAAATCCCTTGATTTAATGACATTTGTTCAGTTAGCTGGTTGAACCGTTAGGCATAACATCCCTGGCCAACGAACAATGTTTAGTAAGTAAAAAGCAGCCTTTTCAAGCACTACCAAGAACTGGAAATCATGATAAAACTTGTTTGAATTTGTGACAAACTAGGCAAACCCTAGGATTCTCATAAGACTTTATCTAACCTTGAAAAATCAGCTGGCTTAGCCATAAGAGTAAACTGCCTTTGTCTCTTAACCGTAGCTGAGTTTTGAAACAAAGTTAGGATATTCTTAGCAACCACACAACTAAAAAATAACTCAGATAACACAAAAATATTTCAGATTGGTATCCAATAAACATGATGGTGGACCATAAAACCTTTTACGTCTGAAAAGAGCTAAAAAATTCCACTTTGCGACTCCACAATATTTAACAGACCTTAAGACTCCACTGGTAAGAACCCTTATCATTATAATATCATTCAAACTTGATCAGTGGACTGTAGGATTAAGATTTGTGTAAACAGATTAGTTAACCTCTCAAATATTGTCATACTTGGTTGTACTTTTCTTGTTTATTTGGGTCTAAAAAACACAGCATAGTGGCTCCTAGAAAGATTCACACTAGAGCCTATCCTGACCCTGATCCACCTGAGTTAGTTGATAACCCAGAAATTATCCTTAGGAAGTCTCCTAGGATTCAATTATCAACTATCTTCAGATCATCCTTGAGAGCTAATTCAGTCCCTGAAAATATTTCAGCTCTACAACAATCACAAGTTGACTTAGTAAATCCATTTAGAACTAGGTCTCTTGGTGATTTTGATCAGTTAGATTCTGAGTCTTCGCTTCCATCTCCTGAAACAAGTGAACATCCTGGTAGCAGAGAAACAACACCTCCTGATTTACATTTCCTTCACAACCTGGGTGTCTCTCATCCAAGATCAACTCAGCAATCTATTCCTGGTCCATCCACTTCTGCTCACCCTACATCCACTGTTCAAACCACTTCACTTCAGCCCACTTTCCCTTTTGTTAATCCACCTCTTGTAAATCCACCCCCACCACATATCATGGAAACATGGAATGCTCCCTTAGGCCTTCCTGCACCATTAGTCAATCTTCCATAGGACTATCAGTCCAAAATTCCATTATATGATGCTAGCAATGTTACAACTGCAGCACAACATGTGGATAAGATGAATGACTACTTTGACAAAAATGAAATTGATGATGATTCTGTCAAGCTTAGATTATTTGCTCAAAGTTTAGGGGGAGAAGTAAGAAAATGGTTCAAAGGTTTAACCCCCCACAGTATTAATGATCTCCAAGATTTCCATCAAACTTTCTTAAACAAATGGGAAGTGAAGAAGAATCCTCTCCAAGTCCTTTCTGATTACAAGAACCTCCATAGAAACACTGGGGAAAGTGTACAAGCTTATTGTACTAGATTTAACAGTGTGTATAATGCACTTTCCCCAGAACTAAAACCTCCACAAGGCTCAGCTTTAAACAAGTTTCCTGAAGGGTTTGACCCTGAGATGACCTATCAGCTGAGAGAAAGAGATTTTGAAACTCTTGAAGATATGCAAAGAGGTGCTCTTTATGTGGAGGTCAACTTAATGGAAAAGAGAGCAAGAATGAATAATGAAAAGAGAGTGTCCTTTAGAGAAGAATCTACACCCTCTACTTGCAACTCAAAAATGGAGAAAATGATGGAAGAGACGATGAAAGAAATGAGCATAATTAAGAGAGCACAAGCAAGCCAAAACCAAAATTCTCCTCAAAATAGAAATCAGAACCAGAACCAAAATTTTAGAAGGAACCAACCTCGAAATAGAACTAGGGAAGATGATCAACAGATCGCCCCTCCCTTTCATCAAAATTATGTGAGTGAGTTTGAGGAAACGGATGAGATAACAGAGGAAGATGATGTCAACATGTTTGGGGTGGAAGATGATGACTTTGAGATTCATTATGATAGAAAACAAAGTCTATACAAACCATATGATGACAGAAGAGATGATAATGAAAATTACTATCAAGACATGGAAAATGTCATCATAGAATCTCAAAAAGAATATAACCTTAGAAGCAAAACCAGTCAACAAACTCCCAACAACAAAACCTCTGACAAATCTTCGCAAAATAGCACTGCAGCCAAGCCTAAAATTGTCAAACAAAAGGATAAAACAGTGGCTGTAAATTCTGGTAATGATAAAGAGAAAGACACTCAGAACAAAAAAAAACATAGTGCAGACCTTAGTAGTACTAACACTTTAGCTAATACTCCTGTGAATTTTTTTTTTTCAAGTATAAATAGAACAAATCAGCAAACCCATGTTGCTGATAGAATGACAGCTAATAAGGCTGAAACTAGCACTTTAAAGAGTCAAATTCCTTTCAACCTGGAGCAGGAAATTTCAAGGATCAAAATCTATGTTCCCGTGACTGAGTTAGCTGCTCAACATGTATATAAGAACCAAATTTTGAAGGCTTTAAACATCGAAGAAAATGAGGACACAGTCAATCTTAATGATGACCAACCAAAGCTGATTTTTGGTCCTAAGATTGAAGGTAGATATCAAGAAGGACCTGTTCCCCCTTTTTATGTAAGTTTAAACATTCATGACAAGATCTTGCACAATGCTATGCACGACTCAGGAGCTTCTCACAATTTAATGCCAAAAGCTGTAATGGAGAGCCTGGGTCTAGAAATCACTAGACCTTACAAATACCTTTACTCCTTTGATTCCAGCAGATTAAAATGTTTAGGATTAATTAAATATCTCTGTGTTAACTTAGCCCAAATCCCATCCAAATGATTAGTGATGGATATCGTTGTGGCTGATGTTCCCCCCAAATATGGAATGCTATTATCAAGATCTTGGGGGGCTAAGTTACAAGGGACTATGCAGATGGACATGAACTATGCGACTATCCCTGTTTTCAATCAGAATAGAAGACTCTACAGGGAGTCCCATATGAAATACACAGTTACAAGTCAAGACAGACCACAAAACTCTCCCCTGTATTCTATAAACACAGGCCTTGATTCTTTTATTATGTTTAATGATGAAACACTTGGTGAACAAGTCACTTTAACAGGATTAATGGCCGACAGGGAGGAAGAGGAACACAACGCAGAAGTGTCGAAACAATTTGCTGAATTTGAAGATGTTAGAAAACTAAACAAAGGTCTTGAGCTATAGGGTAGATGTCCTTGGCTTTTAAACATTCACAATCAAGAAAACAACCCTCAAACAAACACAAATCTTGAGGAATCAAAATAAATGCAACTAAGTGCTGAGATCCCACAACAATCAGAAAGCACAGTAGCTGAAGATGACATTCACCAAACAGATGAAATTAAAACTAGTCCTCTGTGGAGTACGTATTTTGATGGATCCTGCACTAAGAACAATGATGGTGCAGGTGTTTAGATTACTAACACTGAAAATAACCACATAGAAAGCATTTCTTGCAAACTAAACTTTCAGTGTTCCAATAACATAGCAGAATATGAATCCCTTCTCCTAGGCTTACGTTTGTTGAAAAAGTTAGGAGCCACAAGAATCAATGTGTATGGGGATTCAGATTTAGTCATTAGGTAGGTCAATGGGGAGTATAATGCGAATCATCCCAGACTCAGAGCCTACCAAAACGATGTGATGGACCTTTTGAAAACTTTCGAGGAATCCACACTGATGTTTGTCCCAAGAAAAGGAAATATTGCGGCCCACAATTTAGCCTTTGCAGTTAGAACATGCTTAACACCGTATAATACCAAAGACTTCACAACTCAGATAAGATTTAGACCAGCTGTGCCTGATAATGAGAAGTATTGGTAGGTGTTTGACAATTACAAACAAATATAAGACTTCATGCAATTCAGAAATGAATTCGACTACACAGTTCAGACTCAGATTATGATACAGACTGTAGTGAAGAAAATTTTCTTAGTAAAGAAGAGCTGTCTCCTGAACTTGCTAATATAAACCTGTTATCTGGCAAACTTAAAAACAAAATAGAGAAGACTGTAGAGTTAGAAACAGAGGAGTTAGAAACTCTGCACTCTAAAGATGAAAGTTTGCCAAGTGGTCTAACGGCTTTGGAAGAGTTGTTTGATCTTAACGATGTGGCCAAAAAGCCAAAATTGGAACCTGTAGAGACTGAAGTGGAGGAGTGCAATATAGGCAGTGAAATTAAACCTATGATGATTAAACTGTCTAAAAATTTACCAGCTCACATTAAACTCAAATACATAGAGCTGTTTAAAGAGTTTTCTGATGTTTTTGCGTGGAGTTACGAAGATCTTAAGTCCTATGACACTGAAATAATACAACATAAAATTCCCCTCAAAGAAAACCAAAATCCATTCAAACAGAAACTACGCAGAATAAGCCCTATTCAGTTGCCTTTGGTTCAGAAGGAGATCATGAAAATGTACGATGCTAGTATTATTGTCCCTATTAGATATTCTAAGTGGGTGTCTAATCTGGTGTCTGTTAAGAAGAAAAATAGATAAATCAGGCTTTGTATAGACTTTAGAGACTTAAACAAAGCATCATTAAAACACAACTACCCTTTACCTAAGATGGACCATATTTTGCAAAGGGTGGTAGGGTCTAGGAGAATTTCTTTGTTGGACGGTTATTCAGGGTACAATCAGATCTTAGTTTACCCTGCTGATCAATTAAAGACAGCCTTTACTACACCATGGGGCACTTTCATGTATGTGAAAATGCCTTTTGGTCTAATGAATGCTGGAGAAACCTTTCAGAGAGCCATGGACATAGCATTCTCAGAGGAACTAGGCTTCTTCATCATTATATACCTTGATGATGTCACTGTGTTTTAAAAAACAGATGAGGAGCACTTGGAACATTTGAGAAAAATTTTCGATAAATGCAGGAAGTTTGGGATATCTTTAAACCCTAAGAAGACACTTTTCGGTCTCCAAGAAGGTAAAATTATTGGGCACATTATTTCAGAAGAGGGTATTAAGATAGATCCAAAGAGGATTGAGGCCATATTGCAAATCTCTCATCCTCAGAACATCAAGGAGTTGCAATCTTTCATTGGAAAGATTAACTTTTTGAGAAGGTTCATCCCCAACTTAGTTGAGCTTCTTAGGAATATCACAAACATGTTGAAGAAGGAGCAAGGGGTAAAATGGACCTTGGAAGCAAAGAAATCCTTTGAGCTGGTGAAACAAGCGTTAACCAAAACACCGGTTCTCATAAGTCCTGATTTTTCAAAATATTTTTATATTTTTTCGTTTGCATCAGAAAATTCCATAGTTGTTGTCCTTTTACAGAAAAATCTGCAAGGACAAGAGCAACCTATTGCATTATTTAGCAAGGCATTGAGGGATGCCCCTCTGAAGTATAACATTATGGATAAGCAAGCTTTTTCTTTGGTTAAAGCTTTGAAAGACTTCAGAGTGTACATCCTTCACTCACACATCATTTCCTTTGTCCCAAATTCAGTTGTTAAAGACATTCTAACACAAGACCCAGATGGTAAGAGAGGTAAGTGGATTGTTGTTATCCTTGAATTTGATTTAGAGATAAAACCCACTAAACTCATCAAAGGCGAAGGTCTGGCTAGATTAA
Organism: Pinus albicaulis; assembly: GCA_034641835.2. Lineage (NCBI taxonomy): Eukaryota > Viridiplantae > Streptophyta > Pinopsida > Pinales > Pinaceae > Pinus > Pinus albicaulis. The sequence continues at coordinate 774,454,477 of CM076576.1, read as the reverse complement.
TGGCTGAATCCAATTTTGAAGTTCTTGATATTAATATGATTAATTCTTTAGATGATCAAGAGGAATTTTCAACTCCCATTGTTGAAAACCATTTTATGAATTCCTTTTGGTATGCTGATATTGTTTATGTTTTGCTTAATTTGAATACACCTCCTGGTTTGACAAAAACAAAGGAAAGATTCCTCAAATTGAAAGCTGTAAACTATTGCGTTATTGATAGATGTATTTACTGGAAAAATGCAAGTGGTCTATTTCTTAAATGTTTGCCTGAGTTTGATAAAGAAAAGGTTAAATACCAGTTCCATAAAGGAGAGTGTGGAGGTCATTTATACTGGAAGACAACAGCCAACAAAATCTTGAGGGCTGGTTTCTATTGGCCTACCCTTTCTCATGATGTGCACAAGATGATCCTAGCCTATCATAAATGTCAAATTTTTGAAGGAAAAATAAAACTGCTATCCCTGCCTCTGCATCCAATCACTGTTGAAGCCCCATTTCAACAGTGGGGACTTGACTTCATAGGAGAGATCCATCCCCCATCTTCTGCCCAGCATAGATGGATTCTCACTACCACAGACTATTTCAATAAGTGGATAGAAGCCATACCTTGTAGGGAGGCAAATGATTCAGTTATCATAAAATTTATGGAGACTAACATTCTCTCCAGATTTGGCTGTCCTATCAAGATTATCACTGATAATGCAGCAACATTTGGATCAAACAAGATGGTTGATTTTTGTCACAGATATCAGATAACATTGGGGCATTCCATGGCCTATTACCCTCAAGGTAACGGACTTGTAGAATCCTCAAACAAAATTTTAGTGAACATAATCAAGAAACTATTAGAGGACAACAAAAAGTCTTGGCACACAAAGCTATTTCATGCACTGTGGGCTGACAGATTGAATTTGAAGAAATCTATTGGTATGTCACCTTTCCAGCTTGTGTATGGTACTGATGCAATTTTTCCAAACAGCCTTGGTGTACCAGTAATGAAGTTGATCCAAGAGTTGCAAACTGAAGATAATGACATGATCAGAAGAATAAATCAAACCATTCATCTTCAGAAAAATAGAGAGGAAGTTTATAACAAATCATTGCAGAAACAGATCAGCATTAAAAAACTTTTTGACAGAAGAACAAAGGCCAACAATTTCAAAATTGGGGACAAATTTTTAAAGTGGGACTCAAGGAGGGAAGAGAAGGGAAAGCATGGAAAATTTGACAACTTATGGCTTGGCCCTTACTCTATTCATTCAGCTGCTGGTAACAATGCATTTTTCTTGCAGGAATTGAATGGAGCAGAACTGTTTGGGGATCCTGTCAATGGCAGGATGCTTAAGCATTACTTCTCTTGATACATATTATGTTCCAAAAGCCTTTTTATCTTTTTTCATTATAAATATCTCATCCACCATTGCATTCAAATTTAGAAAAATAAAAAATACAAAAACAAAGAAAAAAAGAAAAGAGGGCAGACTGTGAAAACAAGAAAGGTATAGCCCCATACCAAAAAAGAGAAACAAATCTGAAAGTGTGCAAGCTCAAATGCCACTCCTGAAAACCACACTTCTAGTTAGTCAAACAACTTAATATTGACTAATTAGCTTTAAATTTTCTGCTGATAGGATAGTGAATTCGATTTTCCAAACTGTTTAATCTTGGCTTATCAGTAGATAGTTTAGGATAGAAATTAAAGGTTCAAACATGCTCAAAATCTGAACCTAAGTTTCCAAAGAGAGATGACTCAAATCTGTTTCATTTTCTGAGTAAAAAAAGATGTAAGTCTGGTTCCAATCAACTTAAAATCTGAACCAGAGAAAAAAAAAGGAAAGACAACTCAAAACAAAGGTGAAAATAGAGCTGTAAAAAGATAAAGGAAGTGCTTTGAATTTTCAGGTCCTAAGCCTTCCATTTTGATTTATTTTTCTGCAAAATAAATGTCTATGTGCAAATTGTTTTTATGCCATAGACCAGCATCAAGTTAGACTGTTCAATCCTGACTTGGATTCTTTTTAATTTCTATTGTAGAATTTAAGGAATAAAGTCTATTGGACAGTCTAATCCCAACAGACAGTAGATTAGGTAGAGAATCATATGGGCTCAACTATTTAATCTGAGTCCATGGAGAAATAAGGAGTAGAAATAGATTAGATTTCCTAATTTCAAAAGAATAAATGTTGTGAAAATATTTTGCCAATCCAAGTGGACTCTAATGAAGAAAAAATGCTAGATCAGTAGGATTGGGTAGGTAGAAAGCTTGTTGATGAAATATCCATTGTTTTTTTTTTGTTGCTAATATGTTCAGAGCAAGATCATCCTAGCAAAGGAAGGGCAGCCCAATGGATCAGGCACAGGTCAGCCTCCCAGAGAACACAATAGATGAGGCACAATTCAGCCTCTCAGAGAATGAAAATCTGAAGTTTCCTGATGCCTTCAAAGAAGGCACCATCCCCAAGTGGAGCCACTGTTAGCCACCTACAAAATTTTTTATAACAAAAGGTGGCTAAGAATTTTGAGCCTTCAAGGAAAAAATTTTATTACTAAAAAATGTTGGCTCTTGAAGACTCTTGTAGACCTCCTACCTATCCCCTATCCAGATCTCCACTACTGTGCCTTTTCTGCATTTAGAAATCCTGCAGATTACCAAGACAGATTACTGCTGCAAGCACCATTTCCCTTTTCCCCTTCTTCCAAAACTAACTTTCATCTGCTCCCCTTTCTCCATTAAACTCCTCTGTTTTCATGATCCCTTTTCTCCCTTTCGTGAAAATCCTCTTTTCATGGTTTAAAACTCATTTTTAAACTATATCGGAACCCTCAATTTCCTTTGAAAACCATTAAAAACCATAAAAACCCACATTTTGGACATATATGGGTCCTAGCCCTTTTTCCCTTTGACCCTCAGTCATATAGTTCTCCACGCGCCCAAAGGCCCTGCAAATGGGTGCCTAGCCATATTATATATATCTCGCCCCCCCCGAAAATATTAAAACCTTATGTTATTTTCAAACTTTTGGTTTTTAATTATTTTCTAAGGTTTTTCCGCCGGTTCAAACCCCAGTCAATATCCACCGTCGATCTGATCTGCAGATCGATGGCGCGGAATCTATCACCCTGGTGGTCCCCGCCATCCACTCGCCGTTGCCAAAACCGGCGGTATCCATCACACCGCCTTCGGGTGAACGACGGTTTTCTTCCGATCGACAGTGATTCCACTCACCAATTGACGCGTGGCCTGGGCAATGTTCGCCAAACCGCCATCCATCGCACGTTAAACATCGGACGTGGACCCCGCGCGATATTAGCGTCCACCGTTTGATCTGAGGCTGCCCATATGACAGCGATCGCTCACCGAAGATGCCCGATAGTTAACCAGGCTACGGCGCGGTGTTTAAAGGATCTTTGTCATCGATCTGATCTGCAGATCGACGACCCAAAATTCATTGCCCGTTTTCTCCATTTTGACTTTCCACCTCTGCTCCCGACCGTCGATCTCTGCGTGATCGACGACTCTGATTTAAACTATTCTTCCACTTTCTCTATGACTTCTCCCGATCAATCTCGACCGTTGAATGATGCCATCCAACTACCACGCTCCCTCCACATGCCTTCTGAAGCAGTAAACCTATATATGCAAGATTTTATAATTTTTGTTTGTATTTTGCAGGATTTAAATGGTTTTCTCGCCATTTCTGAAGAGAATTCAGAAGCAGAGGGTGACGATCCTCCCGCCTCTAATCCATCAGAGAAAATAATTTGCAGGTTTTAAATTCACGTATCATCAGTGGTTCATGAGGCATTGATGCTATATCGCCCCTGCGCTACCCTACACACTAGAAAAACACAACAAGTCAATCAAAAATCAAAGAGTATCAGTGTCGAAGACCAAAATATATCAGGAGAGAGGATGGAAGAAATATTTGTGGGGATCACGTCTAAGAATGTTTATCAAAAGCCTAATCCCTGATTTAAAACACATTTTAAATAAGATTATAAGTGTTTTATCAACAGGAATGCCTCCACCACCACATCTGAGGCAAATTGATTCCTCCCAGATACTAAAATGCCACCTGTGCCTCGAAGTACTCAATCAGAGGCCGAAGTTATTGATTAAATGAAGATATTCGCCTCAGCGCAGCCAGAAAGTTACTTCTGCAAGGAAACTTAATGACAAACATCTTCAAAGTTACTTCGACGCTACACAGAGCCTCAAAGGTCAACAAAAGCTCCCACCGAGCTTAATATTTATGTAAAAACATTTAATACAGAGGACACCTATGTAATTTTCTTCATTGAGCCCCCCAAAAGCCAGAAACCATTAAGTTTGTGTTAATTGTAAATGAGATCTTTTATCAGATCTCACCTCCTCATTCTTCTATATATACTACTGCAGAAGATGAGAGAGGGGTTGGTTGATTAGGTTGATAAAAATTGTAATGTAATTGAGCTTGAGACTTCTATCTGTAAATAGTTTTCACTGGACCTTGAACCTCTGCTTGTGATAGATTAGTTAAGCTGAATAGTGAAGATGATTGCTAAACTGAAACATTGGGCTTAAATCTGTAACTGGTTTGGAGCATCAATACAAGTTGATTTATGGGATCCTGGTCTATGTTGACGGTGATGTTTTTTCTCATTGTAACTTGTCATTTTGTTTCTTTTTTCTCCGTGTTCCATTTTCTCTTATAAAGAACAGCATGCATAGAGTTAGGACCTACTGTACATCAGTACCCTTCTCTAACTAAAAATCTTTATCTGAATGTTTTCTTCTAATCTGTGTTATTTAGGAATGATTTAATTCAGTTCAAGCATGGGAATGCTGGCGTTCCCTCATCTTATTGTCTTAGCTGAATGTTGTTCTTAAATTTTATTTTCATTTCATGTTAAGTAGTGATGAACTAAGGAAGATATGGTGAGCCCTGGTCCTTGTTTTATCCCAAAATACTGACTGAAAGTTTCCCTTGGAATGTGTTGAAAGCTAGTTAGTTTGAAAGTACTTGCTAGATCTTAGGCCATTTTTTGTTATCATTTGTGTTTCCCATGTTTTAAATGTTTTCTATTGAAAGTATATCGAAAGCAGGCTAGTTTAAAAGCACTTGCTTGATCTTAGATTTCTTTTATGTTTTTCTTAAGTGTATGTCAAAGCAGGATAGTTTAAAAGCACTTACCTGATCTTGGACTGCTATTTGTTCTTCATCTGTTTAAATTTTCCTTCTTATTGTATCATTTCATTCCATAAATCAAACTTTAAAGAGACCCTTAGACATAGATGACTTGCCCCATGGACCACTCTTGAACCTGCTATTTCAATTAAATCCTTTTTATGACTCCATAGCCCAATAGACTAAAATCGAGCGTTATATCTATCTTTTAGCCAAAGCTATTCTACTTGCTTGCAACTTCTCACATTTGAAACTCTTTGCACTTAGAACTTTCCACCTCAAACAGTATTCATGCTCAACCATCCAAAAACAAACAAAACCATTGATCTTCATAACTATCCTAATATCATTACCCAAACTCCAAAGACAAATCCATCTTTGCACTTATTGGAGAGATCCCTCTCCAGATTCAGGAGGGCTAGATCCTAGATTCCCAAAGTGGTTGAAACGATGTTTCTCCCTGAGATCGGACTTTTCCAATATTGCTGATTATAGGGAGCTGACATGAGTCACCCCACTTTGGCTTTGCCCCTTGTTTTTTTGTTCGGGGGTGCCTTTCCCTAGCTTCAGATTTGCGAATCCAAAGTCTCACTTCTTCTACTTAATTTTCTTCTTGATCTTAGCGGCATAACGATATCTTGTGCGAAGAGATAGAACTGCATTTCCTTCTGAATGTATCTGTGAAAAGAAATGCGATAATTAAGCACCAAATGTCTCTATGAATATTCAATACCCAACTTTGTGTGCAGGCTATGGAACAAATTCGTCAGTTCATGCACAACTTGATCCCTTTGCTACCACAACGTGGTCCATTGGATGTATTTGTCCTCATAGCTCCCAACAAGGTAATACTATTCCTTGATGCTATCTCAGAATGAATTCTAAGTGGGTGTGACTGAGAACAGAGAGGGTTCCCTCCCGTCCTTTTGGTCATAGTAGGTTTCCCTCCAGTATTTGACATGGGGGGTGACTTTGAGGAGTGAAAAAGTACTATTTTCTCGATCAGAGAAATCATGGACCGAGAAGTAGCCTTCCAGAAAATTCAACCATATATCTATGGTGTCTACATCTGTAAGACCTTCAAATACATGAATGTCGAAGTTGACCTATACCTTGAAAGGAGTGGCACGTCCAGAGTGGCTGTTGGATACAGATGCGTCGCCAGTGGTCAGTCGTTGAAGGATCCAATCAAAGTTATCCATAATCACATTCCTTTGTTTTTCAAGGGCCTCTTCGAGAAATATTTTGATAGGATCTCATACTCCCTCGTCTTTCTTTTCTTCCCCCATGGCCGATCGTCAGGGTTTGCGAGGATGAACTTGCAAAGTTTCAACCAGATCGAGACCTAACTCCTTACAACCCGACCTCTTTGGGGACATGCAAAGAAGGATCGAGAAATAACATACCGCTCTGATGACACGAATCTAAATTTATGCAGGAACATAACAGAATACACATATAACCATAATTAATAAGATGCAATGGAAATAACACTTCATTTCATTAATATCAAAGAACTGAAATTTTTTTACAGACATAATGAAAATAAACTATCTAGGGTGTTGGTAGCTTATCATTTGAGAAGAGATGTGGTGGCTACAAGCCTCTGAATTGTGTTACAATGTAGCTCTAAGGCCTATTTATTTTTTAGAAATAATGGAAAACCCTACACATCCAAAAACCTAACCCTAGGATATGAGGTGCCAAAAATATGGGCCCTGTTTGGGTAAATTGGTACATCAACTTCCCGGGGACGTAACTTTGGCATATGATCTCCGTTTGATGTGATCAATACATATTTAGAAATATCTATCTGAGGAATAAAATTTTAAATGTGAGCAACATTGAAGGAACTCCCATGTTACTCCCAGTTTTCCCAAAAACGTTTTTTAGGGCCTCAAAATGGATCCAGAAGTTCAGGACCTGAAAAAACTACTAAAAATAATAATTTGTGCTGAAACTAAAAAAATTAAAGAACCGATGGTGGGGGTCCAAATGGAATAGGTGGGTGGCCACTAATATCCACCTAGATCACATACATACCATTCCTCTTATGAGGTTTTTCCAATGATCTTCCACCTCTAACTGTTTCCCCTCCATCCAACCTATATTCGAACTGAGACCTTCTTCCATAGGCTAAATTCGTATTTTCCTCCTACTCTTGACTGATTCTCATCTGTCCTTGTTTTTGAAACTATTACAAGCTCTGAAGAATCAATGAATTTACCTATATATGTATTTCCTAAGCCCTTTCAAGTCTTTCCTAAGCCTCAACCAACGTGTCATTATCCGCCTTACAACTTCTCATAGTTTTGACTTAGGAGAAGCCTTAACCTTGTTATCGAGTTAGTACCCCCTTGATTCGTTATCTCTTCCAATCATATGGATGGTTTGTTTATGCCTCCTGCATGACAAACTTATACAAGTTATCATATGCTGCCTTAGTAAAAATGAGTCGTGATTTTGTTCAAGGGAAGTAAACCTGAGTCGGCCTTTTTGTGGTGTCTCTTGACTCATTTTTCAGTCGACCATCCTATTCTATCAAAGTCTTGTTCTATCACATCAACTATTTGGTCCTTTTCTCGTGTTGGTTTGAGAAGGTCTCCATTGAATTTTTTTCTAGTGGGTTTGTCTCTTATTGACTTCAAAAAATTGCTCGAGATTAAACATAGAGCCGCACCCTGGCCCTATTTACATCATTGATAGGTGACCTTGTGCTCAACATTTGATCAACACCATGGGTCTTTGACTAGGTGGTTTCCCTTGTGTTCGACTTCAACTTACATTATAACACTTGGGATTCGTGCAGTGCCTTGGTTTCCATTTGACCCTATCGGTGGATCCTCGCCTCTTTGTTAGCTTTCATTATTGGTTGGTTCAGAGGGTTTCTGTCATGTGCTAGCTACATTTTGTGCATGTCAGAAACTTACTTCGGGTTGGTTACTTCACTTTTCTTCATCTGATTCCTTCCAAATTTTGGCCTGCGGGTTACACTCGTGCTGGATTGATGTGGGATGCCTTAATTTCTTCCTTCCAACAGATCTTTTCCCATTGACTCCGACTCATTTCTCTGGGAATAAGGCCTATAGTATTTTTGTCAATACCTTAGGGTTTGCAGTCATCAGTGGTAGAATCATTCTCTATCGACAGTGAGAATACATCAGTGTCTCCTGATTGGTAGATTCTCTCAAGTGTTCAACTTCAACTCATTTATTCCCACTTGTTAGATTGTATTGGGTCACCTTGACTCTCATCATAATTATCGGTGGGTTATCTCATGTTTTTTAATGGTATACATTAATGAATAGTAATCAAATAATTTCTCACATGGTTGACCTTAGATCATTTATTCACATTGTGTAGAATTGTGACATAGTGATCGGTGAAGACCTCGAGTTTGCATCAACATGTTTCAGTTCACTTTGATAGCTCCTTCAGTTTTCTACCAGTGAAACCATCCACCCTTATATGATGCAGTTCATTACAACAACTTCTTATATGTTGGCACCCGAGTTGCATCCATTACTGTTTTTTCCACCACTTATGATTTGGTACTTGGAGATTCAGTTTTGACTTCAGTGATCTGATATCTTTGCAGCATCATTGATCAATATTCTATATGTGATACCTGGACATGATTTTGATATGTACTTTCGGGTAGTGATGAGATGATTCACTATGTAATTTACAGTTCAGTTATACTTGTATACATATTGGATCTACTCCACACTTAATATCTGGACATGTTTTTCTTTCATTGAGCATGGGTATCCCCGCCTCAAACACGAGCTTTATTTCTGATTTCTTTCACTAGTTTTTGGCAGGTTGAAATCTGGTGAGGTCCCCTCTAGTCCTCACAAGGTTATTTATTATGCACATAATACATTTCGGCCATCATGTCCCCCTTGTTATACGAAATTTTCATTTATGGATAAAATAAATTACCTAAGTGTGGTGTTCCTTCACTCAGAACAACAAAATAAATACAACTAGTATTTTCTCTAAAACAAATAGATATACAGAAAGGGGAAGAGCCTACTTGTGATCCTTTTCGCTCTCCTTCTCCTTCTGTCGTTGTTGTCGTCACTCTCAATCCAACCCAAGATGCTAGATCGATTCCTGTAATCAAATACAAAGAACAAAAAGAAACACAAAATATACAAGTATCTAATTATCTTAATCAAATCAAACTGATTAGATATGAGGATACATACATCATCAAGAATAAATTTCATGAGATATAGACATATGTATTGAGAAAATGAATAGATATATTTATTAAAGAGTAGGAGGAGAATATTACAACCAATAGATTGATTTTTCGTCAACCTTCTCCAACTTCATTCCATCCTCATCACATCCAACATCATCTCAGTCGCATATCAGTACTTCCAATATCTTAAAATGAGAATCCAACAACATAACTTTGCACAAAATTATTCCTCCCTAGCACTTAGATGAGTGCTCAATTTATAGGGGAAATGATGGTAGTTTCTCATTGAATGGATTTCTAATAATAGGCAAGACATGTTTCCAAGTTCAAAGGTGGTGGATGGACACTTGGATTCGGAGTATGACACCTATGGAGTCTTCTAAAAGGCACTGACCATGTGGATATTCCCAGAATAATGATGATTTCACTCCCAGGTGACCAACACACCCTTGAGTGTCAGGAAGTACACTGCTGTGCACCCTTGCAGGAGGCATTGGCACTGCAACAAAGTTATTCCCTTATAGAGGAGCGTTGGTTAGTTAGTGGGTCATACAATATATACTTCAAACCTTGGAAATATCACAATTGAGGCCATGAATGGAATGTATTCACTTAGGGAATATAGCAATGGAAATATAAGGGGATAATAGACCCTATTCATTGGTCCTAGGGGATGATGTCCAGTTTGACCAGGTCTTGGGGGATGATGCCCAAATTGACCTATAACAGCTTCCCCCTAAAAAACGAAGTCAAAATAATAATAGTATCTGGATGAGATTCTTTACGATGTGATGAGTAGGATATGAAGTGGAAATTGACCTGCATCAATTTGAAATACATTACATAATGATATATTTCATCTTGATCATGAATTGATAAGGGAGACATATCCATGCTCAGCACATAAACTATCATAACATGTACATAATTCAGAAAGTCATCTACATTGGAATGTTGCTCGATATAGACATGCCTACATATATAGGCCCATGTTCAGATGACGATATGTATTTAAAGTCATCGTACAGATGATGTGTAAAACAATCCCAAAATCGCAGCCCAGATGGATGAAACTAGATCCGAGGTCTTCATTAGGGGAATTTTGAGGCCTAAAATGGGCCTCCAAAGGAAATAATAAAATAATAGCTAAACCAATAAAATAATATATATGAATTTACAATTCACTTTTTTCACCAAAATCCATGTAACTATGGTTAAATTCAATTCAAAAGTTGTACCAAAATAAAAATAATAAAAAAATTGTGTTGATGTGACTATAAATAAGAATGAGACTTTCAAGAAAAAATCATTATCATTGCACACCTAATGCATTTTTCTTTTGTACTTAAATAAATTAAATTAAAATATAAATATAAATTCATAAATTCTTAATTATAGAATATACTATTAATTAAAATTTATATTATTTAAATGATATAATAACATATAATTAATATACTATATAAAAATAATGTAATATAATATATTGTTTTATGTATGAATTTTATATTACATATTGCATTGATCTGAGCTATAAATAAATATTTGAAAATATACAAATATAGTATTTATTGAAAAGTGTGTAAATACATGAAGATTATGTAGGGATATGCATTGTTTATTTCAAAAAATATGAAACGAAAATAATAATATTTTATTCAAAAAGTGTGAAATCACATTTAAATCACATTTATTATGAGTACTTTACTTTATGACTTTAAAAGTACTTAGAGCACTACCATGGTTAACCATGAGTTTTTATCCACCATTGAGAATGTGACAAGTAAGTACCTTTAACTCAAGCAATGCCACCTCAACCATTAGGGATGATGGCATCCCCTAAAATGTGATTGGTTCTCATAAAGTGAAATTTGATTGTACATTTTCCTTAGGAGGCCCATTTTAGACATCAAAATTCCCCTTAAGCTTATCTTGTTCACTCGATCGTTCAAGTACAAGTCTAACCATGTGAATATATGATTTGAAGTTGAACATGGGAAGACATTGTCTAATTACCGGCTAATGATGTGAGTTGTTAACAAATGCGAGAGAACCACCATTAATGTTAATGGCTCTCAAGGTACTTCAATACAATTTGTAAGGCGTGAATAGATGATTTGATGTCAAACAACAAACAAAATGTTTTGGTTAAAGGTCCGGAAGCGAGAAACCTGCCAATGATGTAGCAATCCTCAGGGTACTGGAAGATGTTTCTAAGTAAACTTCATGGATGATGAGCTGATGTTGACAGGAAGATAATTTATCGTGAAACAGGAGTAATGATTTCAGAGACAAAATGTGACTTGATATAGCAATTTTTAGGGATGATTGTCATGAAAATGAAGGTTTATGAGTATTTCAAAAGGATGATGATTTACTGGATGACTTCTCTTGAACATATCGGCGACACTGAAATGAGTTGGAAGCATTGACCCAAAACCGAAGTGATGATATGATGAACCATCAAGAAGATTACCCAACCCAAAAGTCATGGTGATGGAGTGAAAGTGTCATGTTCAAGAGTGACCTGCTACCATAAAGTGTTATGTTATTTTTCCCAAATTTTCCCCAGTCATTGCTGGCCAGTACCTCTTTATTTTTTAACAAGCTTGAGGAGGGTAACATATGCTTGATCTATAATTCGACCCTTCGGGTGAATCCATCTCTATTTAATAATTTAACGAGTCCAACGATAAATGAAACTTGGTATTTCCATTATCGACAAGTTTGTTGCTATTTTATGTTTTAACGAGTCTATCAACAGTGAAAACTTGGCCCTTTTTCATGTTTAGAGAGTTTGAAAAAGAGAACAAAAAGAAAACTCCATGAGTCCTTTTTCATAAATTTGTCACTCAGGTCCAAAAAAGTGTAAAATGATACCTGGGAAAGCCTCTTAGCCATGTTCAACTAAGTTTTTCATTTTCCATAAATAATCTATCTCAGTCTAGAAAAGGGTTAAACTTATACTGAGTAGATGTCGTTTCATTTACTTTTACGAGATCGAAAAGACAAGTGCTCGACAATATTTTCACATTATCGACATTTGAAAAGAGCTAAAAGAAGACTCCAAGGGGTTCCTTTTTTGCAGTTATCAAACCTCGAAAAAGAGATAAAATTGCACTTTAACTCCTTTTTATTTTTTATCAAAGCTTGAAAAAGAAGGATAAAAATATGCTTTGTGCTCAAATCATTCTTGAATAATTATGCACGCTAAACTCACTATATCAGTTGTAAAAAATGTTCAGAAAGCCATCAAATGAATTAAAAATACATGTTTTATAGAAAAAATGAATAAAAACCATAGTCACAACATTAAATATGATTTAAAATAATCAAATTGAATAACTAAAAGAGTTTTTACCATTCCAAAGTTACCATTTAAAAGTTAGTAGCTCTAATCTAGTTTTTCCCCCGAACATCAGCGGTCGATTGCAACAATTTTAGTGGACGATTTCTCTTGCCATTTCATCCAAGTTGGAGCTATGAACCTTCCCTTTATTTTAGTATCATTTTCATTGCATTTCATGGTAAATTTTTAGGGTTTTAAGCACCTTAGGGTAAATATATCATGCTTTGAGGGAAGTGCACCCTCGAATGTCGAAAGGTGTGTTGCAGTGCACCGAAATTGAAGGCCAGATGCATTGAAATTATTTGTCCCTTGACCTGGGGTGCGTTGGGCTCAATTATCATTTTTTCTCTTGCCATGTGCCCAAATTTTCCCAATTTTTTTGCATGAAATGGATCCTAATGAAGCTTATGATTGTGTTTCAGGTATTCATCGGATAAAAATGACGATTACGTGGCGAGAAAGAGAACATGAAGAAAAAAAATATGATTTCGCTAAACGATCGAAGTACAGTAAGAGCCCTTAGAAATTACGGGTTGCTTAAATACTTAAGATTGTAAGGGATGAGGCAAAAAATGGAACTGTTGGAGTTCCTAGTTCGGTCATGGGATTTGGTATTGCAAGCTTTTCACATTGGGGAAAAAATGCTCCCAATATTGGTGGAGGATATTTATTTTCTCACTGGATTATCGAGGTGAGGTTCTCCCATTTCCCTTGCTGGATCTACTCTTTCAGGAGAGTCAATGAGGGATTACATAATCCAACATTGTCATCTAGATACTGAACCGAGTAAAGATGGGAAAATAAGTATCTATGATGTGCATGATCTACCTTTGAGAACCATCCTATTTACTCTCACAAAACTTGCCAGTTCCACTACACTACATGTGGAAAACAGATCATACATGCAGTATGCACTTGAGTGTTTAGAACCAACAATATTTAATCAGGCTGAATTTGTTCTCTTTCCGATTAAATAACAATTGACCAAAGCAAAGGGAGGAAGGAAGAATAATTTCAACTATGGTTCGATCTTGATTTCCTTCGCCTTAGAGAGGATTCCATTGATGCAGCCCTAACATGTTACACTAGGCATTTCTGGCCCTAGATATCCACAGATGTAGAGATGGGTTGAATTGATTTCTAGACATGTTGATCCATCAACCATTGTATTCTCTACTACATTCTTTCTCTGGTTTAGACAAAAGATGATCACCACAGATCGGTATTCATATGCAGTCTTAGATTCCCGCGGAGGTTTAGACTTGATTCTACTAGATGGTGCTCAATGGGGTGTAATAGGTAAGAATGTTTTGACCATTTTTTTTTCTAATGTTTCTACATGGTTTTTTATTTAGATGTTTCCCAAATACTAAACTAAATTTTTGATGTACATAGATGTGGGTCGAGTTTGACCAGTGGGTGAGTCAGAGCAAGGAGCAGATGAGCCAGCAAAGAGGGATGTCAGGAGAGAAGTCCTTCGAAATTTAAATATGAACGAGACTCTTGATGAGCTACAACAACACGTGGAGGGATTGACCCTTGGGATTCTAGATTTCCAGATCAAAGAGTTACTTATGAGACTGTAGCGCCACACTATTGGCGTTCCTAACTATTGGATGTTGTTATTGTGTAGGATAGCTAGATTAGTAGCTTGTTATCATGAGCATTAATTTTTTACTTTCACATTTTGCGTACATTTTTAGGACAAATCACCAATGTGTCTTGGGCACAATTTTTTTAAAAACCTATAACTATCTATCTATTTGTTTTCAGTGTTTTCCTATGTTTATTTCACAATCCTATTCAATTATGTGATGTGAATTGAAAACATGTATTTACATGTGTTGCAAATGTCTATTTAAAACATAATTTGCTAAGGAATCAATTAATGTGTTCAAATTTCTGGAAATGTGTTGATATTGAATGTAATCAGAATGTCTTTCCAAAAGTCGAACTCTTAGGAACATACGATGCAGTGTTGGGTTTCAGACAGTGTAAATGCTAGTAAGTTGCAATACAACAAGTTCCGAGTCTAACCTAACAATGATGCAGTTAATACCAAATGAAATGACATCAGAGAGAAGTTCGATCAAAGCACTATACTCAGCAATATTGTTTGTAGATCAACCGATACAACTCCCTTGAAAACTCACTCACTCGCCGCTTAGAGAAAAAATGGCCCATGCTCTAGAGGATAGATTCTGCGTACTATTACTACCACCATCAGCGTACCCAACAAATGGTTCCAAAGATTCAGACATTTGCAATGAAATTTAAAGTGGATTAGAAAATTCAAGAAAAATATAGAAAACCAAACTAATACAGTAAATGAAAATGAAAATCATATATACAATATAATACAAAATTTTACTACGCTCAAATAAGCATAGTAATGTTTAAGATACAACCCATTTTGGGGCTGTGCCAATGGAATTCCGTCATAATATACTAACTTGTAGGCGCCCTTAGCGAGAACTATTTTGACAATGTAGGGGCCATGCCATAATTTCTCAAATTTTCCTGTACCTATCAAATCAGCTTCCTGATCATAAAGTAAGACCAGGTCACCCTCAAAGAAGATGCGAGGCTGGACATGTTGGTCGTATTGCACCTTGATTCGTCTCTTATTCACTTCGTTGACCAATGTAGCTTCACGACACATTTCATGTAGATGGATGAGGTTAAGAAGATGCGCTTCTTTAGTAGAGGTGTCAGGTAACAAGTCAACAATGAGTTTTAATGAAAATATTTCACATTGGATAGGAAATATAGCTTCCATAGCACACACCAATTGAAAGGGGGTAAATCCGGTTGCATTTCTCACTGAGGTTCGACATGCCCACAAAGCCAAGTACGAGATTAAATTCCAATTTTGGTTATGAAATCCTACCATTTGCTGAAGCATTCATTTAAGAATATTTTAAATGGATTCAACTTGTCCATTGGATTGTGGATAATAAGGAGTAGAAATATCATGTGACAGTTCTAATTTGGTAATCAATTCATTCATCATGTGATTGAAAAAATGCTTACCATGATCTGTGAGTATAGCTTGTGGAACATAAAACCGTGAGATGACATGATTGAAAAATAATAATGCAATTGTTTCACCTTTGCTATTGAATGTAGGCATCGCTTTGACCCACTTGGTAAAGTAGTCTACTATGACAATAATATAACCATGCCTTCCGGACGAATGAGGGTTGCAGGTCATGAAGTTAATGCCCCATTTTGTAAATGGTCCCACAATGATAACAGGATGCATCGGCGCTGGCGGTTTGCAGATTTTATGATTAAATATTTGGCATGCATGACAACTTCTGACCATAAGGATGCAGTTGTGGAATATGGTAGGCCAAAAGTAATCGGCACAAAGAATATTCTGTGCGGTAGCGTATCTAGACAAGTGTCCACCACAATCCCTAGCATGAAAATCATTTAGAACTTTCTCGGCCTCCTCATCAGTGACACACCTTCTTAAAATTGTATCAACACCACGATGATAAAGTGTATCGCCAACGATCAGATAATCTTTGGCATGGTATCAAATACATCATTGTTGAGAGTGAGAGGTATCGGGCTAGAAAGTCCAAGTTTGGAGATAAATGATAAAATCCCCATACCAAGGATCATATGATCCGATCAGAAACAGAGACTCATCGGGAATGGATGGTTCTGATGTAGCATCAATACTATTAGAGGAAAGGTCGCAAAGAAGATCAGCCAAAACTAAAGACTTCTTTGACTTGGATTTGGTTAATTCCAAATCAAATTCCTACAAACGATGATCCATTTTGAATATTCCCCCCAACAATTTATGTGACAGAATGTATGTCATGGGGTTTCAATCTGAAATGATAATGGACTTCGGGAGCAGGATATAATGGAGAAATATTTGGACAGCTTGAATGCCCGCCAAGGCGAGCTTTTCGACGTATGAATACTTCACTTCTGTATCATTGAGAGTATGACTCAAATAATATATCGGATCTTATATCCCATATTCTTCTTGGAAAAGTACCATAACAATGGTTGTATCTCCTGTGATGATATATAAGAAATAATCACTCTGATAATTAGGGGGATACATTAATGATGCCGGGACCAGTGTATCCTTGATATCATCAAAAGAAGCTTGAGTAACCTTATCCCAATGGAAGGGAATCCCATTTTTCAAGAGTCTAGTAAATCCTTTAGCCATTCTGGCATAGTTGGGTATGAACCTCCTTAGGAATTTAGCCTTTCCTTGAAGTTTCTGTAACTGAAGTAAATTTGATGGCACATGCAAATCAAGAATTGCCTCGACCTTCAGTGGGTCTATTTGAATTCCTTATTTTGAGACGATGAATCCAATAAAATGACCAAAACCAACACAAAACAAACATTTTTGTGGATTGAGGCGTATTTGGTAGTGTTAGCAGCGTAAAAATATAGCTCTCAAATGAGTCGAGCGATTAGTCTGATTTTGTGAATGCACGGGTAAATCATCTAGATGAGGTTGAACAATGTGCTTCATGTCATTGAAATCATAATCCATTTCTCTATGAAATGTTGCCCCAATGTTCTTTAAACCAAGTGGGAGTTTACGATAAGCGAATGTGCCCCAGGGACAAATGAATGTTCTCTTATATTGGTCCTCTGGGTAGATATTGATTTTATTGTAACTAGAGAATCCATCCATGAACGGAAATATTTCACACCTAGCACAATCGTCAATAATCTGGTCGATAAAGGGAGTAGGATAGTTTCCTTTTGGACAAGCAAGATTGACATCCCAATAATCAACACACACTCTGATTTTCCCTTGTTTCTTCATGATAGGAACAATGTTGGAAACCTAATCAGTAAGCGGAACAGGGCAAATGAAACTAGCACACAAAGGTTTTTTTAACTTCCGCTTTAATGGCAGCAACCTTCTTCGGATGAACAAGACCAAGGAGTTGACATACTGGTATGACATCAAGGTAAATTTTAATGGTGTGTTCAATGATACTAGTATCTATGCCTAAAATTTCCTCATAATACCAAGTAAATATATCTCAGAATTCACAAAAGAGAGAGCGATAAGTTTCGAGTTCTAATGGAGAACAAGACACGCCGTCATGAATGTTTTCTACAATGCTAGGTTTGGTCTAAATATCGATAGAAATGGTTTCTTCAATATTTGATAAATTTCGCTCGGATTCAATAGCATTAATTGGAAAAGAATTCGAAAATAAAATTTTGATCGAAGGGTGATATAGTTTAATACGATTATCTTTTTCGTAATCCTAAAGATGGGAACGATGATGATGATATTCCCATGGTTCTCTTTTTGGCATCATGTGTTCCACAATTCTCTCATTAGTCAAGAAAATGGATGAAAAAGGATCAGATGGAGTACCAAAATCTAATGAACGATCAACCCAAATAATCAATGACGATGATTTAGGATTCACTGCCCAAGCCATGTAGATTGATTGCTATGCCAGCTCAATTGGGTTGGGCTGCAGGAATTCATCCAGCATAACAACTTCAGAATCATCGGTAATCTTCCTTAAGCCAGATGGAGTGGAGGATATCATGCAGAAGGTCTCTATTCTTTTAATTTCTACTGACTTCATAGGCGACAATAATGCAAAGGTGCCCATTAGGGAATTATCCTTTAAGAGTCCTACACCAATGTTTTGAAGTTCTAGCTGGGGTGTTTGAACTAATGGAATGCTTCTAGATACCTAGGAACTAGAGGAAAACAAAGAGAGTTGGTTTATGACTGTGATGACACCTTTATGAGGGAAGGCGATCATCCAAAAGTAAGTAGATACGATCGCACTCATAGTGTAAACCCATGGCCTTCTAAGTAAAATGTTGTAGTCAAGGGGTATTTCAACGACCTCAAATTCAACAGTTACAATCCCCCCCCCCCTTAGTTCAACATGTAGGTTATTGATGATACCGCAAGGCTTATATGTATGACTGTCAAAAGCTTTCAACTTCATAGGTGATTGAGATAGGCATGGAGAGCCAAGTGATTTCTAGCAGTTTAGAGACATAATTCAAGTAGATTCCCCCTCATCGAAAATAGTACGAAGAATGAGGTGATTGAGAACATTTACTTGGATGGAGAATGCCAATTCTACTAGTAATTGTGGCACATAACCCGTATGATTAAAGACTACAAGATTGGAATCTGTCGGGTCGATTCCACCAAATGCTAACAACAAAACCTATTTCTGGGAGGGAAAATTTTGAAGTACCTCAAGCGTCGATATAGCTAAAGGGGATTGATCCAAATCTTCAACTATATTATAATTTTGAGCTGCTCGGGCTCAAGGATTTAATGTCGATATATGGACAACTCCCTTCGGTGGCTTTATTGTTAACTCTGGAATAGCAGTTGACGAAATAGATTCCGTGGATAGATTCATGGTCGAGGTAGTAGGTTGATCATTAGCTTGAATACTGTAATATTTATTTCGTGTTGAAACAAAAACACCAATTTTTGGCTTTGTGACAGATATCATAAGCACTTGGGAACTAGAAGTTGGATCCGTCAACACATCAAATGTAGTCGAGGTCTTAAGAAATTTTAAGACTTTGGCGTGGTGAGGATAGTTGCGAAAAAAGTGATCCTCATTACATATTATGAAAGGGTAACGGGGTTTCCGATTCTTTCTAGTTTTTTTATTAGATGATCGTTCCTACGGGGTTGAATTTTTATTTTTCTTTTCTTTCCATTTTTTCTTGCTTCAGGGTTGCTTGTCACTTTTTCCTTTTCCAGATGACACAACATGAATTTCAGAAGAAGGTGCAGGATCAAATTTAGTAGAGTGTTGTGTGCTTGCAATACCGATCATACCGTCACTGGCATGAGAATCCTTAGATGGAGGAGGAATAGTAAAATTAGATCGTAGCACGTTGGGAATTTTATCATAGAGCGTGCCATACTGAGTATAAATAAAATCTAAGTACTGGGAATGAGAAATGAACTACTCTTTAGTGATGACGCTGCCTTTAGCCACATCCTCACTGATAGATGGAAACAAGGACTTAATGAACTACTCAACAGGGAGCTGATCAGGAACAAATGTTTTGACCATTCTACGACGATGACACCACTCATGAATATGATCCGAAATGTGAGTAGCATTGGTATGTTTCAAATTGGTCTACTGTTCTGTTATAGTTTCATATAGTATGGGTAACTCGAAGTGGGTCAAAAAGGTAGTAGCTAAGAAAGTGAAATTATCAAATGAAGCTCGTGGTAACTCAATGTACCACTTCACGGCTGGACCAATGAGTGTATGTTGGAAAATACGTAGTTGTACAGATTCATCATCTAAGGATTGGATGAGCACCACAAATGATAAGTAATAACATGTGTTGACGGGTCTTCTCAAAGGTTCCATTGAACATAGGAATATCCAAGGGTAATTTATGTGGTATCACCGGCCACCAAAGAGAATAGTTGATGAGGTTGTTGGTAAGCTGGTTTAAATCAGGTAATTCTAAAGTTGCAACAAAGGGAAATTGTCGATTTAAGTCAGGTTGAGCATAACTAGGATATGATGGAATTTCTTGGGCAACAATAATTTGAGCACCAACATATGGAATTTTTTTCTCGTAACCCAGATAGGGGTTGTTTTGATGACCAAACGTTTGAGGATTCTATTGACCAAAACCAGGGTAAGCTACTTGTTGTTGGAATGATTGTTGTGGTATTTACGGTTGTGGTTGCTAAGGTGATTTCCCACCAATATTATAGCCAAAACTAGAATATCTTGGACCCATTTGTGAATAGGCAAGGCTTGGTTGTGCATGTGACATCCCATAATAAGGTAATCCAAATTTTGAATGAATAATTATAGATATAAGTGGTTGTTGCAAACCAGTTGAAGGAGTTGGAGTTTGAGGGCACAAAAATTAAGGGTATTGGTTTGAAGGACCCACCTGAGACAGTTGCGGTACAAAAATATGAGCCTATAACAAGGGTAATAAAGTATTAATAAGTGGAGTATATGTGGGTGCAATAGGTTGAACTGGTTGATATGAATGCATAACCATTTGTGGTTGAACGGGCAGGATAGGCTGCCACCAACAAACAATCATTCCAACATTAGGGTGACCATAAAATGACAGAGTACTATCAGAATGAGTGACCATAGGTTCCCCCCTAGCATGAGGAGTATAATAATATGGAATATATTTTTCCCCAAATGGTGGGACTCCAGTTGAGATTGTACTAGATGGAATATACCCAGATGGACCAGCTTGATATTGCACTACATATGTATATAAAGGATCAAGTTGTTCAATACTCATTAGAGATGTACCAGATAGAATACTAGAAGATGACGTGAGTGAAGTCCATGGATTTGAGGATGCACCAGAGAAGGTTCTAGATAATGATTGGTAACCTGTTTGGATAGTAGGACTACCACATAAATGTGACTCTAGTGATGTGGTAAACATTTATGGGATAGAAACACTAGATGTTGCCACAATTGTAACAAACGGTATAGCCGGAGATGTTGATTTAGCCATGGTCATATGACCTAGTGTATATCTTATAGGATCTAGGGGAACTCGATTTGAAACAGGATCAAAAGAACCAACGTAAGTCAAACGAGGAAAAGACTCGTAAAGATAAAAATCCTCCCCAAAATGAGTTGGATTTGAGAGTGTTTCATCTTGTGGTATTTCCTCAATCAAAATAAAAGTAGGTGGAATGATTTAGCCTTCAAGCCCAAGATATATTTCATATGGTTGATTATGCGATATGGGAGACTCAATAGCTATGATCGACTATGGAGCGACCAATACGAGAAAAAATTCCGGTTTTTCGACTTCAGGATCTAGATGTTCTGGTATAAGAATGATGGGATCCGGATCAAATTCCAGTTGAACAACGTGGGGTTCAGAAGGTATGGTCTCACTAATTGGATGGATCGTGACCAAAGGTACCTATGAGGACTCCATTTCGATGATAGTGGATGAACGAGGGTGTGTAGAAATTACTCGAGACGGCTCTAGTATATGTGATGAAGATGATACACTAGAGGTACTAATTTCAGTAGAACGATGTTGCCTTCACCAACCAGAAATGGCTTCTAGTGGTAAAGGTGGTTTAAGTGCTATTCTATGCAAACGAAGGGGAAAGGGATGTTATTCTTCCACGATGACTGATTCATTTTATTAAAAAATAAATAAACAAAATAAAAGGGTAATTCTAGGAAAAAGGTTTACTAAGTAATTGTGAACTGCAGAATACCTCCTGGAAAACCAAGCATTATGGGCAGGAAATCTCCGCGAATGTTGTGTTCGGTGTATCACAAGTTACAAGGGGGCCGACTCGGTTACCTAAGGATGGTAATAAACCTAAAGTTGTCCTCCCAAATATACCTAAAGGTACATGGAGGCCCAAGTCCATATTATCACTGTCTAATGCGAAACCGCATAGTGGGAGCACCCCGTTGTACTTTTCGTACTAGAACACAGCCCTATATACCCAAAGGTACGTGGACGAGGTCCGATATACTTACTTACGTGGAGTGAGGTATAACACTTGGAATATATCGCAGACAAGTTAGCGACAACTGCTATGTTTAACGACACCTGAACACATCTCTAGCCTAGATCTTCTAGATGTTATCGTTAATGTTACAATGCTTTCTTAGGTTGATTAATGTAAATTTTATGCTGATATTGTTTAAAAAAATTTCTTTGAGGTTCACCATGTGATGTAATGTAAATTCCTAAATATGAAAACTAAATGATAAATAAACTTTCAATTTAGCTTTTTCAATGAAAATCCTAGCTAATAAGGGGAAAGAGCAATAAGTTTTTGAGCAAACAACAAAGAGCACAAAATAAATCCAGATTTCCCTAACTTGTTCCTATGAAACACACACAATTCTCTAGATGCACATGCATGTTTTTCTTTTCAGCTCCCTTTAATGTGAACGAATGAAAGGAAGCTAAATGCACAAATCGATCATATAAGTGTTCTATTTTGAGAAATGAGGAATGAAACAACAATTTCTCTTAGGAAAATGAAGAATGGAAGTACAATTTTCCTACAGGAAACAAGGAATGAAACAAAAATTTACTTTTTGAAAACAAAATTGATATAATGAAAAAATTAACTACTTTGAATTTGATTTGAAAATGATAAAGAAAACAACTAATGAAACATTGAACAAATTACTTTTCCAAGGAGGAAGAATAGGAAATTTTACTGGTCTCTAAGAGCAATCAGACATCTGAGAACTGAAAGCAATGACAAATTTTTATGGAATTTGGTTGGTTGAGGGGGAAACACAGCCTCTAATGGGAGACAATGTGTTGTAGAGCAACCATGAATGGAACACACTGCACTGCAGTGCACTGTACCCTGACCAAAAATGTGTTGGGCATAGCTAGGTTTAAAAAAAAAGCAGCTAAACACACTTCGAATGAAATTTGTTCAT
The DNA here is from genome assembly GCA_034641835.2 of Pinus albicaulis. Taxonomy (NCBI): domain Eukaryota; kingdom Viridiplantae; phylum Streptophyta; class Pinopsida; order Pinales; family Pinaceae; genus Pinus; species Pinus albicaulis. The sequence goes on along the minus strand of CM076576.1, from coordinate 774,431,299 downwards.
TCAAATGACTAATAACATAAAGTAGATGCTACTGATGAAGGTAAAAATAGGTTGAGACATCAATAATTATGGGATTCTCCCCAATGGAGTCGCCAATTTGTTATACGGAATTTTAATCTACGGAAAAATCAAATTCCCCGAGTGTGGTGTTCCTTCACTCAGAACAATAGAAGACAGACCTATTTTCTCTAAAACATATAGATATATAGAAATGGGAAGAGAATACTTGTGATCCTTTTCGATCTGCTTCTCATTTTGTAGTTCTCCTCGCTCTCAATCCAACCCAAGCCGCTAGATCGATTCTTGCAATCAAAGATAGAAAACAACAAACACCATACAATATACACGTATCTGCTTATCTTAATAAAATAAAACTGATTAGATGTAAGAATATGCACATCATCAAGGATACATTTCACAAGATATTGAAATATGTATTGAGAAAATGAACATATATCTTTATTAAAGAGTAGGAGGAGAAGATCACAACCAATAGATCAATTTGTCGTCAACTTGCTCCAACTTCATTCCAGCCTCATCACATCCAGCATCATCTCAAAAACATATCAATACTTCCAATCTCTTATCAAATGATAATCCAACAACATAACTTTGCACAAAATTCTTCCTCCCTAGCACTTAGATGATTGCTTAATTTATAGGGAAACTGATGGTAGTTTCTCATTGAATTTCTTTCGAATAATAGGAAAGATATGTTTCCAAGTTCATAGGTGGTGGAAGGACACTTGGATTCGAAGTATGACACCTATGGACTCTTCTAGAAGGCACTGGCCATGTGGAGATTCTCGGAAAAATGATGATTTCGCTCCGAGGTGACCAACGCACCCTTGAGTGTCGGGAAGTGCACTGCAGTGCACCCTTGCATGGAGGTAATGTCACTGCAACGTAGTTAGTCCCTTGCAGAGGAGTATTGGTCAGCCAGTGGGTCATATAATATATACTTTAAAACTTGAAAATATCACAATTGAAGCCATTAATGGAATTTCTTCACTTAGGGCATATAGTAACTGAAATATAAGGGGATGATAGACCCTATTCATTGGTCCTGGGGGATGATGCCTAGTTTGACCAGGTCTTGGGGGATGATGCTCAAATTGACCTATAACACCCCTTCCGACCTCATATATTAGGGGTCATCTGTTATAGAATCATTTATCACCTCTATATACTTGATTACTTATACATTGACCTTGGGTAGCCCTTCCATTCAGACTTGGTCAAACTTCTTAAAAAATAGTATTTTGAATTCCATATGCGACTCTGCCCAAAAATTTTTGCGTGCAGACATGGGTCCACTCATATATGACCCGTGTATACTATTTAAAATATTAAAAAATAATAAAATCCCTATTAATTGGGCAGGGTTTACAGGTTTTACCTATAGACTACTTACACCAGCCCATGGCCAAACTATTTCGCAACTGAAAAACTGTTTTGAGGAAGTATAAATACACCTCAAGGGGAAGGCCTAAAGAAAGAGAGAGAATGCTATTGATATTATAGCATGTTATAGCCCTGATCAAGTTCGATATTTTCCTATGCCTCCTGCATTTTCTAGGTTCAGGAAACCCTTCTTTCCTTGTGATGTTCACCCCCTCTTTATCTGACATCCTTTGTGCACCTTTTATGGAAGAAGCTTTGTGAGTCTAGGGCTAGACGGATATGGAGGATGGTTTCACTTGGAGCCATGGTAGAGTTTAGGTGATTTATTCATTTTCTCTTTAAACATTATCAATAAAAGAAGCTCTGGCATGTTCCTGATGTCTTTGTGTTATATGTCTCCTATACATGTTGAATGATCTTGTAATGGTTTATTTCATGTTATTTTTATGAGATTATATGATCTAACATGATGACATCTAGGATATATATGTTTTGAAACTATTTTGTGTGCTTTGTATTGATTGATTTGCAGGTTTTGAAGCATGAGGAGTAGCAAAGGGTTTGCACCCTGCGAGATTGACCTCAGATGTAGACATTACACACCATTTTATCACCGTCCCTACATTCCCTATTCCGAATACTGGAGGACCATCATAGTGACCCCTGTGTACTGTCACAAATCATAATTAATTTCATTACATCCCTTAACATGCAAAGAACAAAATCTCTGTGAACCATTCCTAAAGTAGACCCTTAAAAACATGTAATTTTGAGTCGGCGCTGTATTGTGGTTATGTCCTTGCGCCCATGGCTAGGTTTGCACTAGGCCTTGTGCCGTGGTCGCTCTGTCTCTGAAGGACCCCCACACTGAGCTACTTTTAGAAGGTTTTTTAATATGGAAATGAAGCTTCTTCTAACAACTTTGTGAGCGGAATCATGGATGTTTTTTCAACTCGATGTGGTCGCGTTTGTCCCTTTGGCTTTCTAGTCCATACAAAAATGAAACTTCCCAAAGGGATAGAAATTTCCTCCACCATAAGTGGATCCGAAAGCTCTTCCCTCACTCCTATAAATTCCTCTTCATCCCATTGATTCTGCTAGCTAGAATAGACCAAGAGCTGATAACAGAGAATAGTCCATAGTTGTGAGAGAGAGTTTGAGCCTTTTGCCTCTTTGAGCTGAATCGACAAATGAATGCTTTGATACGTGCCTGACTGAACCCGTCAAAGGAGGTCTACAATTTTAAGGCACAAGTTGTAAACTCCCTTTTACATATTAATATGACATGAATGATTTCTAGTTCCATCTTTGTCTATGTTAATATTCAAAGTTTCTCACTCTCGTGTACTAGTTAGATAGTCTTAAATGAATATGTACACTCGTATGCTTTTAGTGTTTTCTTTATATTTTGGTAGGTGTGTGAATATCTCTACTAACGGAGCACAAGGCTTGAAGGAAAAATATCAAGCCTGGATCACTGCAACATACTACTTCAAGAGCGTTGGATTGAGGTAGGACATCTATTCCAATCTACATTTTGTTTATAGACTAGGAATTTCGAAACCAACATGTTCCCTTGTTGCTAGACCCACACTAGGGCTAGAGGGATCACCTCTATTAGCATATGGGATTTTCTTGCACAACAAGTTGGCAACCATACTAGGGAGGTCAATGCCTACTGTCCCTTATTGCTTGTTTTGAATTTGTTATTGTTTGTCCCACTTTGGCCAAATTGTCGTTTATTTATTGTTTTTGTCTTGTTTGACTGCTTTTAGCTATTTAGCTTTTTTCTAGAGTGATAAGTCTTGTTTTTCTCAGCAAGCCCTTAGTTTTCTCCTTTCTTTCCTTGCTCGGTGCTTCTGATTTTCTGATAGTCACACCCATTTGTGCAGGTTGTCATTAATACAGGTGCTATTTTTCTTGCTCGGTGTCAAATGCTACTATACAACTGTGTTGATTCCCATAGAAGAGAATTTTGGGCCTTTGGCAATGAGTTTCTAGTGTGTCTTATCCTTTAGGTTGGTTTTTCTGCTTGGATTGATCCATCTAGATCTTGTTTCCTAACTTGGCCATCTCATTCATTTTAGTTTTGTTATCTCTCATTCAAATAGTGTGGCTTATCCATCCTAGGGTTTCTAGGTGTTTCGAACCATTCACTTGGTCACATGTTTGTTGGGTGTCTGATCTATTTATGAGTCAGTTTGGTCCTTCATTTTCAACCTTTTGTGTGGTTCCTTGGACTTTTCAATTGATTATATGTGAAGTAGGGTTTTCAAGCTTTCATTTCGTGTCTATTTGATTCTCCCTCCATCGCCCCAAGCACAGATCACATTGCTCGTTGAGTCGACTTAAAAGCCCTTTATTTTGCGTAAGGAAATGCATGCCTAGTTTTGAGTGTGTGTTTACATTAGCTTAGATTTGATCTCATCGTGTTTTGACGATCTCATTCAAATCTACTCAATGCTATTATTTGTTTTTTTAGTGTAGTATTGCATTGTTGCTTAGCACTTATACAAAAGAAAAAAAAATTGCATTCTTCCTTCTCATTCAGAAACGAAAAGTACTCTTTTGCGTTATTAGGTTCCCTTTTTCATTGAAAGTGAAACACAAAATAAAAATTTTCATTTTCCGCTTTCGCTGTGATAGTGGAATAGGGGGAAGTGTCATTATTGCATTTGCTTGAATGCTACTTTGTTGTGACCCTCTATCCTTCACTTAGTTGGCTTTTCATCGAAATGAAATGGTATTATTTATCTCATATAGTTTCACATTAGAGATTTGAGGTAACATTCGGTAGGGCCTTGAAACTCAAACCTAATTTCAAGATAAACCATAAAATTAATTCAATCAGCCTAAGGAAGCATTAAAAATTAATGCTCACACTTAGAGTTCTAGGCTAGTGACGTGTTCCAGCGTCATTAAACCTGGCAGTTTTCTCTCATAATCTTGCATTATACATCGCTAGTAAGAACTTGTGATCCTCATACCATCGTGTATATAAAGGGAGACCCCCATAGGGTGCAATCCTTTATCCATAGGAAAACGAGTCTGTTGCCTTGTCATTAGGGGAATTTTAAGGTCTAAAATGGGTCACCTAAGGAAATTATAAAACAATAGTGGAAATAATAAAATAAGATTTGATTACATCATCAAATTTTAGAGGGAAAAAGGAAAAAACTACTTTTCAACTCGTATTTTGAACTTATCTCCCTAAAGTTTTACTCAAATTTTGAGCAAGAATACTCGTTGGATGCAAAATTTAATTCCCCATCGAAGGAGTACCTATGTTGCATACTTTTGATGGAATCTTCTACATGAAAAATGAGAAATACATGAAAAACATGATTTCAATCACGTGTTTTCATGTATTTCGAATTTTCGTGTAGTAGGGTCTATCAAAAGTATGCAACATGGATACTCATTGGATTAGGAATTAAATTTCTCATCCAATGAGTACTCCCACTCGAAATTTGAGTAAAACCTTAAATAGATAAGTTCAAAATACGAGTTGAAAAAGTAGTTTTATTATTTTATTATTTTTTAATATTTTTACTCCAAAAATGGTGAATCATCCCCCATGGTTGACATTATCATCTTGAATCCTATTGGTTCTCACAAAGTTTATTTTGTTTGTACATTTTTCTTAGGAGGCCCATTTTAGACCTCAAAATTACCCTAATGAGTCGTGATACACCGAACACAATATTCGGGGAGATTGGCTTCCGTATGTCAAGTCCTTGGTCATTTCTCTTTCATTTGATCACCAAGGTGTATATTGCAGTTCACGATTACCTGGTCACCCTGTATGCCTAGAATATCCTAAATAGTCATTTTTTATCTTTACTCACTCTTTAAATTTGACAATATCATCGAGCCCTTGTCCTTTCCAGCTAGTTAAATCCAAAAGTGGCTAGAGTCACCTTTTGTCCTTTTATTGACTCTTAAAACATGAAAAGGCAAAGATTCATTTCAATTTCTTAAAATTATCGCCCACGATAAAAATTTTCCCGTGCTCATGTTATATTGAGGTTAATGGCAACACTTCCTAAGTCCATCAACTCAGGGGTCCCCTCAGATGGGAATCCTGGTTCATTTCCCTCTTTGGAAAATTTTGGTGCCCCGTATATGGCAACGTTGTCCCTCCCGGGATTAACCATTCGTCTACCAGTTTGGTTATTTTCAACCCCTATGGTGTTGAATATACCAACTATTTCTCAACTGAGTTCTCCTCTACTTGAACCATGTCAACCCCATGTTGATCTTAAGGTTGACCCCTCACCTTCTTCACCTACTTCTTCACCTCGTTCTTCCTCTTTTCCTGGTGAAAGTATAGATTCTAGTAACCGGGTGGCTAAGAAGAAGAAGAAGAAGGAAAATAAGCTAGGGGGGGAAACAAAAACTATTTCTACCCATGTAGCTAATATTGAGAAACCGTTCTTTACATCCCGAAAATTCATATTCCCTTGCAAGCTATGTGAGGGTGACCACCTTCTTTGTGATTGCCCTGGTATTACCAAGGTGTTAGAAGTGTGGTCCTTTGGCCCAATTCATCCTTCGTCATCAACCTCTGGACATCATGTCGATGATGAACCTTTAGCTAGATATAATAAGACTCGTGAGAAAGAGGGTAAGATCAAATTTACTTGTAGGTTGTGTGAAGGGATTCATCCATTAACCTCTATCCTTATATGGATGAAGCTTATAAAGTGTTGGATACCCTTTCGTCTTCTGAGTCCTATCTTCTCGTTGGTTACCGAAATTTTTCCTCGAGTCCTCTTCTATTTGATCAATTCATTGATCAGGATTCATCCCTGGTCAATTCCACTCTCTTTGAAAGTTAGTCTCCCGAGTCCATTTCTAACCAATCATTGGTTGAGAAAAAGGTCGATTTGATTCCACCTACAGTTCATGAGGTATTTTCCGTCAAGAGTGGGTCTCATCCCAGTCAGGGTCTTTTTGTTTCCTCTGATTCCCTGGGATCGGAGGACGATCCTCCAGTTTCCATGATCTAGGAGGGTGATCCTCCGACTCCCATCGCCACAGTCCTAGAAATTGATCCTCCTCATCTCATTGCAAAAATCTAGGAGGATGGTATTTCCTCTCCCGTAATGCAGGGGGATAATCCTCTTATTCTTATGGCACCCACTCCATGTAGTTTGGTCGATTCCTTTGATTGGATCTGATTCAAGGGATATCGTCTTCCTTCTTACGTGCCTTTTGATATCATTGTACAGGCTTGCAATATTGTCATACTAGGCACGATTTTAGATGAAGGTGCCTCAGTTACTATTTTATCCTCAACTACCTGACAAGATTTCGGTTCTCCACAACTTGTGCCTGTTACTCATAATTTGTTGGATTTTAATAGAGGAACCAATCAACCATTAGGGATCCTTCCAAAGTTACCTATTTCTTTAGGGGGCAAGATTTCCTATGTAGATGTGATGGTTGTCCAAGGCCCCTTAGATTTTAACTTACTCCTGGGGCACGACTACAGTTATGACATGGGAGAACTTGTCCCATCCCTCTTTCGCATGATTTGTCTTCCATACCAAGGTCGGATCGTGACAATTGATTAGCTTTCATTCTTTGGTCCTGATGTGACATCTGGCCTACTGTTGTCCCTTCCTGGTCCTTACTTACCGATGATATCTTCCCTGCCACAGGTCAATTATGTGGCTACCTGTTCCATGTTTGTGTTTACTAATAATTCAGTAAGTCAAGTAGCACCAAATGTACTGGAGGCATTGGATCCTCATTCCCAAAGCGTTTTTCTCCCATCGAATGAGAAACTCTTGGAATCCGTGACTTCTTATTCGTCATGATTAGGTATTTTGGAGCATAGTTCCTTTTCTTGTGTCAAGATCCTTAAAAAATGAAACAAGCTCATTGGAGAATAGTTCCTTTTCTTGTCTCAAGCTCCTTAAAAAATGAAACAAGATCGTCGGATAATAGTTCCTTTTCTTGTGTCAATCTCCTTAAAAAATGAAACAAGCTCGTCGGAGCATAGTTACTTTTCTTGTGTCAAGCTCCTTAAAAAATGAAACAAGCTCTTCAGAGCATAGTTCTTGTCTTATGTCAGGCTCTTTAAATGAAACAAGGTGTCGTGAGGATATTTCTTTTAATGTGTCAACCTCGTTAGAAAATGAAACACGTTCCCGTGAAATTCGAGTTTTTGATTAGATCTCGTAAAATCCCAGTGAAGTCTTTCTCTTGATCTCGTAATTGAACCTTCACTCCATCCATCTGTTAGTAACTGACAAGTTCTCTCAGACGAATGAACTAAAGCTTGGGGGGCATGTACCTCGAATTGAGTCACCATGCTAGGGGCATGCCAAATTATTTGAAGCATAGTTTGTTTCCATTTCAAGCATGTGTAAAAATGAAACCGGTTTCAAGCATAGTTTTCTAAAAAGTTTCAAGCTTGTGTAAGAATGAAACCAATTCCAAGCATAGTTTTCCATGTTTTCAAGCTTGTGTAAAAATGAAACCAGTCTTATTTTATCTTTCATGTTTTCAATTTTATCAGCCTATTTTTCCAGATGAACCTTGGTTTTCTCATTCCATCGTCACCATTTTCTTGTCCGATCATCCAACTTCACTTGGTTATTTTACCTATTCCCAAGGAACCATTGCGATGAATGGTCTTGTTAGCCAGCCTCTTGACTTTTATCATGTTCCGAGCATTTATACCATAACGAGAACAAATTTCTATCCTTTATACCACTCGTACCTCCAGGAGGAGTAATATTTCAGCTCTTTTTTTACTCTCTAAACATGAAAAGATCGCTGAGTTATTGTCGCTTTTCACTCACCAAAGACTACAAAATGCATCTTCCCAGTATACGTTTACCCCTTTTTTGGACTGGGAAAATTTATTTTAGAAAAATGAATACCTTGGTCGAATATGGCTAAGAGATTCTCTCAGATCTTTTTTTCTACCTTTTCAAATCTAAGAGACAACCTATGAAAAGGGACCTTCTAGAGTTTTCTTTTCTTCCTCTATTCCAACTCTCTAAACAAGAAAAGATGTCAATTTTTCCCTTTGTCAGACTCGTTAAATATAAATGACATTGGAAGTTGTTGCCATGACTTTATTGAGTTCCTCCTTCCTAGGGCTTATAAAATGTACTAGGATGAATTTTTCCGAAGGACAAACTTACATGACAAGCATATGTTATCCCCTTCAAGCTTGTTTCCAAAAATAATTGGGGTACTCACTAGAAATTGTGGGGGAAAATGGAACTATTTGTCGGTTGCGTCAGCAGTATGTTGCTCTTAAACATGACACTTGTCTGCAGTTCATGTCGGGTTAGGGATATCCTACATTCGTCATTTTTACTCCATGGGTTTGGGTTATCTGTTTTCACCTCTCATCTGCTCTTTGCCTCGTCACCATGACCTCATATCACTTGATGTCAAATACTACCATATTCTGGAGTTGTGCCACCAATATGCTCAAGAGAAGTTCCTTCTGCAGTTTCCAACCTTTGATCCTCTGTTCAGTCTTGATTCACTATCATATTTGTCTCGTGTTGATGATGTGGGAAACATTATGGCCCTCCTTTGACCGATCACTTCTTGTTGACTTTAGCTCATTATCTAGGAATCTGATCCAGATAATCCCTTTTGGTACCTTAGAGCTTGCATGCCTCATTGAAAATTTCTTCACATTCGACGATAGGTTCTCATCCTTGGCCTTCGATCGAGTGATTTCGCAGATGTTTTACTCCAGTTCAATTTTCACATTTTGTGGATTGTAATAGAAGTACCTTGAGAACCATTGTCATTATTGGTGGTTTCTCTCACGCATGTTAACAACTTCCATCATTGGTTGGTAATCAGGGGACTTTTTTACATGTTCGACTTCAGATCATTCATTCACATGTCTGAATTTATACTTGTTTGGGTCGAGATAGAGCGCAAGACCCTGGGTTTTATCTGATGAAATCCATGCTGTAGGATGATTTGGTTTTTCATGCTGTATACACGACTCTTCTGATTGGATGAATGTGACCATACCTAAGTTTATTTTATGCTCCTTCCCATTGGATGGTTGTGCCCATACCATGGATCTTATTACATGTTCTCTATTATGGATGGATGCGCCCATACCTCGTACTGATGTATCAGAGATATTAGTCATACTTGATCTTATAGGTCTTCTGATGGTAGTGTTTTGGTTGGGGCACATTCTCGTAAAGAATTTCACCCCTCCCTCTCTCTCGAACTTCATGCTTTAGTGGGAATTTTTACACAGCATTTTGTCACCATCCCTGCATTCCCTATTCTGAATACAGGAGGACCATCATAGTTACCCCTGTGTACTGTCACACATCATAATGAATGTCATTGCATACCTTAACATGAAAAGAACAAAATCTCTATGAACCATTCCTGAAGTATACCCTTTAAAACATGTAATTTTGGGTCGACACTGTAGTGTGGTTATATCCTCGCACCCATGGGTAGGTTTACACTAGGCCTGTCTCCGTGGTCACTCTGTCTCTGAAGGACCCGCATGCCGAGCTACTTTTGGAAAGTTTTTAAATATGGAAACAAAGCTTTTAAGATATAAAAACTTCGTGAGTAGAATCATGGATGTTTGTTCGATTGGATGTGGTCGAGTTTCTCCCTTTGGCTTTCTAGCTCCTAAAAAAATGAAACTTCTCAAAGGGATAGACCTTTCCTCCACCATAATTGGATCCCAAAGCTCTTCCTCCACTCCTATAAATTCCTCTTCATCCCATTGATTTTGCTAGCTAGAATATACCAAGATTTGATAGTAGAGAATAGTCCATAGTTGCGAGAGAGAGTTTGAGCCTTTCGCCTCTTTGAGCCAAAACGACAAATGAATGCTTTGAGACATGCTCGACTGAACCCATCAAAGGAGGTCTACAACGTTAAGAAGCGGGTTGTAAACTCCCTTTTATATATTAAAATGACATGACTGATTTCTATTTCCATATTTTTCTATTTTGATATTCAATTTTTCTTAGTCTCCTTGACTAGTTAGATAGTTGTAAATGAATATGTACGCTCGTATGCTTTTAGTGTTTCCTTTACCTTTGTGTAGATGTGTGAATATCACTACTAATGGAGCATAAGGCTTGAAGGAAAAAGATTAAGGGATAACTGAAAAGTACTATGTCAAGAGCATTGGATTGAGGTAGGACATCTATTTCAATCTACATTTCATTTATAAACTAGGAATTTAGAAACCAGCATGTTCCCTTGTTGCTAGACCCACCCTAGGGCTAGAGGGATAGCCTCTATCCATAGAGGGGATTTTCCTGCACAACAGTAGGACACACAGGTAAGGTCATCTATCCTTTTTTTTCTATTTCAAGCATTAAGACTTATAATTTGAGTGTTTCTTGTGATTATATGCCTTCCGATCTGTTAGGTCCCTCAACCTAGACCTTAAGGTAGTTTTTCCCACAACACCTCAAGCTCCTCAATTTATCTGCTACACCAATAGAATTCATGGAGAATTCTCATCTCATTGCCTCCCAACTGATTTGTAGGGAAAGTCATGGGAAATACAGTCTACCTTTTTTCTTGTCGCCCTTGATTCTCTTCTTCCTGCAAGTATATCATGCCATAAAAATAAAATAGACACCAAAATCAAAACCATGCCTTATTGATGCTCGGAGGAGGTTTATCTCATCTGCAACATTAGTCCACATTATCATGTACATGTATAATCATAAAAATATCCATATAAAAACATATCAATATATACCATCATGAATTACCATACCAATGATATACCATGACCACATGCATGACAACTATGACCTTGATAACAAGAAAATTTTCCCAAAGAGAGTGAAACTCTCTCTGATACTACTCTTGTAGTATCATATATGACCCAAAGAGTGTGCAACTCACTATGATACGACCTACCTGTGTTATTAGATACAACACAAAGAGAGTGAAACCTGCTCTGAAACCACCTCTAACACACCTCTCCCCTCACATATACCCACTTTCACCAGCTTACCCAAGGTAAGAATGAGATGAGGGGTAGTTATGTTAAGATTCGACCTACTAGGTGACCTTAAGCAAATGGAGTCGACAAAAAATACCTTACTAACTTCCCTCAGGTTTGTCATGACCCTCTAGGAGTAACCAAACCCCTCCATGTGTCCATCACTTGAGCCAACTTAAATTTTCCTTGATCTAGATCCCCATTCACTCCCTTTCAAAGCCATCCATGATGCTGGAAAATCTTAATCGCTCCCATAGTCTTGCATTAGTGCGACTGTAGTTTTTTTGCCTAGTGTTTTGCCAGTGACTGTGAAATTTAAGGCTGATTTTCAAGGTTGGGGTTAAGAATATTCACAGAAATACATATAAATTTTAGAACTCATAAAATACATGGCCACAATGATGATAAACCCAAAACTGAAACCAGGACTAGACCTGACCATCCCCAACTGAGACTGACATTCTATCAAATACTTGGTAGATAGGAAATATATAGGTCATGAATGAAAATCTGAGCATAAGAGTCTGGAAAATCATATGATTCTTAACTATAAGGATCATCACCCTCTCCCATTAGTTGTATTAACATCAATTAGTTCGTGCATCCATTATTCTTTCAGTTACAAGTAAAAACATGAAAAGAGCCATGACTAAAACCAGTCATATATCCATGCTTATGACCAACATATAAACATATAAATAACCATAATATTACATCCATTAAAGCCACATAATAACAAGCAAAATTACCAATCAAAAGCAAGAGAACTTAGCTTTCATCAAAACATAGGAAAGAGCCAACCAAGTTCAGGACTTCCGTGTACCACCCGACTATAGACATGGTTGAACCAAATATTTCTTTAAGTCAGTCACCCCCTATTAGTCATCAGTATTTTTCACTATGTTTAGATGACTATAGAATGGTCCTAGATTTTTGAAAAAAACATTCCCTGAATATTGTGAATTTCAGAAATCTCACTGCCTTCATTATCCTTACAATTTGTTTTTCACCATTCCTCACCTTGCCATCCCAAAGTCACCTTGTTGCTCCTAAAAGACTCATCATAGGCTTGTAACTCTCATTTTCATCCTCTTTCCCTGCCTATGACCTCATTTCTTTGTTTCCCCCCTGTCCATAACTCCACTTTCCATCTAGGGTTTCCTATAGCTAACTTATTCCCTTTTTCCTCGGGTTCCTCAAGCATTGATGATCTCAAAACTATCTCTATAGGATATTTAGATAAATCAAGTACATTGGATTTTGGATCTTCAATAAAGAAATTTTGACAATGCTTTGTTTTTCACTTGAACCCCCAAGCCAATTTTCAGTCAAGATCAGGTCAAAGAACCCTCCCACTAGGTCATTAGGTTTACATTGTTTTAAGGTCATCATTGGATGTTTCAAGCACTGCTCTGCCTTTGCTAGAATATGTTTCAGATGTAATAGAATGGAAAGACATGGTTATTTAAGAAGGACATGAAGGTTCACAAAGAAGATCATCTTCTTAGTTAAAATTCTGCAAGTGAGGAAAATACAAAGAGTTTGGCACTTCTGTAGGAGTGTTGAAGGATTTTTCATCAGAAGATATTGAATAAATAGGGAAAATGGCAAGGTAAACTGGACATAAATGAATGAGCTTGAAAGGGCTATAGAGAACTTAAAAGAAAACACCGATGATTGCTGCAAAGCACTCTAGACATGTAGGGTTTTGAAGAAAGTGGCCAAACAAGGTGAAAAGCATAAGTTTAACTCCATGGTGGAAGAAAAAGAGGATTTTGAAGCTTCTATTGTGTGTAATCATCCTAAAGGTGTCAAAATAAACATGTAAAATCTCCATGACCAAAATAAAGGTCAAATTCATCATTTTATTAACCTGCAAGGCAAAAGTGTAGAAGAATATCAGTGAAAAAAGAAGAAAAGGGTTTAAACCATTAGAAATTGGGTTGCAAAGTTAAATTAAATCCATGAGCCTTTAAAAGCCAATTTTTACACTTAAATGAAACATTTTTATCTTGCAAAAGACCAAGATCACTAAGGAGAGAAATTTTTTCAATTTTCCAAGCAAAATCAGGCAAATGTTTTGTGGCGCTGCGCACTCAGCTTCGTGTTGCGTGCCTCGAAGTTGGTGCTGCGCCCCTAGCTTTCTTCCTCCGTGCATTTTCTGAAGGCGTTGCATGCCTGGGAAGTGGCAATGTGCGCCTGGCAGAGTGTTGCGCTCTTTCCTGACATCCACAACAGATTTTCTCTTGGCGCTGCGCCCTCAGGATAGGCATTGCGCCCTTGGTCAGGAGGGCTTTCTAAGTAATAAAACCACTCAAATCACTCCAAAAGGCTTCCAAAATTTTGCTAAAGGTCCTCCAAACATATTTAGGGGTACTTACAGGTAATCAACCCATCTCCAAGATTTTTTTTCATCATTTAATTGAAAGAAGTGAAACCCTAAGAGGAAAGCCTAAGGCTTAAACTTGAAATCATTGTTCACCATTACTTCGTTTGCCTGTAAAGAAAATCAGTGATAGACAGAGGAATTAAAATGTTTGGAGGTTTTTCATTCATCTAATCTTTCCCCTACATCCATTTACTTCATAACACTCTATCCCTTCACTTGCAAAAACTACCATTCCATCACCCTCTTTTTTCATCTCAATTTTCACATCAATCCTAGGGTTAGAAAAATATAGTTTTCCAAAGAAGGCATGATCATAAAGGGGGAAAGATAAATAGGTTTGAGCCTATCAATACAAAGTAACTTATGGCATCTCCCCTTACCATTTCTTCTTTCAAACATGTAGGATGCTATGAATTTTGTGAAAAGGTGCAGTGGGTGAAAAACCACCCTAAGCTAACCAGACTTTTCATCATTAACTTGCATGACAAACAAGTTGACCTTGTAGGGGTCACCTTTGAGTTATCTACAGATTCTATTGCCAATGCCACAGGCATACCAAGTGTAGGGGAGAAATGGTTCAAGCAAGCTAATCTTGACATGAGTTACTTTGAACCTTACCTAAAGTCTAGGTAAAAAGACCATAGTAAATCCATTTTTCCTTTCCCTCACCTGCTTGAAATATATGAACCTATGATGAAGATTATAATGAAGTATTTTACATGTGAGGGAGCATTCTCTTGTCTTTTCTCCTACCACATTAGGCTGCTAATGAACTTTACTAGAGTGAGGATGCTTCACATACCCTATTACCTCTACAGAAGCATTGATAAAATGCCCTATATTGTACAAAAGAGAGATTATCCTCAGCAAATGCAAAGCCTTTTCCATCATTCTCTGATCAAGATGGTTTTTATGCACCATCTATAGTAGAAAAGGAATTCCATGGGAGACCTTAATTTCCCATGAGGTTTTCACTACTCCACAAGGCCATCATCAACAAAATGTCCCTTCATCATCCAATCCTCCCACATCCATTCCTCCATCACCTCGTACTGTTCATACATCTCCATCCACTCACATTCCTTCACCCCATGATGATCCTCCTTCATCACCTTCCCACATCCCTTCACCCTCATCTCATGACACCACAACATCAAACAGTGAAGAGAGTAATGACGCAAATGGAAGTGAGGCAGATGCAAGTAATGAGGGCAATGAGACAGATGATACTGAGATGGTTAACATAGAGCCTTTTCCTTTGACCTATAAAATAGGTCATAGGTAGGTGTTTGCTCCACAGATTGTGGAAGGGGCCCTCCCTTCATCATCAACAAAAAAGCTTGACAAAGGTAAGGAAAAGGTTGAAGAGCAAGACATTGATGAAAAAGAGGATGAACATGAGACTGAACAAGAATTTCAGCTAATTCACCTTGATAGTGAGAATGAGGATGAGGAGAGGATCAAAAACATGCTGCTCAAGAGTAAGGATGCCTAGATTAGGGATCTACAAACCAATCTTGGCAGGGCTAAGAATGTAATAAACTTCCTTGAGGTAGAAAATCATCAATTAGAAATAGAGAAGACCATAAGTGAGCTCAGAGATATCAGAGCTCAGAAAGAGGTTGGAAAGGCTAAGGCAAAGCTAGATGAAACCTTGGGCACTCTTGATGACATTAAGGATGAGGAAGAACATCTTCCTAGGAGGAGGCCAAGGAAAATTGGTTTGAAGAAGGCTTTAGCCAAGGAAAGAGAGCAAGAGACAACATTGGCAGAGCAGCTCACTCCAAGTGAGCTGCTTTCCATGGAGATCCACTATGACTGAGAATATTGGCTATAGAGAGCCAATGTGCACCTAGAGGATCAACCTGAGAAGTCATAAAGGAACATTAACATACAGAAGAAGTTGGCAAAGCATTATGCCACGAGGAACAAAATTGCAAGGGCCAAGCTCAAAAGAGCCCTTGCAAAGATTCAAGTCATAAAAGAGGAAAAGGAGAAAGACAAGCTAGAAATCCTTGCTGATGCATCCCTTCAAGCATCCCAAACATGATCAACAGTATAAATCCCAATTTTGGCACATTTTTGCAAATTTTGAGTTTTTGACAGTTAGCTAGCAAAAAAAGGGCCAAACGTGCAGTGCCACTGGTGTTGCACTCCTTTTGGGGGCACTCAATTGAGAAAAAATTTACATTTTCATGATCCTTAGGCCAAGGAAATCACCCTGATAAATTTTCAAGTCATTTGGAGCAAAACTGGTCCTCCAAAAGTGCTCAAAACAAGCAAAAAATCACCTTTCTGCCCTCTTTTCAGCACTAGCACTGTGCCCTGAGAAATCTTGCAATAAAGGGTTTTTGAATAGAAAAATGGGCACCAATCTAGATACCAAAGGCATATTTGGAAACTAGATAGGATAGGCTTTCCAATGAGCTATCATGGAGCTCATTGGACACCGGGAAGGCCTCCAAAACTCAGCTGCAACTCAAGCTATTTTCTAGATTTGGCGTTACGCCCTTGGCCTGGCACTGCGCCCTTGTACCTTGGCACTGCGCCCTTGCGTGAAAGTAAACAAAACACACAAGGAGTTAATTAAAAATATATTTTTATGGCTTAATGGTCAAATGATTCCCAAATTAGCTCAGAAGTTAGCTTAGAAGTTATTTTTGCATTTATGAGTTTGGGATATTTGTGCCTTGGGACTTGCATGGTCTCATAGGAAAAAAATGACTTAAATGTATAATTAATGACATTTTGGACCCCTAGCTAGGGTTTTTCTCCTCCTTTTCAAGTTAGATACTGCATGGAGGCTTCATGTTTATTGTTGGTTGTTTATTGAGATGAATACATAGACTTGGAGTTCTGAAGAAATTGGCTCTAGAGTTGTGTGATTGTTTTTGGACTAAGCATCAATAGAGCAAGCACCTTCGTAGGATTCATGAACCTAGTTAATAGTAATTTTTCTCTAATATATTTATTGTTTCCTTATGTTCTCATACTGTTCCATCTTTTCTCTTGCATTAGAACATAAATTTTAGGCTAAGATATGTTGTTAGAGGCACCTTAGGTCTGTCGGTTTCTATTGCTCAAATGCTTTCCTCTGCTAGGTCTGACTGAAGAATTATTCATTGCTCTTTAATTCCACTTAGCTTTTTTGTATTTAAAATTATTAAATAGAATTGAGCCAAAAACGTTTATGATATTTCCTTTCCTTTGGTGCAACTTGAATCATTGTTTTCTAGGCTTTTCTTTGAAGTTTGCTTATTAGGGTTTAGGCTAAAGAAGTTTATGGTATGCCCTGTCCTTTGATTATTTCTTGATGCATAGTACTATGATAGACACTTCTTGTTATAGTTTATGTTAAAATATTCTTAACTGCCCACCTACTACATTCACAACTTTGTGTTCATTTCACACTCACTAAACATATTTAGATCCATTTGGCTTTGTTAAACTTTCCCTATGAAACACCCTTGATTCATTGTTGTCCTTTTCAAGACCTTTTGCAAACTCCATATCCCAATGGTTTAATTTTATCTTATTCTATCTGTTCTTCTGGGCAACCAACCCAACCAAACGATACAAACAAACCCTATGAATCTAACTAGCCCAAAATCAGCATCCTAAAAGAAACAAGTTATATATTTTACACAAATATAGAGAGTGCCCTCTCTAAGTACAGTAAGGCTAGGTCCTAGGACTCCAAAGTTGGTTTGATGTTACCCTTGTACATTTGGTCTTTCCAATCTGACAAATTACAGGGATCTAACACCCCCATGCCATATTCCCAACATGAATGTGGGATCTCATGGGATAAAACAATACAAAAAAACTAATGCAATCCATAGGTTAAACCACCTCCACCCTCACCATACTGTGATCTCACGTAAACCGGCTCTGAGATCACAAAACCAAACTAAGCTTGGAATGTCTTAGTATTCCTTCACCATCCTTGAGGAATTTTTTGTCTCCAAGTCTCTAGTATTTACTGTAATCCACACTGGATCACTAGGACCTAACCTATACTCCACCACCAGGATTTACCATGTATCCCGCCATTACTGGTCAGGGATTCCTAGGACTTTGGGAATTTTCTTGAGACCACCTCCGCCTGAGATTATGAAACCTCTTGGAAATTCCAAAGCTCAAAACTGAGAACAATCCCATCACACCGTGGATACCCAAAAATGGCAAAGAAAGGCTGAAAACCACTATCAAAACCCAGCAAAACCATGCCACCGATAGCAAAAGAACCAAATACCAACATGCACATACCCTGCATGTCAAAACCAACTAGGAAATCATACATGTAGTATGTTACCTGAAACTATTCCTGCTGAAGCTTGCTTTTTCCAACCTTTCATTGCTTGATATTTTATTTTCTTTCTTTTCCTTTCCTTAACCTTCCTTTTCTTTATTTTCCTTCCACTTTTCCTTGTTTTCCTTTATTGAACCAATGTTGAAGTGTTCTAAGAAAACTCTAAGTGTCCAAGAGTGTGAGATAGAGAGAATAGAGAGAGAGCTCCAAAACTGAACTGAAAAAAGGTACCAACTAATCCTCATAAGCATTTTTATCAATGAGGCTTCTATTTATTCAATTTTATATTTTTGTCCTTCATTTTCCTCCTCACATGCAACCTGTGACCTTTCACCTTACTTTTCTCCTAATTTCCTTTATTTTCATAAATATATGTGTCAAACTTAATTTTTTCCTTTTCAAAGCCTTAGCCATTTCCTTTTCCAATTTCCCTCAGCCATAAACACAAAAAGTGATGCCCACTAGGATATCTTTCCCAACATTAAGCTTGGAATAAGTGTCCCTTAACTTTGGTCTTATTTTTCCTTTATTAACTGTTATTACAACAACATTCCATCCACACATATGTGGGTAGACATAGTAGTCAACATCACTTTGGTTCAACTTCTAAGAGGATACAACTAGAAGCATATGAAGAATTAGGATAAAAATCGGTATATATACAACATTCTTACAATAGATAAATGCATGATTCTATTGGAAAGTCCCATTTAAAACTTGTTTTAATTATTTTTCATCTTCATATTTTTAAATTTCATATGGAAAGCAAGGAGGAGTGAGGGAAGATCCTACAATATATGCATTTAGGAATAATAAATTTATAAATATGATCAATAAGATCAATATATAGGTACAAGAGGCACTTTAGAGGTCACAAGGTAATTATAAGGTGAGGCATGATCAACATAGAATAGAGGAATCGTTTGAGCTGGGAGACAAAGTATGGCTACAGTTGAGCAAGGAGAGGCTACAGGGGCATGGTAAGAAAATAAAGGCTTCGCGGTATGGTCCCTTAGAGATACTGGATAATGTCAGTGATTTTTTCTATTGACTCAGTTTACCACCATATATGCACATGTACTGAGTTTTGAATGTAGAGAATTTGAAACTCTATGAGCCTTCCATGCTAGATTAGGAAGAGGAACATGTCCTACATTTTGTGAAGGGTTTGGTAGTAGACACTAAAGAAAAGTTGACAGAAGATACAATTTTGTATAATAGGTATAGGACTATAACACATGGGTAGCATGACGTTTGGTAGATTGGGTTGAAAAGAAAACTTCCAGAAAAAGATAAATGGTACACCTGAGAGAAGGTGGAGGAAAATTTTCCTCACCTCATTCAATAGAAACTTTTGGGGACCAAAATCCTCCCAAAATGGGGAGGTGTGATCTGGATTGGATCATTATATTTGTTTTCATCCATCTTGAATATTTTAGAGTGGAAAAAGTGGAGGAATCATCTCACATGACCCTTACCGACAACACCCAGTTTTCCATATTGGGGTTTGAAACCTTCTGGAATCATTTTGAGGAATCAAAAAAATTTTTATGGGGGTAAAAATTTTCCTTTTAGCACTACACATTTTTTTCCTATTCTACACACATATAAATTTCCAATGATAGAAGAATCACGTCAATAATAGTTCATATATTAAAGTTATGGCACTCAAAAGTTAACCTTCTTATTTTCAACACCATAATTTGAGAGGATACCACGTCGGACCCCATAACTCATGGAAAAGGGGCTAGCCATGTGATGATAATGAAGAAGAATCTAGAAGAGTATATATTGTAATTTTGGTTAAGATTTTTGTATTCAAACCTAACCACTAGTAGGTTATTAGGTTGTATTATAATCGAGCCACTAGTAATAAAATGGATTCCATTCTTTCAAGTGCATTTGTTCCATCTCTAAGAAAAAGTAGTTGAGAGGGATAGGAGATAAATAAAAAAAAGATGATTTTTGCATTATAGTAGCCCACAGGACACATTCCATACCTCTTTGTACTCACAATAATTTTATATTCAGAGAAAGAGAGCAAAGTGGCCTCACGTCCGTGTTGGGTTTTTTTCCCAAAAGGGTTTCCTAGGTCAAATACTGTGTCAATTGTGTGTGTGAGATTTTATTTTATTTTCTATTTTCTGCATAATTTTAATTTACATTCATACATAATTAATAGAAATCTACAGATATATAAGTTTAAAGAGAAATAAAACTGTAATAGTGTAGATTTGAGAGTGTAATCTTCTGTGATCCAAATTCATTTTCAATTAATTTTTTTCCAGGAAATCAGATCATAGATCATACAGTCGACGCATTTTGAACTATCAAGTGTAGTTCATCATAAAGAGAATGATGATTGGCTGATCAATTCCATCAATAAATAATGCAGAGAAGGCAACGGTCAAAGCCAAAATTAATAATAAAATAATAAAAATAGTCATTAAGAAGTTATAATTTTACCTCTTATAACCATCTAATAAAGCAATTTTAATTAAATTTAATAAAATCAAAGGAAAATTAATTGAAAGTCATCATACAAACTAAATAAAGATTTATAAATTATATTATAAATCATAAAACATATAAATAATAAAAAAAAATAACAATAGCCAATAATATTTACCCATTATAACTATTTATAATTGAAATTTTTTAGATAAGTCAAATGTAAATAAATTAAAATTCATACAATAAGAATCAATTATTAAATATTAATAATATATTTTTTAACCATTATAAATATCTGATAAAGTAATATTAATAGTAAATTAAAGGTCACTATAAAAACAAGATCAATAAATTTATTAAAAATATATAAATAATAACAAACTACAAAACTCAAAGGAAACAAGTCAATAAAATAAATAAATAAAATAAATGTCTATATATATATATATATATATATATATATTCAAACAAAAATATGAAATATAATGAATCAAAATAGGAGCCATAAGGAGGAAAGGGAAAACCTTAGGAGTAGAGAGACAGATCCAGCAACTACTAATCTTCCACTCTTCATCCCTATTGAGTGTACGAGACATTTTCTCAATTTCAATAATTCGAAATGCGACGACTCTATGATCTATGATGCGATTTCCTGGAATAATTTAATTGAAAAAAGTGTAGATCTTGTATTTTTAAGTACAATTTTATTAGATCTACTATGACGAACTGTCTAGTGGAATATCCATGATAGTTTACAGATCATTAAGTCAACACATAATTTGACATTTAGAATTCCTAGTAGCAATGTTTGCAAAAGGAATTTTATGTGCTAATTAATTCCCCATTCAAGAGATCCTTTTAATAGAAAAAGATGATCTACTAAAAAAAATCTAATTTCTATTATTTTTTTGGATATATTTCAAGCCTCATTCCTTATATGATCTATCAAGCGTGATCCTTATTAAAATTATATCAGTGTTTTCATTATCTCCGTACTCTCATAATCCTCCTCCCCCCATCCACTTGCTCCCCTTTAATCCACCTCCCATCATTTCTTGCAAGCCATTCGCGATGGACCCATATGGATCCTCTACCACCACTTACAATCATTGTGCTAGTCTTAAAACGGAACTAGAGAAAGTCAAGGAGATACACAAGCATTGGGTTGAAGAATGTCAGCAATATGAAGAATGTCAGCAATATTTTAGAACTAAGATCAGATATATGCAAGCTAACAAATCCTCAATTAGGGAAGCAATCAAACAGAAAAATCATCGATGCTTCCATATCAAAAATTCGATCTTCGTTAGTCATGAAGTTATGGATGAACACCATGGCCACATTGGATCACTGGAGTAACAAGTTTCATTGTTGGAAATGAAAGCTGTAGAGAATTCATATTTCCATAACCAAGAGAATAACCAACACCTAACAGAGGAATGATCCATCAACAAATAATATCCTGGACAAGAAAAGCGTTACAACACAGAACCAACAACGACCCAACAAAAAAAATTGTATCATTCAATGAATTGTAAATACATTATGCTACTCCATTAGTTCGTAAGAAGCTACACTAGTAGCACAATAGGAATAGATATCCCATCTCTGGTAACTAGAACTTTTGTCATAGTAATTCTTCCATTAGAATTTCCCTTCATCTCTACAAAATTTATCAAGGCTCTCAGCCTCAAGTTTTTGGAATTAATATAAAGATAGTCACTTCTGTTAACAAATATTATTAGTAAAAAAAATTACAATATAACAAATTGAATTGTACTTATTTATTATTTTTACATTTTTTTAATTTTTAAATTGAGCCAACAGTCCATAGGGGGAATCTCAATAGGTTATGGTCGTGTAAAAGAAGTATTATGTGTGAGGAGGTTGGTTGTTCAAATCCCCCAATTCACTTGTGCATGCGAAAGGGCATACACAAGAGCCTTGAGGTTATAGTGGTAGTGGTTGGAATCGAACTATGTCACGAAGGTACATGATTGGCCAAGCTACTAATTGCTCTAGATTAAAATAAAAAGGAAAAAGAGAAATAAGTCAACATTATATTGTTGTTGTTATTATTTTTATTATTTGATCTAATGTCTCGGGTTACAAACATCAATATCTACTTCATACTCGTACATAAAGTGATATATCACATTAAAATAAATATAAATATAAATTGAATGACTCATAACTGATAGGTATCACTTTAAATATTATGGCAGCCATATAAATTGAAAGACTCGTAACTAATAGGTATCACTCTATGTTAGACATTGAAATGATTATATTATGATACATGTAACGACGTCGAAACAAAATAAAAAATCAACTAAATGATAAATTTATTTTAAACTATTATTATTTGTATTATTAATTATAAAAATAATTAATATTTGATTTAAACAAATATACATTTGGAAAAATATGTAAGAATATTCTTAACCATAGATAGACCCTTTTTCCAATACCATGGACCAATACCATATCCAAACTACATGTCCAAAAAAAAAAAATTCATTTCATAGTTCAAAAAAATTATATATATTTTAACTTGATTTAATTTTAAAACTTTTTTATTTAAAAAAATAAAAATAAAAATTGTAAATTAAAACGGGTATAACTACCTTTAACATAAATCTCAATCCTCTATCATGTTTACGATTAAAAAGATTGCAATGGATATTCAGTAAAGGTTAATTTCCTACAATACATCTATTAGTTATTGATAATTAAATTAAAATTATGGAAATCTTACTCCAAAATAGAATAATCATTCATATTCTCTACCATCATATTTTAGATTAGATAATTGATGATGATAATGATGGTGATGGTTACCATCTGTTAATACCAATGCAGTCGATCAGACCTTAAGAGAGGAGAAAGAATCTAAGTTTTCTTCTTCAAAATCTTGTTTCTATGGTCAAAGAGAAGGGAAATAAGTGCTCCTAGATCGCTATAGGTGGGTTGGCTTAATAGGTCAAGAATATTGGAAGTGTGGCATATGGTAGGGAACTAAGAGAAAATGTGAGAAAGAGTCGGGTAGTCTAAAAGGAAGTGCTTTTCATCTTCCACTAGCATAGAATCGCAAATCTGACAGATTCTATCGTTCCAAGGGGTCTTGGGAATAGACCACCACACGATCTCACTTTGTATCCTATGGTAATTAGTTCTTATCTTAGAGATGTTTAGTTTTTTCTTATTGTTGGACAATACAAAGAGATAATTCTAATTATCAAGGGTAGGTTTGATCAGTTATTTATAGTATCTTAGCTTCCTTTTACCCTCCAGCACCTGATCCTCCCACAACTTGTCCTTAAAATTGGAGGTAACATTATTTTTAATATTATCTTTGCTTCCCACACTAAGCTCCTCCTTAATTCCCCAATGGTTGAGCCAAGACTTTGAATCCTTATGCCACCCGCGCTTGAGGCGAAGGTGAGGGTTTTGACTACATTCAGAAGCAATTTTAGGGAGCCTTTTTTATTCCATGTTGTTAAGCTTCTTCTTATACATTAGATATCTAAACATAGTCGTACTTTAAATGGGGTACAAACCAAATTCGATCAAGAGGATATGATAGGGAGTATTTCCCTTGATCTTAAGGTTGTAGGTTATGAATTTCTTTTGAATAATCTCAACCTTCCTCCATGTCTCTCTGGATATACTGCAACCCCAAACTTCACATCCTTATAAGACAACAGGGGTGATAAGGGTCTGAAAGAGGAACCTATTTTTACTCCAAATGTAAAGATCGACTGACTTACAATTGTTTTCAAGATCATAATAAGCCTTCCAGCCCCTAATAATCCTTTTCTCGAGGTTATAATTCTAGTTGAGATGATGAGGGAAGTAAATGCCCAAATACTTATAAGAAGAAACCTGCTCTAAGCATTGGTTATTATACATGAAACTACCATGGGTGATAATTTTGGATTCAATGATCATGACTTTAGTCATGTCGGTATTAAATATCATACCCATCTTGGAGTAGTAGTCATGAAGGATATGGAGCTTCTTGTCAAGGTCATCATGGATTTTTGCAAGAAGAACGATATCATCGACATAGAGGAGAAGAGTAATGAGAACACCATCAAGCTCGATGCTCTTGCATCCTGCAGATTCCATACACTCTGCCAGCTTATCGATGTATATGCCAAAAAGGGTAGGGGATAGGGGACACCCTTGCTTAACTCCAATATTTCATTTAATGTCTTTAGACCACCCCTTGTTGGTATTAAGCTTGGCAGTGACGATCTCGTAGAGATGGATCATAGAAATCCTTAGCTCGGGAGGGACCATGATCTCTTTAAGTCTCTCCCAAAGTTTATCTCGAGGGACAATGTCGAAATATTTTCTAAAGTCCACAAAGAAACTGAAGATATCGGCTTTACTATTATGACATTCTTCCACAAATGATTATAAGAGTGACCAGATGGTCAATAGTCGAGTGATGTCTCCTAAAACCAGCTTGTCCTTTAGCTATTTTTCCCTGGCTTTCAATGGTTGAGTGTTGTCTCCTAACCATAATGGTATTGTAGTTTGATGGAACACTCTTGTCCCCATTTTTAAATATAGGTACAATAAGGCTTTGCGTTCAAAGCCAAGGGAAGCCATGCATTATAGCCAAATTGACAAGCTTATGGAGATAAGGAATGAGGATGGATCTTCCCATTTTAAGGATCTCAGCTTGGTATCCTTCAATATATTTTTTGCTTTCCATTAGCGAGCTTATCAACACCAGACTCAATTTCGTCAAGAGAGAATACACCCTCCTTAATTGGAGTGATTAAGGTGGTGCCCATAGTGTCCAAAGAGTCATACAAATTCTTAATATTGTTGTCCAGTTTTCTAAGGGGATACAATGGTTATCTTTGGTTTTACGGACAAGAACATTCTGCCAAAATTTTTTGGGTGCGACTTTAGAAAGGTGGAGAAGATAATCTTGTCTTTTATTAATATGATATTTTCTTCCTCTTGATGATATTTTTGTATATATTTATATTTTACAGCTTAATGATTTCATTAGGAGCGTC
Organism: Pinus albicaulis; assembly: GCA_034641835.2. Lineage (NCBI taxonomy): Eukaryota > Viridiplantae > Streptophyta > Pinopsida > Pinales > Pinaceae > Pinus > Pinus albicaulis. The sequence goes on along the minus strand of CM076576.1, from coordinate 774,405,707 downwards.
TCTGATTTTTTTCCTATCCGTTTTGCAATTTTTTTTTGTACCATGGATTGGAAGTTGTATTAGATGGCTTAAATGAAATCTCATTAGAAAACTTGCTAATGGTGTTGGAAAAGATAGTACTGAAATGGTAATAAATTTGATCACTGTTATTATTATAATTCAAGGGGCCTAAATCCCTCTCTAAATCCCTTAAGAAAACTTTCAGTTTTACTTCTATCAAAGCGAATATGTCTTTTTCTTTCATTGGTCTCCCTCATGTGGTTGGTATGCATAGCAAGATTGAGGCAGAGAGATAGAGGTCTGTGGTCAAAGTCAGAATTGAATCCATTAAAAAGCTCAAAGTTTGTAATAAACATATAATTAAAAGTATATATATATATATATATATATATATATCCACTTTACAATATAAATTAAAATAATGATTCATATTCGTAATTATTATATTTTATAACTTCATATTTAAATTAAATTATTAGATAAATAAAAAGTTGTTTACTCTAGCCCAAAATCAAACCAACTGGTCTATACTTATGGGCTGTGTATATATACCATTATAGATCTATCTTAACCACAGAAAGCATTGATAGGGAACAAATATTTTGACATGAAAACTTTATTTTATACTACAAAACTAGAAGAAAAAAAAATTACAGCTCGAAATATCCCCCTAACCCCCACCCGATTGTTGCTTGATATGTCCATAATTTTCATTGTTTAAATTGTATTATTGGATGCGTAAATGGATTCATCGCCTTGAAAATATCCTTGGCCACATGGATTGTGTAGATTACACAACTTAAACTTGTCATTCTAGCAACATATATATCTATATCCAACTTTTTAATTACCATATCTCTTTTTAAGGTTTATACAAAATTATGTTGATCACATATACTTCAGAATATTTTATTTATTGCTGAGAGTAAGAATGAAATATTTTCACCACATGAAAGTTGTAATATTGACAATGCATTAAGCATAGTGATTGTGGTACTATTAATATTTTACTATGCTTTTAATTAAAATAAAGAAAATATGTATATTCATTTTAGTCTTGTTACTATCACTCATATTGTTTTTATATTTACATAATATTTTATTTTTATTTCAAAAGGGACATGTGTCAACTCCACATTGAGCATGGATGGAATCACACATTTACTTCATACTAGGTTATAGAATGAGCCTCTTTGTGTGATTATATCACCCACACATAGACTCATAGTAGTGAGATACCCAAAGATATAAAGATAAATGATACTCAAGATATCACAAATAATCTTGATTGACTTCAGGCCACAAATCAGGAACATATTAAACAACCTGCAATGATTAAGAATGTTAAATGACACATGATTAGTCATTAGTCACAAGAAAGGTAACACACACCATAGACTATAGGCTAACGTGCATAACCAAGAATACTTATCTAAATATATTGATTTAGGTCACAACTCAATGAGGGAATTCCACTCTCCACCCAACCATAGGCTAGCTACACTACAACATTTCTTGCAACTGACCACCCCTAAGATGGATTCAAATACCGAGGAGTTAATTTCTCAAGGAAATACACACCAATAATCATTCAAACAACCAAATCAAGAAGAGAAGTCCAATTTTCAGGTGGTCTACTAACTGCCTCTAGTAGTAATAATCACAATGACCCTCTTAGAAATACCATAATCAAATATAAGGATTCACTCAAGGCTGAGTGATCCACTATTTAGTTTTAGGAGAATGAATACACTACGTGGTTGTTTTATCAACCCCAAGGAAAGTTGTGAGTGATTCGAATCCACTAACCTTCACTGGAAAAAACGTTGATAGGCACACATCACTAGCCTTAGAAAAACATAGGGAGCACTATCCTAATCACAAAACACAAGTTGGGAGAGGTCATTTCTCCCTTGAAAATTCACGTCCACTAACAGTCACATGCTCTTCCTTATTCTCCATTAGCATTTAATATCATATTATTTGTGAGATCTCTCTCATATGACCACCACATTGTATGTCCATGCATACATTGTATACCATCTCTCACAGTCTCTTTGTATCACATCCCTTCTCTTTCATGTTGACCACATCGCCTGCTCCACGAGAACAAGGACTATATGGTTTGGTCCTTTACTAAGGAAGCCCATACATAATTCAACCCTTGCACCAGTGAGGCCATAATTTCTTCAGGGAGATAGGTGGGATAGTAAATTAGTGACTATAATTACACTCAATACAAGTAACTCCTCCTCCTCAGGCTCTGAATCCATGTCAACTCATCAACCTTGTCATTGTTTGCATTTTTACAAAAAATTGCATAAAAAATTCATACAATGATATTTACATGTGGGGTGACAAAAATGTTTGTTACATAGTTAAAGCCTTTCTAACGAGTTTCAAAACTTATATTTAATAAAACCTAGTCCAATGTGGTTGTAAACAAAGAGAAACAGATTCAAGAGTGAAATATCTGGGATGTCAAGGGAAAGAGAGACTCAAAATACAAGTTCTTCGAATTAAGAACCAAGTTGATGAAATGGGGCATAGTATGTTAAGAAAAGTGGATGTATCACTTTATTAGGAATTCCATAAAATGGAAATTAAAAATAAAATGGATGGAAATAAGGAAAATATGGAAAATTATATGGAATGAATGGAAAATCAGATATATAAATAATATTGAAAAAAACAAAATCTTCTCCTATAGAGGCTTCCTAAAAGGAATTTAGTACATATTCAACAAAATCATGAAAATAAGTAGAAAATTTATATTGGGATTGGTGAGCCCAGGTATGGCACCAAGAGTGCTACAACTTGCAGGGGCTGCCCTACTTTTCTTTATCAACTTGGGGTTCGTACAAACTTGGAGGTGATAGTGTTATATACATAGCAGATGAAATATGTTCATGTCATCCTCTTCTACTTTACAAAGGGGTGCTATTTTTTTCCAACCATTGGATTTTTTTGGCCTGCATGGCCCTCTTTTATATTGGTGCTCTTTCCAATGTACCCCTCAGTCTTTCTGGAGTATTGTATTCCCTGTTCTTCAAGCTGTGAGGGAGGTTTTTCCATCTCCTCTGGCTGGCCATAATGCACTCATCTTCTATTTTCCTAGAAACATCATCAAAGTGGCCTATCACCTAGGTTTGAGTCTGAAGGTAGCTTTCAACCAGTGCATGGTCCCTTTCAATCTCTTGACGGTTAAGGATGAATCCTCTTGGGCTAAAAAATTTTGGTTTGATATATAAGGGTTATCTATTTCTTGTTCCAATGACCCTCCATATCTCTTTTGCTCTAGTGTGCTTATATTCACCATCCAAGATATTAGAGCCATCAACTTCATATCCCCCATTCTAGGATTGGGGTCCCAAGTATCCATATTTGTCAACACAAGGTTATGCACATAAAACTCTGCCATCTTTTCCTGATAAGCCATGATAGCTTGCTTGTAGAAATTCATGAATTTCCTAAAATCTTGGAAAGGTAGTGATCCATGGGAGGCTAGAGCTTTGATTTGAAATATAAGCCATTACTCCTTGCGGTACACAACATATGAGTCATAATGGAATCTGTGCTGAAGGGCTTTTATGCATAAGTATGCCATGGTGGCTACTTGCTGCCCTTTTCTTTGCAATTTCTCCTTCTGTGCTACATTTTATGCCTGTGCCTTCTGCAACTACTCCTTTAGAAATATTTCTTCAAATTCTTTCCTCCTCCCTTAGCGATTATTCAATGATAATCGGGCTTGTGAGAGGAGTTTCTAGTTCTCTCTGACTTATCCTCTAACTCTTGTCAGCTCTGAAATACATAGAGGTCTGCCTTTTTCTCTTTGCACTCAGAGGAGCTACGGTGGTGTTGTATTGTACAACAACCCTCCCCATTTCTAAATTTTTAGAATAAATTTCATTTATAAATAGGTCCCCTTTTTATCTTTCTTTCTAGATAGAAATAAAATATTTAGAAGAAATCCGATCATTTTTTAATTAGAAATAAGAGTTCATTGATAAAAAGACATATTTCATATCTTTGTTAACAAGTGTGTATAAACAAATACAACATTGAAATAATTTCCGATCCGATGAGATATAAAGCTTTTATCATATCAAAATATTACATAAAGTTTTTATATTTAACAATATTTGATGTGTACAATAATCGCAATCGTAAATCGGAGAGATCTTTAATTTTCATATTTGTTTTACATACTTCCGATGTGATGCTATTCATTGCAATCAAATTTCGGAGAATGATCGTTCATGGACTTATTATAATAAAACTCTGATGCGATGAGTCATATCGCAATTGCAAATCGGAAAAATTTTAAGTGATCATATCTACTTTGAAATACTCCGATGCGACGCAGTTCATCGCAGTCGCTCTTCAAAAAACTTTAAACAAATTCTATGTAGTCAATTGAAAAACCCTGACGCGATGCACTTCATCGCAATTGCTTTGCGGAGAGACAAACGTTATATTTGTTTGATTAAAAGACTCCGACATGGTGGACCCCACATCATCGCAATCAGAAATCGGAGAAACTCATTAACGATCCACTCCATTTAAAAATCCCTGATGAGATCGTCGCAATTGGAAATTGGGAGAAATCATATTATGTTATTTAGTTTACCTTTGCAAAATCTCGATGCGATTATTACTTAATGCCCATACGCTATTTATTCATCGCATCGCAAGGATTCAAAAGGTAATATTTTTAACACTTATTTCAAAAGTGCCAACTCCATATTGTACGTATGATATTGAATAAGAAATAAAATGAATAATAAAAAATGATTTTGTTTTAAATACGTGAGTGTGACTCTTTAGAGGGCATTTATGTTATAAACACGAAGATAATAAATAAAAATCAATGAATAGATTGTTATACAGTTGTTATCCTCATTTGATTTTTTACCACGATTGAACTATTTTTCCCTTTGCAGAACCAAAGAAAACTCAATCCTTTCATTCGCAGAGAGAGGGAAACGTTTCCGGATACAGAAATGTCAAAGAGATCCAGGAAGGAAAAAGTTGTTGTCGCGGTAAAAGCCCCTGTGTTCACCATGGCACCTAAAGAGAAACCATCTAAGATTAAGCTAGTTATAGACATGTCGTGCCAAGGTCTTGGTAAATTATCCTGGGAAGAGGTATATAACCTCATTGAAAGGGAAAAGCCTAAGGTAACTGTGACGAAAGCAACATTTCCTGATGAGGACGATTCAGAGTCAGATTCAGAAAATTCCCTTTGAACACTGGCTAATTCATTTTTACACCGAATTGCAGCTAGAGCAAACATTTTTCCATATTATGATGTTATTCGGTGGGTAATTGATAATGTGGCTATCCAAAACAGAACCTTTGTTTCATCTTCTGGAGAAATATTCGGGTCATTCAAAGTAGAGGACATTAAAGCAATGTACCACCTTCCGGACCCACAGAAAATCTACAACAAAGACTTCATCAAGGAATTTACTATGAATAATGAAAATCAGTCAGAGCCGATTAGAGAATGGAGAAAGGCTCCCGAAAAGCATAAACACGAGGCATCAGGTATGTACTTTGTGGAGACTCTTTCGCCTCCATATTTTTATGTTGCAGCAATGATGTGCAGATTATTTGGGAATGATAACTCAACTAGGTTTTCTATACAAATGGTGCCATAAATACATGCTGCTATAAATTCCGAGATAATGGACTGGGCTGTCATTCTTTTTGATAAGATAGCCAATAGGATTCTTGAGTATAGAAAAGACAAAAACACAGGAAATACTAATCCTTTTTATTTTTTGTGCTTATATTCTAGACGCCATGTGCTTCAATTCTGAATTTCCCATATTAGGATGGAAATGGACCCCTAAAGATCTTGTTCCTATTCATATATATCACAAGTTCTTGTGGAAGGGGCATTTCAAAAGCCATGTTTATAGAGTTTGTCATGGTTTTCTTATCCCGATTTATCAAACTATTTTTGGTCGATTCCCTCCTAGACTTTCTGAGAAGGCTAAAGTGATTTATCCTCGATTGGGGATTGGTTCGGAGAAGAAATATTCACATATATCAGAGTTTTTGTAAGTATTGTAGAACAACACATTCTTCCTTTGTATGTTCCAGATAAACTGTTAGCGCAGGAAATTTCATATCAGCTGATAGTAGAAGGCATGTCCAGGACTTTGAAGAACAACAAGAAGCTAATGTGGCGTACTTTTCCTTTTAAATGTGGTGATTATACTCTCAATAATTTTGTTCATGCTGAGAAAGAAGTTGGCAAGCTAACCAATCTCAAGCTTTCAACAATCCCAGGGGGACAATATGATCCAAGGAAGGTGGCATTTGATTTTACTACTGTTGTTTCAATTGCTCAGTTTGAACACGAACTAGATATGTTCGATGATTTATTTGTTTCTGTAGATAATTTGTCCCAAGTTTTTTATTTGGCCAAGTCCAAATTCCAGGTTGAAGAGATGAATAAGTTTATGTTATTTAGAAGCCAGATATTACTCAAAGTTCCTCTGGATCAATTAAGAGTTCCTATGCAGGAGAATGAATCACAATAGAAGGAAACAGAGGATACATCTGGCAAAACAGTAACAGAAATATCTGCCAGCAAAGTTGATACTGAGAAAGGAGGCACAAACAGTAATGCTATTGAACAGACACCAAAAGGAAATATAAACAATAATCCATATTCTCAACTTAGAAGAGAGGAAGCTACTAAAAAGGTAGTTGAATCTGCTGAACTTATAGTTTCTCCTCATTTGCTGAGCCAATATGAAAAATTTTCCTAGCAAATAGGACAACAGAATAATCCCCAAGTTAATGTTCTGGAAGACCAGGATATAGAAGTTATTCCTGGAAATCCCAAAGGTGAAATTGTGTTGAAAATAGAAGAAATCCCTCCTTTGGATGTATTTTACAGTCGTAAGCATAGGGTTGTTGTGAAAAAACAAAGGAAAAGGAGGAGAACTGATCAGGATGCACTTTCATCATCACACGTGGAGTTTACGAATATTGTTTATAAAAATGTTGAGTTGAATCCATCTGAGGATATCACTAAATTATCTCAATACACAGGTGCCTATAGTGTTGCAACTATAGACAAGGCCTCTAAAGCTACACAATTAATGAAACAAAAATATTTGCAAATAGTTATGTTAGAAGAACAGGTTACAGAGAACCAACAGAAAATTATTCAGTTAGAAAAGAAATTGCAGGATGAAGAGATCAAATCCAAACATCTAGAAGAGTAGCTTGCTGTTGAAAAGAAAAATATTGATCAACAGACCTTAGAAAATAAACAACAGCTAAACCAAGAGGTAGCAAAATTACAAGCTCTTCTGCAAAATGAGAAGACTTCAAAGATTGAGCAAGAGAAGATGTTTCAATCTAGATTGGAAAAGTTTAAGAATTATCCTAATTTGGGTCAGTTCAAAAATAAAGCCCTGGAGACAAGAAATTTATTGTCTCAACAATTAAATGAATTTTGTCTAAAGGTTGCAAAAGCAGAATCCTTGTGTGAAATTACATCTTCCTTAATAGATGAAGGAGTCAGTCTTAAACTTGAATTTGATGAAGCTGATGAAAATTTTTCCGAATTTATTTTATCGCAAGACTCAGAGTTGGGAAGAAAAGCAAACCTTCCCAGGATTGTGGAGAGACATAAGGAAATTATTTTTGCAGAATGGGAACAACGTTTAATCAAAGCGGAAGGAGCTACATCCAGAGCTAAAGGTATGATGAAAAATGTAACACAGCTGGTGAATAATAGCATGTATGCAATCAATTTGATTTCAGATTGTACCCCACGCAAGTTACCTAGGGTAAAAGAAACTAATTATAGATGGAAACAAGAAATAATCAATAAGAATCAGCAGATTATCCAACTACAAGGAATATCGTGGGATATGATGTGGACCTACCTTATCAAGCCTCATAGTTAGCAAATAGCGATTAAATTTCTTTCAAATGCCATCGATTGCATTATTCCTGAATTCTCTGATGCCACATATATAGGGCAGTTACACTCAAATCTTAGTTATCCAGAATAAGTGAAAGAAATGCTCAAAATCTGCCATCTGGGCACATCAAATGCAACAGATAATCAATGAATCGGTTCACTTCAAGATCGCATTTCTGTTTCTAGATTTTTGATTAGATAGATTGTTGGGATAGTTTTAGTTATTTTGTTTTATTAAGTACCTATTTAAACCCCTTTCATGCATTTAGAAAGGGGTCCTGAATTTGTAATATTTTGACTTGGAGATTACATTCCTGTACTCCATTGACTCTTATATTTTTATAAAGGATCACATCTAGTGGTTCTGTGCAAAATTTCCTTTAAGAATTGCATATCTGTATCTTGGAGTCTGTTTTACATTGAAGTTGCTGGATTTGGATATTGAATTGCATCAGAAGCTATCAAGATGGATATGGTATTTCTACCTATTCACTGTTAATTTCTTATGTTGTGAGATATTCTCTTTTAAATTGCTATAATTTATGTGTACTCGTTTTACAATATTTCTTTATACATATCATTTCTGAGTGTGTAGAAATATTTATCTTTTTTCAGTATATGTGAATGATATATATAATGATGAATGCAATATGTTATTATAACTCTGTTTAATTTCTTAAACATAGTTATCTTTATTTGTTACTGCACATTTCAATTAAACTATAATACATTTTCATGATTATTGGCTAGTTGAAAAAATTTAAAGTTGTATTCACATTTGATACCCAGGTTAGATTTAGCATTATTTTATCAGTTTTAGATTAGATTAGATAGTTTATTTCAGTCATTTATTCCCATTTTCCCTTCACCCAATCATTCCATTACAAACCCATTTAAATTATTAGGAAACTAGTCCTATCAATCCAGTCGGAGCCACCATACCAAACGGAAAAGGAGCTTCCTTAAGGTCCTGACTGGGTGGTTATCCCCCAATGTTCGAAGCAATGATTTTCGAGGCTTAAACAGGTGGCAACTTCCTCTTTTTATTGAGTGGATGCGGTGTTGTTTTGTGAGTATGTTTCTTACCCAATTTCTGATATCTCTATGACTTCTATGGCCATTTATTTTGTTTTTCCTTGGCCCTTTGTCTCTTCCTCTTCTTCTTCTTGTTCCTCTTCTAGTTCTTCTCCTGGCTCTTCTTCTTCTTCAGGTTATTCTTCCTCTAATGGTTCTTCTTCTTCTTCTCTAAGGCTAGGAGTGGAATCCTGCCTTGTTTGGGTTGCTATAAAATCTTCCCTGCTCATATTTACGAGAGAGTACTAGGCCATGAGTAGGGTGACGTTGTTCTGTTGTTATTGTTGCACATTGTTTAGATATACAACCCTCTCTCGGTACTGTAGTGTTGTGGCTCCCTTCGGTCTCTTTCCCTAAAAAATTCTTAATTTACTGGTTTTGATGAGATGATATCTCCTTTTATTATATTGCGCAAGTAATTTTGGAGTGCTTATGTAACTCGGCTCAACTCCAGTTTCTATTGTAGATAGTTGTTTCCTTCTCCTTTTTAATTCATGATGGACTACGTGTTTCCTTCCCTCACTATCCTCTACTCCACTTGATTTAAATTATTTTCTTTTGCATGCCCAGGTGGTGTGACTTTGCAGTTCTCCCTAGTCATACTTCATGTTGGTGGCCAAGCTAACTGGCCACCTTTCTGCCTCTTAAACTATAAATCTGCAAATTAAATTATTTCTGGCTATTATGGATGCAAAGCGAGGGGTGAGAAGCTATACCTGAGTTTACCTATCGTTTCCAAGGTGTTTGCGGGTGCTGGATTGAGGAGGCAAGCCTTTTAGATGTTGTTTTCTTCACTATTTTACATTCTCTGAGTGAGCAGCTCGCTGAATGATCTGATTTCCGAGTGAGCGGTTGATCTTTCCTTGATGTTCCTTCCCATTATAGATGTTGCGTTGGGGGTGCTCCAGATGCCATGGGTGGCACTCTTGTCTTTCCTGGGGTCTGCTTCATGAGATCCTCCCTTTTTTTTCTTGTTGTTCAAGGACAAATGTCTGCGCTGTAGAAATTCCTTGATGTCTATAGCAGTCAATGTTTTTCTCTTCTTGCTACATTGTGCTCAGGAATTGAGGAATGTGATGCATGGAGCTGATGGAGGAAGTTATAAAAATGAATGGAGTGAATGATGGGGATGGATGGTAAAAGAAAAGAAAGGAAAAGAAGATGAATTATTACCTATGTCTCCAGAAACCATTAATAATCTGTAAAACAACAAACACAAAAAACATAGAGATGTAGATGTAATTTTTTCTTTTCTTTTTTTCTTTTTGTTTTTTTTTCTCTTTGAAAGTAAGTGGGCTGCTTCCATGGAGTTTTTCAACCCATAGACTTGCCTTATGCACCTCAGAGAGGTTTTCACCCATGGATATTTATTCTCTTTATCTTTTTTTTTTTAGCAAGTGAGCTGCCTCCATCGAGGTTTTCACCCATGGATTTTTTGTTTTTAATTTATTTATTTATTTTTTTAATTTTATTTATTTATTTATTAATTTTATTTATTATTTATTATTTTATTTATTTTTTTATTTTTTTCAAGAGGTGTGGGAAACTATGGAGTTTCCCATCACATAGACCTCTATGCTTATTTAATTATGAACTCTTCCCTTGACAAAGGCTTCTTGTAAAGTTTTAGTCTATGACCATTGACAAGGAAGGGGATTCCTTCCTCATCTATGGTTCTGATTTGAACTGCACCATTATCAAACATTTTTCCACTATGTAAGGTCCCAACCATCTTGCCTTTGAGATCTTAAAACCTTGAATCATACAACAATGCCCAATCTCCTTCTTGGAAGGCCTTTTATTTGATGTTCTTGTCATGAAAAACCTTCCTTTACAGTTGAACTACCTCCATGTGAAGAAGTGCTTGCATTATGAACTCATCCAATCCATTTAGTTGTGACAACCTCTCTTTTTGGGTATTTGATAGATCTAGATTTAATTCAGCTTCCATTCTTAAATTATTGAACTCAAACTTAACTGAAAGTATAGCCTTCTTACCATAGGCTATTTCATAGGGAGTGAATCCTATTATTGTCTTCCAAGTAGTGTTGTAGGCCCAAGTAGCTTCTACCAATATGTCCGCCCAATATTTTCTACTACTTCTCACAACCTTGGTTAGGATGCTTTCCAATGCTCTATTAGTTACTTCTACTTGGCCATTCACCTGAGGGTGATAGGCAGTAAAAGTTCTATGTTTAATCTTATGCTTTCTCAAAATATTCTCAATGAGGTGAGAGGTGAATTATGCTCCCTGATCAATGACTATTTCTCTAGGGTATCCAAAATTTTAAAACACACTCTCCCTCAGAAATTATTCTACTTTCTCCTCGGTTTCTACCTTGACTGCTTTTGTTCCAACCCACTTTGTTAGGTAATCAGTGTAGACTATGATATACTTATTTTGTCCTGATGGTGGATCGATAGGTCCAAAAAATTCCATTCCTCACTTGTCAAATGGCTCAAGAGCCACCTCAGGGTGCAATGGCATCTCATCCCTTTGTGTGGGTTTCCCCATCCTTTGGCACTGGTCACACCTGCTGATGTATCTTTTGGAATCTTGGTGAAGGGTAGGCCAATAGTATTCTACCTGAAAAGCTTTGTAAGAAGTTCTATTTGCAGCAAAGTGGCCTCCACATGGGTTGTCATGACATGCAAAGAGGATATCAAAAAATTCTTCCTCCCTCACACATCTCCTTAGGATTTGATCAGGGCCTTGCTTGAAAAGGTTTCCCCCAATCCATGTGAAAGGGGCTTTTTTTCTGATTATTCTGCTCCTCTTCCTGAATGAAAAATTAGGAGGGAGTCTCCCATCAACCAAGTAGTTGGCTATATCAGAAAGCCATGGTGAGAGTGTTGATATAGCAAATAGGTGCTAATCTGGCAGCTTTTCATCCACCATTCCTTCTTCTCTTGCAGGGAGAGCTAAGCTGGACAAAAAATCTGCACAACATTCTCCTTTCTAGGTTTATCAATAATATTCAAATCAAATTGTTGCAAAAGTAACAACCATCTAATTATCCTAGCATTCACATCTGGTTTGTTCATTAAATACTTGATGGCTGCATGGTCAGTGTGAACAAAGGTCTAATATCCAGTTACATAATCCCTGAATTTGTTCAATGCATGGACAATGGCTAACATCTCCTTCTCAATAACAATGTAATTTAGCTTGGCCTTGGTCAAGTTCTTGCTGATAAAATAAATGGCATAAGGGATTTTTTTCCTCTAATTGTCCTAATGCTGCCCCTATAGCTTTGTTGGATGCATCAGTGTGGATGTGGAAAGGCAGAGTCCAATTCGGACCTCAGAGGATGGGGGCAGTAGTCAACTACTCCTGAATGAGCTTGAAAGCCTCTTGACAAGGACCAGACCAAATAAACTTAGAATCCTTGGCCAATAACCCAAATAATGATGAATCCATCTTGCTAAAATATTTGATGAACCTTCTATAGTAACCAGCTAAGCCTAAGAAACTCCTAACATCTTTCTGCTTTTGAGGAGCAGGTACCCTTTTGATGATGGTGATTTTGTTTGGGTCTACCTGTATTCCTGCTTGGGATATGGAGTTTCCTAGCACAACCCTACTTTCTTCTGAAATTCACACTTTTCTAGGCTCAAGGAGAGATGCATCTAAATGCACCTTCTTAGTACTTTACCCAAATTGGAGATATCTTCCTTGAAGTCATCCTCGTATGGTGTGAAATCATCCATGTATATTTTGATAGAGTCATGGACTAAATTAAAAAATATGCTCAAGAAATATCTTTGGAAGGTAGCTGGGGCATTGCACAACCCAAAGGGTAGGAATCTATAAGCAAAGGTACCCCAAGGGCAGGTGAAAGTAGTCTTCTCCTGGTCTTCAGGGCTAATTTGAATTTGATTGTACCCACTGAACCCATCAAAGAAGGAAAATAACTTCTTCCCCGCAAGGCCATCCAGGACTTAATCTATAAAAGGAAAAGGGAAATGGTATTTCTTGGTGGCTTTGTTAAGTTCTCGATAATCAACACAAATTCGCCACTTCTCATTCTTCTTCGAAACTAGGACAAGAGGACATATCCATTCACTATCGAATATAGGATATATGAACCCTACATCAAATATTTTATGCAGCTCTTCTTTGACTATGTCCTTCAGAGTCAGTTTCATCCTTCTTTGGGGGTTGTCTCATGGGCTTGCATCCTTATTTGATGTAAATATGATGTTTTCACACTGAAGGATGCACCCATTTCATATCTTTTTAATCCCAAGAAAATGCATCTAGATTCTCTTTCAAAAGTTGGCACAACTGCTTCTCTTCTTCATTCGAGAGGTTTGGGTTGATTTTCAGAGACCTCGATGGGCCAAAATCAATAGCCTTGGTGGAATCAGAGGTTGACTCAACTGAGTGCACTTCCATCCAAGGTTGGCTTTCATACTCTTTGATTAAGGTTTCGATAGGAATGTTAGTGGAGGACTGGTTTTGAATGACATGGTCAATGAGTTCATCTTCATCAAGTTTCCCCCCTCTAAGAATAACATCTATGGTACACATAGGGGAAGTGTTATATAACTCATTTTCTTCATCCTATAACTATATAGGGAGATCATGATAAATGGAAGGCTGGGCTGGAGGATATAACACTATTTGTTTTGATAAAGACCCATTTTTTATAGTCATGTTTCCGGCATGGCAGCTAATATAAGAATCTGCAATGGCTAAACAAGGTCTCCCTAAGATTAGGGGATAACCACTGATCATGGTTTTTGGTTGCAGGACTAGGAAATATGTGGGATACTCCCAAGAGTCAATGGTAACCATAACATCCTCAACAATTCCTTTTGGAGTTACTGTGGATCGATCTTCAAGTTGCAGAATTGTTGTGGTTTTCCTCAAAGTCCCTTAGATATTAAGTTTCAACATAGTCTCCTTGGTCATGAAATTGATGGCAGCCCCTAGATCAATAAGAGTGTTGGGGACTATGACACCATTTACATGCACATCAACAACTGGACTACGAGGGTCCAATAATTTTGGAAATATCACCCTTCCCAGCATTAGGTCAGACAGTTATCCTACCACATTGATGGTGGGGGTATCTTTCTTCCTTCTCCCAGGTTTCTTGATGCACTTTTCTTTGATGATCATATTGTAGATAGGGACATGCTTAATGGCCTGGAGAAGTGGTATCTTTACATCCAAATTTTCCAATTATCCCATGAGTTCAACCTCCTCAGGGGTGTGATGACTAGGGTGGATCAAGCGCTCAGGAAAAGGAGGTTTTTGGATCTAAGTGTTACCTTATTCATTTTCCTCCTCAACCTCTATGGGTGGAGATGGAGGGTGATTGTATGGAAGTACTCTTCCTGACCTGAGATTAACCTTCTATTTCTCCACAACATAAGCTAGATAGGATGTTTCTCCACTAGGAGCATGTTGTGCATGTCTGTTGTTCAGGTTCATATTGGGCTGTGTAGGTATAGGTAGCCTAGGTGGAGCAACATGAGTAAGTTGAGACTAAGGTTGGGGTGGAGGAATTATAGCAGGTGGTTTATTTTGTTGAGGCCTCCAACTTTGGGATGGATTGTTCCACTGAGGTTTTTGTGGAACATATTGCTCGAATGGTTGGTTTACTGGCTAAGGATGATATGAAGGGTTGTAAGGCCAAATAGGAAGTGTAGACCAGGATGGAGGAGTGGGGGTGTACGAAGGTTGCATGGGTGTACTCTAATTTTTGTGATAGTAAGAGTAAGGTGCACCTTGCATACCTTGTTGATATGGCCAAGGGCCTTGAGACCTTCTCTGGATGATGAAACAGAGTTGCTCTGGCATTTCTTCCCCACCTTGATATACAATATTAAGTCCAGGTAAGGAGGGACACTTTTCTATGGCATGATTCTCCTCACAGATTAAGAAAACATCTATGACATTCAATGGACATTCATTTCTTGGGTGCTTCCTGGTACATCTAGCACAAAAGATGGCCAGGGCTCTCTTTGCTTCCTCTTGCTTCCTTTTGACGTGATTTGTGTCCATTTGCAAAGCAAAGATGTGCAGCATGTCACTCTTGAAGTCCTCTAGCATTTTTCCAATCTCATGTTTTATGAAGGTGGAAGAGGAAGGGGTATTGGATGTACTTTGGCTAGCTCTTCCCTTCTTCCTAAATGCCCTAGAATGGTTCCAGAAGACAGTTTTGATTGTTTAATAGGGTTTTTGGTAGATATCTCCTCCTGTTAACATAGTCAAGGTTTCTATCATCTCTTAACTGATCCCTCAAAGAATTACAATTTTAAGTGAGTCAGGATCAAGAGTACAGTTGACTCTCTTATAGTTCAATTGAAACCTTTCTTCATAGTCCTCTAAGGATTCATCCAAACCTAGGGTCATCCTAAAGATATCATCCTTAGTTTCCTTGGACCTACAATAGTCTTTCTATTTTTTGTTGAAGGTCTCTTCCATCTGTGCCTAGGTAGCGAAGCTATCCCCAGGCAGACCCATGAACTAGCACAAGGCTACATCCTTAAGGGTGGATGAGAATAGGTTCAACTTATGATCATCATAGGTGTAGTCATAAGTCCTACAAACAACAGAAAATTCAAACATGAATGTGTTAGGGTCCTAACAGGTGAGTCCATGAAAGTGTGGGAGATATGAGGGGCTAATTTTTTTCGTCTTAGTTTCCCCATCTGCCTCTCTTATGGGAAAGGCTCTCTGGGTCCTAGCCATGGTTAAGATAGGTGAAGCAGGTCCCTCAGTTGAAACAAGGTCTTCTTCTTCTTCCCCAATAGGATCCTCAAAGTATTCAGAAGGCTCTCCTATAGGGGGTTCAATCTCACTTCCATTGAAGAAGAGTGAAGGGTGGCTAGGAGGTGATGTGGGGGTTTTGGGTAAGGTTTGTCTTTGAGTATTCCTAGTCCTACGAGGCATGAAAATCAAATATTTTTGTATTTTTTCAAGATTTCTGAAATGACATGAAAAGAAAGGAAAGAAGAAAATAATGCTAAAACCAAATCAAAATATCTACTAGACACCTCCCCGGAAATGATGTTAGAAAGTGGTGAGCCCTGGTATTGCACCAAGAGTGTTGAAACTCCCAGGGGCTGCCCTACTTTTCTTTATCAACCCGGGGTTCGTACAAACTTGGAGGTGATAGTGCTATATAACAACAGATGAAATCTGTTCATGTCATCCTCTTCTGCTTTACGATAGGGTGCTATTTTTTAAACTATGATAAGAACTAGAAAGTAACTTGCTTGAAGGAAATGACAGAAGGGAAACTAAACTAAATTTCTGAAAAGAAATGACAAGAATGAAACTAATTTAATTTGCAAAAAAGAAATGACAGAAAGGAAATTAATTTAACTTGCTGAAAATGAATGGCAGAAAGGAAACTAATTCTAAACCACACTTAACTTGGCCAAATCACTACATGCACTCTATTTATCCTACAATCTATCTACCATGCTTCTACCTTTGCAACTAAGCTATCCATGACTTAATCCTAATTGAAAAAGTGTTGATTTTTTAGCTTGGAGGAAAGAAAAGGGCTAAAGAGGATAATGGAGGGCTTAACACATGAAACATGGCTTAGGAGTGGAAAACAGGGGTTTAAACTTGTAAATCCTTATTATAGCACAAAAATGGCTTTGGAGAGGAATGAATTGAAAATTGTGATGGCGGAGATGCGATAACAATATCGCAATCAACATGAAAAGAGTGATAAGTATCAACAAAAAGGGAAAGAATTGTGGTTTGCGATTGTGATGTGTGATGTGGTGGGAGGACCAACGGCGGAGTGCGATAAAGATATCAAAATTGTAAAGAAAAGAGAAATAAGTATTAATGAAACAAGGAAGAGGTGTGAAGTGCGGTTGCGATGGGTGACGTGGCAGCAGGACCGACGGCAGAGCGTGATCACAATATCGCAGTCGGTGTTTGAAAGCGGTAATCTTAAAGGAAATGGGAAAATGATACGATCTACGATGAGGAGCGATCATAAGGCCAAAGGGAAAAAATGTGGTTTCTAATGTTTTTGACTGTTTTAATAAAAGAGCAGCGAAGGGAAGTAGAAAGGGATATCGCATTTAGGTTTGGAATGAGAGAGCATTAACAAAGATCACAAATGATTTTCGATGGAGCGAGGTACGTTGAGCAGGATTTTTGAGGAGAAAGGGGAGGAGGTCTAATTGTAATTATTTTCAAGCGTTTTGGGAATGAAAAGGTAAGGCAACCGTGAGTGATAATTTTTGAAGGAAAGAGGGAAACGATGCGACATACGAAAATCTTGAGATCTGCGATATGTGATATCGCAATATTGCAATCGTTGAAAGAGTGGTGAGCCTTTAAAAAGAACTGAATGAAAAATGTGATCGACAATGAGAAAAGTACAGTAGTGGGGATTTCGAGGAGGAAAGGTGGAGGCCAACTTCAATTGTTTTTTCTATTGTTTTTGCGTTAAAATGAGTAGGTGACCGTAACCAATAGAAACGAAGGAATAAGGTTCCTAAAGGTTATAAGTGCTATTAGGGGAAAAAGGTGGGTGTAATAGTTAAAGTAAGCGGAAAAAAGGAGGGAATGGAGGTGTAAAAGCAAGGTTTAGAGGTGTAACATAAAGATGGAAATAGTGAACGTAAATAAAAAATTTTGGTCTATGGGAAGGCTTACCCTCCTCGAGCTCTATCGACAGAGATGAGAAGGGAAGTCTAGATCCACAGCTTTTAGAGTTTTATCTTATATTCTTCTAATCATAAGAAAATGAAAAAATATAACAGCAAACTGAAAGCAAAGACTAAGCAGTAATGAAACTATCAGAAGAATATCTAACTGAATGATAGAAAGAAAACGAGCTTAATGCTAGAAATGAAAGATAGTTAGAGCAGAGAGGATGAGGCACATGGATTGGGCCCTAATCCACAAGGCTAGCTATATGAAACCTAAGTCAGTCGAATGAAATCAGTCTTCTCATTTCATAAAAGAATAACCTCATACATCTCTGAAAGTTTGATTACAGAGTAAAATAATAAAAAGCTCAATAGCTTGCAACAAAGTTTCAACTAGAGTTGACCCCCCCTTCCTAGCTCTAGCTCTGCTTTTTTTATTCTACAGGGAAGCTACCAACAACTCCCTAGAAAATAGTGATTGAGTCCACTTGACTCCAAGTACAAAAAGACTGAGTGATCACCTGCCTCTGGAATTCGAATTGCTGGAAAGAATCATTGGGGATCCTTTGGCTGCGTTTGGAATTCAAATTGCTAGAGAGAATCTTTGGGATCCTTTGGCTACCTTTGAGAGTTGAGGGTGAAAAATCCTCCAATAATTTCTCCTTATTGTCTCCTCCAAGTCTTTATGATAAAATTCTTATAAAAATTCTTAATAAATCATGATTTTCTTCACTCAACCTCATATTAGGCACTCAGAGTATATAAGCCTTAATCACCACCTATACTACCATCGTAAAACCAAATAATAATAAAAATGGAAGAAAAATAGATCTAAGAAGTAAAAAAGGTGACCATTAACCCCTCCAAATATGTTTAATGATGGAGCTCATCAGGGACTTAAGCACATATGGGGATTACTTTATTGGTTATAAATATTGAATCACAGAATCATGATCATTCACCACTCTAAGATCTATAACATAAAATGTTAAACTTGGCAACAAGACACTATGAAGAAACATTTACCGGAGAATATTAACTAATTACTGAGAGGAATAATTAAAAATAACCAGCAATAAATCATAAACATAAACACAGATGTTTAATCGGGAAAAACCTGAAACTCCAGGGAAAACCCATCCTAATGAAATTTCATTAGCCTTGGCCAAAACCCTGGCCAATCCAACCAAGTGAGCCTTCACCGCTCACATCCATGCCTACATTACAATGAAGTCCTCCAAGCCTTTTATAGGATCCATTACATGCAATACCATGAGCTGAAAACCATGGGTGCACAATACCATGTGCCCCAAAACCATCACTGTTTAACTCGATCAAACTTGACTATAATCGCAAGTCAATTTACCTAACACGCTACTTAATTCGTAAGATTGATATGAGGAGTTTGATGGAAAATGTCATATAACATATATATTTTAGGTGCAAGAATATTTTTATTTAGGCCAAGTGTTAAAATTACAAAATGTAACTACTGTGTCCTCATATTTAAAACAATATCAGTTTGTATGGTGCCAATGGCTTTGTAAAAGGAAAAAAGGACTCTATTGTATCTTGGTCCAATTTTATGGAGGAATTAATCGCATATTATGGAGGCATTGAGAGAATATATAACTGTTGAAAGGGTATTAACACTATTATAAGGTCAACAACTATATGAAAATCCTTTTAGTTGTTCCTTTTTTTTCAATAAGTGGAATATTTGGCTCATATTTTATCTCATGAAGGCATCAACATGGACCCTAAATGAATTAAAGCTGTGATGGAATGGAAAATACATGCAACCTCCAAGAAATTTAGGGGACTCCTATGATTGATAGGCTATAAATATATTCTTTTGAATTAATTTTGTGAAATAGAAGCACCTATAATAGCATTATTACGAAAGCATGCATTTTCTTGGACTCAACAAGTAACTAAAACCTATGAAAAACTTAAAAAATCTTTATGTATAACTCAAGTCCTAGCCACACCTTATTTCAAAAAAACCTTTGTTGTGGAGTGTGATGCCCCAGGGCATGGCATTGGTGTAGTTTTAATTCAAGAAGGAAGACCCTTTCCTTGGACATCATCCAATTTAGATGAAATAACTTCCTCAACCCAATTATGAATAAAAATGTCAGCCATACTACATGTAATTAAAAATGGAGCCCTTACCTAATAAGAATACAACTCAAAGTAAAACTAGATCATGATATTTTGGCGTACTTGTTGGAGTGTTGATTATACTTATAAGAGCAACAAAAATGGGTTGCAAATATTCTTGGTAATGAATCTGGAATATATACTCAAAAGGAAACATAATATGGTGATAGATGCACTTCCAAGTAATTATGAATAATTAATATAGGGTTTTACTAGGTGCTATTTCTATTCCAAATCATGATTGTGTTGAAGAAGCAAGGAGAGAATGGAAGAAAGATAAGAAGGTAGGAAAGATAATTCAAAATCTATAGGAGGACTAGTCAGAGATAACTACCACCATTCTAGCTAGTTTCTGTTCTACAATATTATCTTATTTTATTGTTTTAATAAAAATTGGGTTGTCACTATATTATTGTGCTCTATGTTATATTTATATATGCATGTGTTTCAATTCATTTATTTCATTTAATTTAATTCCTTCTATAACACAAATCAATGGTATCAGATAAATCATATCCTTTTCATTTCTATGTGCATGTCCTTGATTAGGTTAGGATACAAAGAGTTAGGTTCCAACATAGTTTCACTTGCTAATAATTTCTCTCACCAACAAAATTTCCCCCCCATGGAGGATGAAAATAGGGATGACATATCAAGATATCATATAAAATTATAGTTCATGGAAGCACTTGTGTGGCATAGGAATGAAATGTTGGACAATTTTTACTAGATCATTCAAAAACTTCCAACAACGGTCGAGGGACCTTCAACCAATAGGATTTTTCAAGGTAAAATACAACTAAAGGTAAAAATTAAATTTTATATCCCTTTATTTGAAGACCAAATACATTCATATCTTTTAGAGAAATGGTTAAATCTATTAGAGGGATATTTATCTATCTATATTTTTTCCAATAATAAAAAAATCACCTTTGCACTCCTGGAATCACTTCCCTGCATCAAATCTTGGTGGGTTGTTATTGGGAGAGACACACCAAAGATAATTATATGATATTAAATAAATGAACCATTTGCAAAGAGTTTTTTTATGCCCTTAAGGAATAATTGTCCCTTCTAGGGAACTATGATGACTAGTACATAAGATGCTTGTGACATGAGAGAGACTAGATGGTTTTAGAGTACACAAATATTTTCCATACATTTTACTCAAATTTTGGTATTATATACTTTGATAGACACCTAGTTCTAAAGTACCATAATGGTTTACATAGGTACATCGAAACATAGATGAATTTATTGGACATGTCCTCACTAGGAATGATTTATGGATATGATATCATAATTGAGCATAAATTGAAGAAGATGAATAAGAAGTTTAGGTCAGAATATCCACCACACCAGGAGCCTATAAAATATTTCCCTAACTCAGGGAATAAGGGACATAGAAAGGAGAACCAACCTCAATCCAACCAATCAAATTCATAGGCAACGAAGGGTTATAGGAAGTTGGAAAAGAAAATTATAAAATGGTGTGAATTCCAAAAAAATTCCTATCACAACATTAATAAATGCCAATTGAAAAAATAATTTTCAATTGAGCTTAAGGAAAAAGAAATAGACTCTTGATTTGATTCTAATTCAAAACAAGATGAAGGAAAGAATATCAGCAATGCAAAACTTGGTGCTACCATCACAATTTTAGAGATCCAACTAGAATAGCCATAGGATTCTCAAGAGGGGGTTCACATCTTCCATTCACATATGTGGGTGGATGGGAACCCCACTACATTTCATTGTTGAAAACAAGATCCAAAAGAAACGTTTGTTATCCAATTTCATCAATATATTAAAGTTGACAATTCCACACCCCCAAACATACACGATTGGTTGGTTGAGCCATGGAAAATAAATATATGTCAGCCAACAATGCCACATGTCCTATGGAAACCTCTTCAAATATGAAGTGTTGTGTGATGTTTCCCCATTTAAATTTTATGATGTTATTTTAGGACAACCTTATATGTGGAAATTCCACATCCTTTATGATTTTTTGTCGTGAAATTTCATTGTTACTCTACAAGATCAACTCTATAGGGTAGAAACTATAGTTCCAACTTCTGAAATTCCATTGATCTCAACAAAATAGTATCTAAATTTAATCTCTTATACTACAAAGTTTTTCTTCCTCATGATTTATTTATAAGGCGAAATTAAGGTCACTACGACCAACACAGCATAAGCACAAGGCCTATCTACAAAACATAAGAAGGTGTACAACATGGTAGATACTTAAAGATATATATTTGCTTCACTTATAGGGGTGCCTCCACACTACTAGATAAAACACTGATTGACTTGATACCTTATGATCCTTTACCTAATTTATCAATATATAAATGTTGTATCTTGGACAATTAGGAAACAAAATGTTAGATTCATGAGTTCATCCAAAAGTGCTACGTTCAAGCAAGATCGTCACTTTGCAAGAGTCTAGTGGTATTGGTGCAAAACAAGGATGGGACATGGAGACTTTGTATTATAAAGCCTTGAGAAAAAACATTTTCAAGAAGATCTACCTGATCCCCTGGATTTAAAATAGTCTTAATTAGCTTAAGGGTGCAAATGACTTTAGTAATATTGATTAAAATTCAGACTACCATCACGTTAAAAGTAAAAATTTATGTATGGAATTGGTTGGTCATGTGCATTAACTTGACTAATAATCCAAAAATTTTCATAAGGATGATGGATGATATTTTGTGGCCATTCACAAACTCTTTTATGGTTTTGTGTTTTTATGATATCCTCATCTTTAGTACAATCTAGGAAGAACATTTGTAACGTATTCAATATGCACTCAATATCCTATGAAAGCATAAATTGCATCGAAATATAGATAAATTATCATTTGGCATGCTAAAAATTCAATATTTGGGATACATCATGGATGGACATGGAGTGCATGTGGACATAACCAAGATCAAAGTTATTTAGGATTAGCCAACCCCGACGACTCTAACAAAGCTATGTAGCTTTCCGGGTCTTAATCAATTATACCAATGGTTCATGTTGGGGTTCTCTAATTATTGATTTTTCCTTAATTAAGGTGGCTAAGGGTAGATGTAAAGAAAAAGTTTCTTGGTCTGAGTCACAACAAAAGAATTCAAGGATATAGAACATTACCTTTTCTCCACACCAATCCTCACCCTTCTAGACTCGAAACTTTCAATCATTTGAGATTGATAAAAATTCCTCCAAATATGCATTCGATTCATTATTCACTCAACAAGGACATATAGAGACTTATTACAGTGAAACATTCTTTGATAGTATCTAAAGATACAACACCTTTGACATTGATATGTACTTCATCATGCAGCCATGTCAGCGGTAGAATCATTATATTTTTTGGGAAGGAGACAATGATCCACACTGAGCATAATGATTTGTAATTCATGTAGACACAAGAAAAGTCACATAATGACCATAATTGGAAATGGCCCATATACTGGAAATAATTCCACTTGAACATCGAATACAAGAAGGGAAGCACCATTCATGTTGTTATCACCCCGTAATTTCTAAAGGCTGAAGACATAACCATGGAGGGAAACATCAGACTGCTTTGGAGTCCAGAACCTAGCCTTCCTGGACTTAGAGAGGGCTCTCTCTATTAGATATAAATTTTTTTATATAGGAATTTTAGGCTATCTATTAGTGCATAGGGGTTTGTTTGAAGATTTGGTTGAGGCAGCAGAAGGGGGCCATTAGGCCATGGAGTCAAACAGGTGCAAACAGATTCAAATGGATGAACAACTAAGGTCAGGTGAAACCTGGAAAGCTAGCCATTTAAATGGATCTTTACATCTTTTTAAATGGAAATGAGGAGGAGATTAAGGTTCAACGGGAATGTAGATCAGACCATCTCTAAATCCTGCATTTCAGTGGTTCAACATGGATGCAGAGAATACCGTCTCTGAATTCTTCATCCAAGTCTCAAAGGAAAACATAATGTACTGTTTCAAGACTAAGCAGGGTACCCCCTGGTAAATCCTACACAAAAATTTCTATCCACAATAAAGAAAAGAAAACAGTATGAGAAAACAAGAGAATGATAAATTACATAAGGGAGAAGCACTTCACCACAGATAATGCCACAAGAAACTGGAAAATAAAATTAATCCTTCATTCATCCACAAGAGAGTGCTCATAACATAATGAGTCTGTTACAATGGTTTTTTCCCCTTCCGGGCCCCCTTGCATACTGCTAATGCATGCAGTATTTATACAAAACTTAAGTCAGTTACTCGGTTTGTTGAAGTGATTGTAATTTATTACATTCAAGTAGAAAAAAGATGGAAGCATGAAAGTGGTGATAAGATAAGTCTGGCCGTAATAGTGGCCTTTAGCAGTCCGTTATTAATTTTAGAGTGGTCATGATCTAGCTCTAATGATGCCAAAGAGGCAAGGATGGCTCTGACATCTTGGCTCTACCTTTAGACCGCCTTTGTTGAATTATTATATTAATGAAGTGTTGACGTTTTCGTGGATTGGTAATCATGTGGATGTGTTCACTACCCCTTCGGTTTTATGATGTTATATCACAATTAGTTCTGCACCAATGCCCTTTTTGCTGACTTGACCCAATCGGCACATTCGCAAAAGTGCCACCATACCTTCTCTGGCTTGATTTTTCCTTTTCTGCTCTTGTTGGGTCCCATATCCGAGCTTTTTCAGCCCACGTTCATGTTTCTTAATGAAACAACGTGGAGGGGTCCTGAAGAGATAGGCGGTATTGTGGAGGAGGGGTGCGAAATAACTGTGAGTCGACACGTAGCGGGATGGTGGTATAAGATACCGCCCATTTCAGACTGCCCCCCTCCCACCCCCCCAATGGTTAAAGTTCGAAAGCTTTGGGGAGTGTGAAATGAAACAAGGACCGTCAAATGAGGAGAAGAGGAGTGGAGAAAGAGGCAAGGTGGAGGGTTATTAGAGGTGGAATCACGTGGCACAAGTGGGACCTCATCGCAAATAGCAAGTATTAAGGTTTTTCTATAAGCGATAGAGGTAAATACTAAAATATGCGAAGTAAAAAATGCTAGGAGAAAGGAGATGACGTCGCAGGTAAGGTGGGACCGACTGCATCGCAAATCACAAATATTAGGTTTTGTTATGAGCACGAGTGACAAATGCGAAAATATGTCAAGAGTGACATGCGATTGGGACCCACCCACATCTCAAATCGCAATTTTATATTTTACCGCACGTCACAGAATTTAGAGTTTCAAAAATGAGGTAAACGCTAAAATCCGCGAAGTGCGATTTTCACTAGTGGAGGATGATGTGGCATGGTGGAGAGGGAGCCCAATCCATCGGCGAAGTTTAAGAAGTGGTGAATGGTTTCTTCGGTAAGGTAAAGTTTATGAGGTTTCATATGATATGTCTATGTATTTAAATCGGCCTGAAGTGGGGGGTGGAGCTGTTGTGGTGGGGCCAACTGCATCGTAACTTAAACAAAATACATTGTGGGTGATTCAAATGGTAAGTTAAAAAATATGTGATCTTGCGATGTGATGGCTATCTCATATCGACAATCTCAATATTTAACATTTGGCATAATGGAATAAATTACAATTTGCGAAATGCGATGGATGGCAGGGGAAGGGTGACATGTCAGGGAGAAATGGCCCCACTTTGAAAGTAATCAGGGAATCAGGAAGGTGAAAGGTAAGGGGGAAATAATGATATAATGATGAAAAAGGTAAAGAAGAAATATAAAGTGGAAAGGTGGAAAAAAGTGTAAGGTTTAACGATTTTTAAGGGAAATGGAATGAAAAGGAAGTGTGGTGAGTGAATGGGTCCCACTTCATCGCATATCACATTTCAAAAAGATTTGTAGGAGATGGAAATCAAAGGATTTTGGGATTTGGCCGATGCAAAAAAAAATTTGAATGTGCGGGATTGTAATAAAAAGGGAATGACATAGGGAAAAAAAATGAAAAGGGATAAGTGGTATTTAGAGCATTGGAGTTCAAAATTAGGAATAATGAAGTGTAGGAAGAGGGTAGATGGCATGAATGGGGGAAGTATGGAGTTGAATCACCATCACACTTAATCAGTAACACTTTCCTCTTTCAACTGAACTAAAAGGCAGATATATTCATTTGATGATCTTGACAGCCAGGATCTCTCTTTATTTTTCTAACAATAAATGATAGCCATGGAATATTATTTTTAGTATGAGAGAGATGAGAAATAATCAGTCACCTAGTGATATTGTGAAATACAAGAGTCTAAAACATGTTACAAACTACATTAGTCATCCTTGAATTGTGGTGCTAGCCATAGTTCTTAACCCTTGCAGGCATGGAACCTCCAAATGGCCACAATTATATAGTTGTGACTCTAACTTCATTGCCACATACTAGACATTGATTGTAGGAAAACAAGTTCCAAACTTCAATCTCCAAGATGAAACCTTGTGCTACCTGGGACACCTATGCATTCCTTCAAGCTATCATACAAATATGATTTGGGAGGCACACTATAGAGAGGTGGAAGGGCTCTTTGTTATGGAGAAGATAGTAGCAGTATTTCATAAGTATTTTTATTAGCCAAATATTTGATAGGATGTCCAACATTATATCAGATTATGCATTTCCTATTATATTTCTACGCCAACCATCAAGAAGTAGGGGTTGTATACTCCTCTTCCTACCCTACACAATCATTTGGATTTAGTATATGTGGATTAAAATTCAATATTTCCCTCCATAAAGTATGGTAACAATTGTGTGTTTGTGGTTGTTGACCAATTCTCTAAGATGGTCATTTTGGCACCATGCAAGAAAAGTATCATAGCTAAATCCAATATTAAACTCTTCATTAAGCATGTTTTCACTCATTATGAGATATTGATGATCGTTATGTTAAATTGGGGAAACATGTTGCTTAGTAACTTCTAGTCTAGTCTATGGTATTTGATGGATACCAAGTTGACCAGATCAACTTCCTTTTATCCCTAAATAGATGGAAAAATATAAATGGTAAACCTGATGATTATAGATATATTACGTAAGTACAATTCCAAAAATCCACGTACATGGGAAAACATCCTTCGATATGTTCAATAATATAGTTATAGAAAATCCCTCCACAATTCTGTTGGTCAAAGTCTTTTTCAAGTGTGCTTAGGGTTCCAACCATTGGCCCGAATTGATGTAGTTATTTCCATTGCATATTCAGTGGTAGAGTGCTCCCCTGCTCAAGTAAAGGTAGATAGAAAAACCAAATTTCTTGATTGGATCCAACTCCTCTAATAATTGGTTCATGGTATCTATGGAAAACTAATTCCATGTACATGAAGTGACATGACCAACACAAGGTTCCACTCAACTTTCAGGTTAGCGATAAGGTGTGGTTTCATTTACAGAAAGAGTACCTCATAACCCCCCCCTAAAAATCTCAAACCACTCCAATATGGGCCTTAAATAATAAAAAAATGATGTGATGGAACTTTTTTGAATTGAGTATTCCCCCTTTCCTTGACTTGCACCAGATTCAACCATATTTTCCACCTGTTTTGGACACTTGAAAGGTAGTAGAGAAATTGGCCCCCAAAATGCTCAATTCTAACTACATTAAATAGGCTACAATGCATCACATCATGGAAAAAAATAAAAAGGATACCTACCAACAACACATACTAATCAACTAGGTTGTTACAATAGGTTGGATTCTCACCCAGACAAGTGGGTCACCAAGAGCGGGATTTGGAAAAAGTTTCTTGATCTGATGAAGGGACTTGATGCAATGGATACGGTGCTCCTAATGGGGGAGGATTGCTATATGTGGATATCAGTGTTCCCACCAACCTCTTACATTTACTCAATGGTTCTCTATCTTCATATTATTTTTTTCATTCTTTTGGGTCTCAAACTTCCACATTTTGAGGCCCTAAATGATGTTTTCTAGTAATTTGGGGGGCCATGGGTTGCCATGGAATTCCATGGACCCATTATAAAATTTTATTCCTTCAGTGTATCTTTATAACAAGCTATTATGCACCCTAGATGAATATCATATGCCAAAGTTGTGCCCCCTAAGAAGTTGAAGAAAACTAACCAACTTAGGAGCGGTAAAAGTTTTGGAACCTCATCTTATAGGGTTATGTTTTTGTATCTCTATTATTATTTATTTATGGTAAAAGGCCATTATTTAAACCTCTTGTAATAGATTTTTCTAATGTGTATATAGCCTCCATATCTCTCTTTAGAGATAGCTACCACCATTCTATCCAGTTTGTGTTCTACAATATTTTACTATTTTATTTAATAATGGAAATTAGGTTTTCACTATAATACTAGTCCCTCTATTATATTTCTATTTGTGTGTGTTTCATTTCCTTTCCTACCTCCCATTCCATTCCTTTTACAACCCAGATCAATGGGCCTCTATTGATAATATTTTCATCTTTTATCTATATTGCACATACAATTGAGAAAGGACCATATAAGATTGCATAATGCTATAAACTATATAAATTTCTACAATAGTTATGTGTAAATGTTATCTCATATTTTGACATTTTTTAATCATGGTATCCACCTAAGACATTGTTCCCTTCATCTCTAGATCCCATAGTTTTTTTTTCCTCTTGTTCAACTTGTAGAGAAAGGTTCAAATAAACAACTAAAAAATGAAAGTGTGGAATTGATCTAAGGTATCAATAGTTTGCATATCATATACTAGTTCCCCATATCATATATTAACCTACTGTAACTTTGACCACATGTTGCAAATTCATTTTCCTCTTGCTAAAAATCATTTTTGAAGACTCGCGTGTCGTTATATTTTGAATTCTTGTCATTAGTGACCTCCTCTAACTATAGATAAGGTTATTGGTTAACCTATTAAAAATCACCTTGAGTATGTTGATATCTAATTAGCTTGTGGATTGATTCTTCTAACATAATCCACAACATACATAATGTTGTAATTAGGTCATGCACTCACATTTGTCTATAGGGAAGGTTTATTTTGAAAAGGTACACTTGGGAAGTACCAATCCAATGGTTAAATATTAACAACATGGAGGACCCTCCCTCAATCGAGGCCTCAAAATCAGATGTATTAATGTGAATGTTGTGAAGGGTCACATTTTTTTATGTGCTAGAATTATGCATCTTACATAATATATTGGGTGACATCAAAATTTTCCCTCATAAACCCATATCATTTAATTTTATTGTTCATTTCTCATTTCTAACGATTCTATCATAGTAACCAATGATGTATGGTTTAGAGGAGAATTAGGTTGGAACCTGTGTATATCGTTGTGTGGAATACACATCTCCCTAATGCTCCATGGTTAGTTTTTCTTATCATTGTTGAGTTTTTTTTATTCGATATCCTCCATTTTTATATCCTCAACATCCTTGACCTCCTCTCTTTGATCATTATTAGGGGTATTGATAGTGTGTGGCCTAGTTTTTAGATATACACCATTGCATAAAATATCACCTTTACAACCTACAAAACCAAATTCAACCATGGAATCAATGTGTAACTTAGTCTATTAATTGTATATCCCTATTTTATGACTCCCAATGGATGGAAACATCCTCCATGTCCTAAAAAACAATAATTAATACATGGGTAGCCTAGTAAGATGGAGATGGAGAAGAAATCTAGTTTCATCATCATTTGGGATCATATGATAATTTTCTCTTGTGGTTTTAATGAAGATATGACCACATTTGTTTCCTAAAAGGATTCTAATTCCTTTTGAATCTTTGGTAAGGATTTTAAAATAGGTAATGTCCTCATGGGATTGTGTACATTCTTCAAAAATAAGAGAAATCCAGTTAGGTTTACTAACTTCAACAATATAAGTAGAAAAAAATATCAAAATTTGAGTCATTATGTGACATTGCAGTAAATTGTGTTGAAATAGAAATTAATGGTATTAGTTGACTCAAGGGTTGCATTTACTTGGTTTCATCCTACCAACAAAATGAACCAAAGTCTCCAAGTACTCTTTCACATGTCTTACTAAAGTGGTGGCATCGTGATGAATTGAATTTCTTACTAAGATGAGTACGACATACTCATTGAGTTCTCTACACTCTATTCAAACATCAAAAAAACTTTGGTGAGCTAGATCCTTTCCAGAATGAGAAGTAGTGAATAAAACCTTAGATGTGGCTCCAAAAAAACCTATGAAATGATATACAAACCCTGCATTAATTAATGTGCTTGATCCTCCTTTGAAACATCAGGCTATGGAAATGGATTCAATGCGTCATTCTTCGGTGGAGGAATTTTGGTTGAAAGCCTCATGAGTGAAATGAATATGCATCACGAATCAAGTTATTTCGACTTGTAAATGAAATTTGTCTCTCTATCTACATTAGAATTTGGAAGGAGTTTAAATTCAATATCATATACATCAATTTTTTATCTCTCGAAAAATTTCAAAAAAAATATGAAAAAAATAAAAAAGAAAATGAGGAAAAAACAAATTTAAAAGTTGGAACAAATCAAAATTCAATATTTTTTACATTAACTATATAGGTCTGAATAGAACTCAAAAAAAATATGAAGGAAAAAAAAATCATTTCTTTACCTTCATTCCTAAACCATTTGAGAGCATGAGAAATGTCACATACAATTATATGTAGATACATCAAACATTAACCTTGACTAAATAAAATATGCTGTAAAATTCAACTTAAGGAAAGAGTACAAAAATAAATATGAAAATAAATATCACATTTGTGATTTGGGTTAGGGGAGAAGGATTACAATATTTCTGGTAGAAATTTGGATAGAAGAAGAAACCAATTAACACACTCAACCAATTTTTTCATTCAATTGCTTAAAATTACCAGATTCTAAATATTTAAATCCATTAAAAAAAAATATGCATGCTAATATTAACTAATAAATTTAAATTTCTAAAAATAACTTAACTACCTAGCTGAACTAGATAGATTTAGTTAACCAGATAGATGATGTGATTAATCCCCAAGAAAAAAAAATGGAATTTTTTTTTATATAGCAAATTACACCTCTCCCTTTAAATAAAGTGGTGCGTTAGAGTGTATCTATGATGTAAAACTCATCCAAAACTTATCCCTTGCCTCAATTATACTCATTCTAGGATTGTGAGGTCAAGTATTTCACTTTAAGATGAACCCATGAACCCAATCACATTGTTTCTTATTACTCCCTGCCCGTTCAGGCTAGGGACTATAGTAATCGTTTTTAGTCGCTGATATTAGTTAGACACTGATACCAATGAATTTTTTTAGTTTTAACGAAGGTGTTTATTTAATTTTTCTCTCCCGTCTAATGAAAAAATTTCTCATCTTAATTGGCCTCATATCGAGGCAGTGCTTAGAATAAACTGATAAAATCCATCGTATGATACTTAACTGTTACAGTCAATGAATTAATACTAGCATTAATCCTTAAACATTTAATGCTAACCCATAATAGGCTTCTTCACTTCTTATTCCTTAATTTTGGCTCTCAATCTGTCAAGAGAGTCTTCTAGCTGTCAAGAGATCCTTCATTAGGTATCGCGTGCATGTTGCTCTTATCTGTTGAGTTGTCAAGCTCATCTTTACATAATTGCATTTACTTATTCTTCCCTGCAATGGCCCCTGGAAAGGCTCTCTTCCCTGCAATGGCCCCTAGAAAGGCTCTTTATTTTATTGTGCTGGTTATTCTTCCCTGCAATGGCCCCTGGAAGGGATCTCTGTTTTATTGTGCTGGTTATGCTGCTTGCACTACTCCTCGTTCTAATGCTGCTTTTCTCTAGTCTCCATACCCGATCTACAAGAACCAGAACAACTAGAAGACTTAGGGACCTTCACTGAAAGAGAACAATGCACCTTCACTGAAAGTGAACAATGCAGGAGCTGAAAGTCCACTGCTAGCAAGCACATTTGGTATGATTCAAACTTACCGTCAGTATCAACTTTTGTGCATATGCCTCAAACTTACAGTTACAGTTAGTATCAACTCTTCCTCTGCATGTATTACTTTTATTCTGCCTATATTGCTTTTTTTTTCAGCATCTTAACCTATAAAAAAATCGAATGCAAAATGATTCGGTCTATTATTAATTTAGATGATTCTTGTCCCTTAAGCATCAACCAGACCGTATCATCCTTGGAGACAGACATAATCTGTAGAATGGCTCAGAAACAGGGCCTACTATAATGGAGTGGGCAATGTCGGAAGCGTTGGGAAACCCACCAGTGATGAATAAACTTCGACACTTTGACTCCACCCAGCAGCATCTCTTATTGAGCGCCTCGTATAATCATTCATTGTAGAGATGGTTCTTTCTCCCGATGTTGAAAGAAATTCTTGATCTGACTGAAAAAGACACATATGCTTCTGCATATTTGCAAAGTAGTTTTTTTCAAATGTATTTGGAGTCCCTGGGTCAAGTGACATTAACGTATTTCTATTTCCATTCTGTGGACACGTTCTTTGCAAGGTGGAGAGATAGGAGGAATTCATTGTCGGATCCAGACTGCCCATTCCACTGAAATTATAGATTCTATTGATGAACAATGTGCACCGATCTTGCCCAATTGTAAGTCCCCTTGGTATAACATCCACGAAACACAAAATTTATACAATATACAAAATTAAAACTATGCTAAACACACTGTCTACTTCTAACTCTATTAGTTTACCAAATATTTTTCCAAACAAAATGATGAGTAAGGAAGACTTATTACAATATACTTGCCACAGCAACAACATCAGTAACTGAAAGCCCAAAATTTTGGAACTTTGCTATTATTGTGGAGAGAGCATCGGTCGATGCAGGGAGGGTTGTGTTGGGAAGATTTGCATTGGCGGTTGTGCTATTTCATCTCCGTAACTGTACAGTATCAACTCCTTCAACTCCACCCAGCTATGGTTAAAGAGACACTTCCACTCCACCCAGCGGCGTCTCTTATTGAGCGCCGCCTATACAGATCTAATGCATATGGGACTAGATCGCCTTAATAAACAGAACCAACTGCGGAATAACCAGAAAATACTCGTTCATCTACTGCTTCATCAACTAGATAAACTTCTAGCTATGCTATTAGGTATGCTGCTAGTGGTGATATATATATATATATATATATATATATATATATATATATATATATATATATATATATATATATATATATATATATACATACTGTCGTTGGATCGATTTCTGCATAACTAACTACCTTGACAGGATAGACTGCTACTGAAGCTAGTGGTGTTACTGATGCTTATGATGGCTTGGATGGCTATGGGTCAAGAACCAGTTCACAAAATGTGTGAGTGTGAACAAAAACTCGCAACTGCTCATTGACCTTGTATTGAAACGAAACTAGGTAGCTGTTAGTATGAACCCTTTGTCGAAGTGTACGAAAAAGGACCACTTTAGGTACGCATAACTAATAGCCCTAACAACAAAAGTGGTCGCTAATATCTTCGCATTCGCGTTAGTCGATCAAGAAAAGAGCTTCGCAAAAACCAGATCTATGCATAGAAAGACATTAAGCAAGAAAAAGAAGGGTTTGCTCCATATACCAATAGACAAGACAAGAACAATATTTTTGAAAGAATTTTATATTAAGGGCACCTGAGAGGAAAACAAGAAAGGTGTTTCCAATTCTCCTCAATGGGATGGGTTCTTGAAAGTCCTCAACACTTCAGATCTAGCATTTCTCTCTCTCGTTGGTGTAGAAAACCCAGACAAACATAGAACTCAAAGGGAGCTCACACGGAAGCAAATAGTGGAAAATGTGACCAAGTGTATAGATCCGCAGTGATCTAATAGGCAACAAAAGGTGAAGAATGGTAGGAAAAACCTCCTATTTATAACAAAATATCGTGGGTCATTCTAGATCTTGGTGCATGATTAAAAATAATGTTAACCAAATCTAGATCCACCTTTTATGGAATATTTTATTATATTTGTTGAGGGAAAAAGTATTTGACTTGGATCAAATCCCTTTATTTGTAAATAATAAATAAATAAATGATTTATTTATCATTTTAAGGAAGTGGTTGAATGATAATTGAATAAATAATGATTTATTCAATTATTTATAAATGATTTAGTCAAATTTAACAAGGAATATTATTTAAATAAGGTTTAAATAACTATTCCTAGAAAATAATAAGATAAATAAGGATTTATCTAATTAATTTCTTTTGTTTTGGTTAAACATGACTAGGAATAATAATTAAATTATGGTTTAATTAATTATTCCATGAGGAAAATTAAACAAAATAGGTTTGTTTAATATTTCCTTTTGGGTTTTGCTTAGGACCATAAACAACCTAATAAATGTGGTTTATTAAGTTATTTTACATAGTGAAAGCAATTTTACTTAGGGTAAAATTGGTCTTACATGGTGTAATTGGGTCCATCTAATTATAATAGGTTAGATGACCAAAAAATGGTGTAACAGATTGCCCCCCAGTGTGCGAGTGTTAGGAGCAAATTGTATGACCGAAGTACGTTGTAAGAACTCAATCACCAGACATCAAGAGGGAATTTAGAGAGAGAAATGTAAGGTAGACGAGTGTGCTGAAGAACTAGACCATGAGGAGACGAAACTCACAGGTGCAACAAGTCTCTTTTTATGAGAGGGTACATGTGCTAAAGGCGGCGGGGGAGGCATACCTATGCCCGCCGAGACAAAGTACAAAAGAATAGTGTGTCCAATAAACAAGGGACCGAACCATAAAGTACAACCGGCATAAACATGAGCCAGATAATAATACAATGAGGAATCCCACATACATGTTGTGCCTGGGATAACAGCCAGGACTTATACAATAATATCTGAGTACATGAGATACAAATACAACCCAAATGCCCCCTGAAAATGGGGAAGGGCTCGCAAAATCTGACTGATACATGCAAATCAAAGAGGCGCTGCAAGCGGCTAAGGCCGACATCATCAAATATATGGAGCTACATCAAGGGCTGCAATGAAGAGGTCATCTGGGCATGTGGGGGGCTACCTGCAGGGCCACCCCCTCATGAGGGCTGAGACATCTCACACACACCCGGGAATCACCAAGAGCTGCTGCTGCATCACTGAACCATCAAGCATACAGATCTCGATCATGCTGAAAGGAGCTGGAGTGGAGAAACAATCAAGTCAAAGGGAAATGAGAGATCCCTTTGCTTGATCCGAGGCACCGAACAAGAGTGGAAGCTGGAACAAAGGTACACCGCCCTCTAGACCTGTCTTCTGGAATGAAGGAGCTGATGTCGACAGAAGGAGGTCCGCCATAGGTGAGGCAATGAGAGATCCTCACCGAAGGCACAAGAGAAAATAGTAGAGCGACGAACAAACTAATACCAATGATGATGGTGGAATGGAGGGCACTGAGTAGCGAATGGACGACTTCCCTTGCTAGAGCATGAAGGGCATGAATGACATGGCAGCGACTGACACAATATCATCAGGGATAAGGGACAGTGGGCTGAAGGCCATAATGTGCGACACAAGAGAGAAACCAAGCAATGAGGGATGGAGGACTATAGCGGGGTACAAAGGGACTCGGGATAGACTCCAGAATGCGATGATGACTCCACTTGGATGCTCTAAACAAGGGCGACTCGATGGTGCTGCCACACAGTAAAGGTCCAATGGGGGACCATGAAAATATTAGTACAAGATGGGAACTCACGACGAACATCAACACGAGCATGGATAAGTATGGAGGCAAAATGGTGCCCCTAGTATGAGTGTTGCAAGTGAAGAAATTTGATCTTGAGGAGGGTTATGGTTGAGGGGCATAGGT
The DNA here is from genome assembly GCA_034641835.2 of Pinus albicaulis. Taxonomy (NCBI): domain Eukaryota; kingdom Viridiplantae; phylum Streptophyta; class Pinopsida; order Pinales; family Pinaceae; genus Pinus; species Pinus albicaulis. The sequence continues at coordinate 774,370,078 of CM076576.1, read as the reverse complement.
GCCCCCAAGCATGGTGTGGTCATGCCAAAAGGTATTTAGAGAAAGGGGAATCTAAACACATTTTAATGATGTGGTGTGTCGTTTGTTTTCGTTATGGTTATGCAGTTTGAGAAAGGGAATGGAGGATTACCATTCTCTTTTGGTATTGAATATAGGAATCAAATGGAATTTAAGTTTTCGGGTTGGCATACGTGGTGTCACTATCCCAAAGAGAGGATTTGGAGATAATGAACTGATGCTCTCTTAGAAAACCCATAGGTTGGTCAACAACAATGTCTAAGAGATTGGGTTGCTGATGGAAGATGAGGGAACGATAAGGGGTATCATTTCTAGAGTGATCTGAAGTGATATGGGACTCTAGAGGTTCTTCTAAACGTGGAAGAATAATGGTACTAAAGTCGGCACAACCAGATACACTAGGAGAGTTGTGGAGAATTTCTTCTCTTGGTCTCTCAAATGTGGGTGCCCCCTTACCCAAACATTGGGTTTCAAAGTAATGGCCACAAGGTGTATGTGGTGTAAACGCATGGATTCGATGTAAGGGGGAATAGAGAAAGTCAGGGGTGGGGATTTTTTCCATAATGTCATCATCGTGATAGAAGATGGGGTGACTGGTGGAAGAAAGACCACCTGACGTTGCGAAGCTACCTGAATCATCATCATGAGAAGGGAGGTTCACATGAGCGTCGTCACAAGGGGTGACAGAAAAGTAAGAAGATAAAGGATCTACCGATGTTAAGCCCAAGGTGATCGCTGAAGGAAGGTCAAGCGAAACAACAGGGGAAGATTCAGACGGAATGTTCCCCGAGGGTCTCATGGATGATGATAGGTAGAAAATGCTGGACAAAGGCTCCGTCATCTCGACATCAGGAGGGGGGATGTCAATGGGAGCAGTCATGTCTGGTAGTTCTGCCGAAGAAAAACCCGCAAATAGGGGAGAGATGGACTCATTGCGCTTGGCCTCGAATTGGTGGACTGCGGCTAGAGAGGTGCGGAAGTCCTCGAGGCGGGGACAAAGATGGGTGTAATGTCCATGGAGATCACACAAAGCACAGGGGTGGTTGGTGTGAATATTCTTGGGGTTCTTGATCGCGGTCGCGAAAGGAATAGAGGCTTCCGAGACAGTGGACTCAGGGAACACGACATTAACCATGGGCTTGAGATGAAGCAATTTAGGATAGGTATGGGTGGCGTGACCGACAACATCACACAAAACACACTAGATGGTATGCTTTGGAGGCCGAGGAGGGGCAGGGTTTGTCGGGGCAGCCTTGTCCTTTGATTCCCCCTTGCGAGCTTTGCCCTTCTTACCCGAAGCGGTCGCAACAGGAGGTGGTTCCTGTTGAGGTGACTGAGGCACTGTTGCAGCGGGAGAAGTCTTGGGGACCGGTTGAACCGAGGTCAAAGAAAGATAAGGTTTGGGTTGACCAGGAAAGGTTGGGGCTGGAGGATCAAGGTACCAGACGGGAATCCCAAGGGTCAGGTTAGGAAGAGAGAGGGTGGCCATGACAGGTACCGTGGACACTCCTGGTGGGGGAGCTAGGAACGGTATCTAACCAGAGGGGTAATGGCCAGGTGGGACGGCTCCTAAATGGCTAAGTCTTGGAGGAACCGTTTGAGGAGGATAAAGGGGTTCAGGGATACCAGTTGTAGGAGAAGGGCCAGAAGGAGGAGGTTCGGCTGGCGGAGATGAAGGGCTAGGAGCAGGTTGCGGTGGGCGAGGTTGAGTCTGAGGTTGCTGACTAGCCGAAGCGAGTCACTTAAGGGCAGCCCGAGACGATTGCATCATGCAAACATTCGACAAGCTGGGATCAGAGATATGAGGAGGGGGAAGACCAGGAAAAGTTCCAAGCAGGGAGGAATCTTTGTAGACGCCGGGGGAGACACTGGTCAAGGAATCGATGGTTTGCTTATTGGCTACAGAAGAGATGGTTGTCTCGGGGGAGGTCTGAGACAGCGGCTCATGGTAAGACAGCTGGTCAATGGTGACTATCTTTCCATTGTGAGGGAAAGACATCTTGCGGAAAACCGCGGATGGGACAACAGACATGGCATAGGTGTAGCTTCGCCCCAATAGAATGTTGTAGTCTCGAGGGGCGTCGATGACTTCGACGTCAATGCAAACGATCTTACCGGCAAGGGTGATAGGAAAATTACGGAAAAGGCCAATGGGCTGGGAGGCGTGGCCGTCCCACGCTCGAAGGGTGATCGTGGAAGGGACCAACTCAGGAGATCCAAGTTGCTTCCAAACCGAAGCGGACATCACACAGGTGGATGCCCCCTCATCAATTATACACCGAGAAACATTGGCGTTCCGGATTTTGACTGGGATTTGGAAGGCGACGAAAGCAGGAAGAGGAGGGTGCTCTGATTGATGGGCGTCGAAAACAATCATTTGGTCATCAGCAGGATCTACAACGCCCACGGTAGATAGTAGAGCCTTCTTTTGGGAAGGGCATGACTGGAGGAGTTCCAGTGTGGAAATGGCAGCAGGAGATTGCGCCAAATCATCTACTATGCTATACAAATGAGCAGCTCGACCAGAAGCAGTATTTCGACGTAACGGTCCTTTAGGAATCTTGGGATGGACCTCAACTTTGGGTTGAGGGATATGTAAGGGACCATTGGTTGTGGAAAGAGGCTCTGTAGAACCGGAAGAAGGGGACTCGGGGGCAGACTGAGTGGGAGGCTTGGGGTACTGGCGAGACCGAGTTTGAAGGTGAAGGTCGATGGTTGGGGAAGGATCAAAGTGCATCATGAGGATCTGGTAATCAGAGGAACCAGAAGGGGAAGGTGAAGTGGTGGCCTGTCCAGCAGGTGGTTGGGCAGCCACGAATCCTTGCGGAGGGAAAGGATCAGTAAACACAGCTGGTTGAGTAGTGGCCACATTAGGGAGAGCATGAGGGGAGGCATGTTGTCCTCACAATGTGGCTTGATACTCCCACATATGTCGCATCTATGGTAAGAGGGGACAATCGTGGGTGTAATGACCATAAAAACCGCAACACAAACAAGGCTTATTTGTGCGAAGAGGCCTGTTCGGCTTGGGCTGAGTGCCCTGTTGCTGGTTAGCAGTGTTAGGGTCAATACCTTGAGGATTGGGCCCACGAGTACCAGGGGCAGATTGTTTTGGATTGCCTCTCCACCTTCTTTGAGAAGAAGGAGGATTAGTCGCACCCTGCTGTGCAAATACTTGCCCTGGAGGGGGTTGTAGGTGCTGTTGCGGGGTTGGAGGAGGCAAGGGAGACGGAAGCGCATATGCTCGAGGAGATGGCGCACCAGGCTGCGGATAAGGGTAATGGTTAGGTTGGAAAACATTGAGGTAAGCAAGAGGTTGGGAAAAAGGATGAGGCATGCCGTATCCTGGATACATGCTACCTGGAGAGGGGAAAGTGCTAGAGGTGCTGGCCCCTCCTTGAGGGAGACCATAGCCCATAGGAGGTTGAGCATACAGATGATAGGGCTCCAATGATACCATCGGTGGGAATGAGCCCCTGGGGCGTTAGCTACTACGGCCCGGGAGGTCGTGGAAGGACGGTATAAACATAACCAGATTGGGCGTAAATAAGGTCATATTTTAAAGCTATTTGGAGGGCAGTTTCTTCGGTTTAGGGAAAATGGGATGCGACATCCTTGCCAATGGGAGGTAAGAGAGAGCGAAGGAACCAGTCCATATAAACCCGATCTTCAAAGGGGGGAGTGCGACACAAGCTCCGTCTTCGTCGTCATTCCTGGACAAGATCGGGAAGTGTCAAGAGGTTTTCTGAAGAGGGTCAAAAGCTCCGTACCCGCATCGTAGACGGAGAGGGAGCTGGAAATAAGATAAGAAGGCTCGGGCAATGGTCGCAAAGGTGGTATGGGAAGAGGCAGTCTGATCAACATACCACTTAGAAGCTTCGCCTATAAACATGCATTTGAACAACCGAAGATGGATTGAATCATCGGTAATGGAATTGGATGAACACCACATGTGGAAAGACCGGATATGGTTGATTAGATCTTCTCCAGCAAGGCCTTCAAACTTGGGAATGTCAGAGGGGAGTTTGGTTGGCATAACAGGCCAACCAACATTGTGGCTGATAGGGTCATTGATCAACTGATTGAAATCGGGGAGACTGAGGCCTGCGATGTGCGGCAGCAAGGGTATGGCCGAGGTAGTTCCTGTGGCGGTTCCGCTAGTAGTAGTTTCGGCATTAGGGTCGGGAGCACCGCTAGCGTTAGGCCCTGGACTAGACATAGTGAAGGTGACAGGGGGAGAACCAGAAGGAGAAGGAGAACCCAATGAATCAGAAGAGGAGTCGGAGTGCGGACTCGGAGGAGGACTGGCTCGACGACGGCGGGACGGAGTAGTTCGATCGACCGGAAACTGAGGGTGAAGGCCAAGAAGTCTCCGGGAAGTGCGCCTTGGGGGCGCAATGATGACAACACAAACACAGCACAAGGGGAAGAAGAATGACCACAAGGGCAAGGAGGTGCAGAATCAAGTCGAAACAAGGGAAGATAGGTGCAGTGTCAATTGATTTTAAAGTCTTTGCCTGGCGGTGTAAACCAGGCTCTTCTTCTCTTAGGGTGAGTGTGTGGCGTGCGTTAATTTTAATTTTTAAACCCTTTTCGTTTTGAGAACAAGAGAAAAAGTGTGCTGCGTAACTGAAAATAAATCTGCAGAGAACAGTATATAATGCTGAAATAACAGAAAAATAACAGCTACTAGTGCATCGATTCAACCCAAGAAGGCGGGTCACTCAAAACTAATCTAAAAAAGGGAAAAAATCTAGTCAAAACACACTTAAAAAGAGGCCAATAGATCTAGGGTCAAGAGGGACAGGGATCTAAAGGATAAAGCTGCTGAAAAGAGGTGCAGATCACAGCCAAGAGGCAGAGGCAAGGTGGCTGGAAAAAAGGAGGAAATCAACAAAAATCATAAGGGGCAATGAGGAGGCCCTAAAAGTAGATCCAAACAAATCTTCAAGAGGTGATTTGAGAGGTAGAAGAGCTGATTAAAAGGGATCTGAAAAGGGGGTAACAAATCTGGAAAAGGGGAGGCTGAAACTCTAAAAAATCAGACACCTGAAGCAGCTAAAACTCTTCCACCAAAAATGGAGAGTATTGAAGCCCTAGGGGGATAGGTTCCCACTTAGATGAGCAAAACAGATCAGGAACAGGTCGAAACGGGCTGAGACAGAGGCTAGAAAACCCTGATAGAAGCTTCAGAAAAACCCAAAAAAATTGCAGAAAAACAGCTGAAAAATTGGCAGGTCGCAGGTTCTGACCTGTTTTCAGTGCAGGTCACAGAAAATGGGCAGAAAAGTGCGACCTGGAGGTCCAGGTCACAGTTTATGGGCTGAAAAGTGCGACCTGAAGCTCCGGGTGTCTCGGCGGCAGATTTCCGAAAAAGTTGTCGTCTCAGTTGCGGCTGATGTCGCTTACCTGTGCAATAGGGCCAGAAACACACGGAAGTTAGAAATTTTAATGTTTTAGGGTTTTATAGGAGAAAAACAACATGAAAATAGGAAAAACAAAAAGCTGAAAAGAAACCCTAGGGTCTGAAGTAGCTGGATATGCAGGAATATGAAAAACGACAGCGGTCGTAATTTAAAACCCGTGTGGAGTCGCCATTTGTTAGTATGAACCCTTTGTCGAAGTGTACGAAAAAGGACCACTTTAGCTACGCATAACTAATAGCCCTAACAGCAAAAGTGGCTGCCAATATCTTCAGATCTGCAGTTAGTTGATCAAGAAAAGAGCTACAAAAAACCAGATCTATGCATAGAAAGACATTAAGCAGTAAAAAGAAGGGTTTGCTCCATATACCAATAGACAAGACAAGAACAATTTTTTGAAAGAATTTTTGTATTAAGGGCACCTGGGAGGAAAACAAGAAGGCGTATCCAATTCTCCTCAATGGGATGGGTTCTTGGAAGTCCTCAGCACTTCAAATCTAGAATCTCTCTCTCTTGTTGGTGTAGAAAACCCACACAAAGAATAGAACTCAAAGGGAGCTCACACAACAAATAGTGGAAAAATGTGACCAAGTGTATAGATCCGAGTGATCTAATAGGCAACAAAAGGTGAAGAATGGTAGGAAAAACCATCCTATTTATAACAAAATATTGGGTCATTCTAGATCTTGATGCATGATTAAAATAATGTTAACCAAATCTAGATCCACCTTTTATGGAATATTTTATTATATTTGTTGGAGGGAAAAAGTATTTGACTTGGGTCAAATCCCTTTATTTGTTAATAATAAATAAATAAATGATTTATTTATCTTTTTAAAGAAGTGGTTGAAGGATAATTAAATAAATAATGATTTATTTAATTATTTGTGGGTGATTTGGTCATATTTAACAAGGAATATTATCTAAATAAGATTTAAATAATTATTCCTAGAAAATAATAAGATAAATAAAGGTTTATCTAATTAATTTCTTTGTTTTTGGGTTAAACATGACTAGGAATAATAATAAAATTATGGTTTAATTAATTATTCCATGAGGAAAATTAAACAAAATAAGTTTGTTTAATATTTCCTTTTGGGGTTTCCTGTTTAGACCATAAACAACCTAATAAATGTGGTTTATTAAGTTATTTTACATAGTGAAAGCAATTTTACTTAGGGTAAAATTGGTCTTACATAGTGTACTTGGGTCCATCTAATGATAATAGGTTAGATGACCAAAAAATGGTGTAACAGATTGCCCCCCAGCGTGCGAGTGTTAGGAGCAAATCGTATGACCGAAGTACGTTGTAAGAACTCAATCACCAAACATCAAAAGGGAAGTCAGAGAGAGAAATGTAAGGTAGACTAATGTGCTGAAGAACTAGACCCTGAGGAGACGAGACTTACAGGTGCAACAAGTCTCTTTTTATGAGAGGGTACCTGTGCTAAAGGCGGCGGGGGAGGCATACCTATGCCCGCCGAGACAAAGTACAAAAGAATAGTGTGTCCATTAAACAAGGGACCGAACCATAAAGTACAACCGGCATAAACATGAGCCAGATAATAATACAATGAGGAATCCCACATACATGTTGTGCCTGGGATAACAGCCAGGACTTATACAATAATATATGAGTACATGAGATACAAATACAACCCAAATGCCCCCTATAAGCGGGGAAGGGCTCACAAAATCTGACTGATACATGCAAATCAAAGAGGCGCTGCAAGCGGCTAAGGCCGACATCATCAAATATATGGAGCTGCATCGAAGGTTGCAATGAAGAGGTCATCCGGGCATGTGGGGGGTTACCTATAGGGCCACCTCCTCATGAGGGCTGAGACATCTCACACACACCCGGGAATCACCAATAGCTGCTGCTGCATCACTGAACCATCAAGCATACGGATCTCGATCATGCTGAAAGGAGCTGGAGTGGAGAAACAATCAAGTCAAAGGGAAATGAGAGATCCCTTTGCCTGATTTGAGGCACCGAACAAGAGTGGAAGCTGGAACCAAGGTACACTGCCCTCTAGACCTGTCTTCTGGAATGAAGGAGCTGATGTCGACAGAAGGAGGTCCGCCATAGGTGAGGCAATGAGAGATCCTCAACTAAGGCACGAGAGAAAATAGTAGAGCGACGGACAGACTAATACCAATGATGATGGTGGAATGGAGGGGACTGAGTAGCGAATGGATGACTTCCCTTGCTAGAGCATGAAGGGCATGAATGACATGGCAGCGACTGACACAATATCATCAGGGATAAGGGACAGTGGGACTGAAGGCCATAATGTGCGACACAAGAGAGAAACCAAGCAATGAGGGATGGAGGACTATAGCGGGGTACAAAGGGACTCGGGATAGACTCCATGAATGCGATGATGACTTCACTTGGATGCTCTAAACAAGGGCGACTCGATGGTGCTGCCACACAGTAAATGTCCAATGGGGGACCATGAAAACATGAGTACAAGATGGTAACTCACGACGAACATCAACACGAGCATGGATAAGTATGGAGGCCAAATGGTGCCCCTAGTATGAGTGTTGCAAGTGAAGAAATTTGATTTTGAGGAGGGTTATGGTTGAGGGGCATAGGTGCCCCCAAGCATGGTGTGGTCATGCCAAAAGGTATTTAGAAAAAGGAGAATCTAAACACATTTTAATGATGTGGTGTGCTGTTTGTTTTCATTATGGTTATGCAGTTTGAGAAAGGGAATGGAGGATTACCAATCTCTTTTGGTATTGCATATAGGAATCAAATGGACTTTAAGGAGAAAACCGCCCGACCTCCATAAGTGGTGCGATGGAAACCATATGGTTTTGGAACAGTTAAAGCGAGCGGGGACCACCGTGACGGGCGGATTCCGCACCGTCGGATCTGTACAGATCAACGGTTTAAATCATGCCCGAAATGGATGAGCTACGGACCATTGATCTAGTGGGTTAACGAACGGCGGAGATGTGACGATGGGCAGTGAACGAGTTGCACGGTGCACGCTACGGGGGCAGCGATCGTTGTCCATTCGGTGAAGATCAACGGCTTATAATGCACCCAATACAAAAACGCGATGAGCACTCTTTACTCTGGTGCCTGGTCATGGTGCATGGTTACATGGAGAGAAAGGTTACGGGCTAGCAGAGCAGGGGCTGAGGCCTATTATATGGTCCGAAAGTGGGTTTTTTAACCCTTTTTAATGCATTTTGAGGCCTGAGGAGGGTAACAATAGAGAGATAGATGGGAATTTTGAGGGAACAAAGGGCAAGGGTGGGACTTCATGGACATTTTGGATGAATTTATGAGGTTGATGGGGATATCAGGGGGAAAAAAAGGGGAATTAGAAGAAGGGGAAAAAGGATAGAATGGGGGAAAAATGCAGGGATACAAGGGGCGAAATAAAGCCTTTTTGGAGCATAATTCTTTACCAACAAGGCTTATTGACTTAAAACAGCAGAGGGAAACAGTCACAAGGTAGGGAACTTGAAAAGGCTTCAAGGATGATGTGTTTTCAAGGGAAATGCATTCCTTGTAGGCTTATAGAACCAACTAGCCCCTTGCTTTCTTGTCAAGAAATTTATAAGGGGCTAACAGTGGCTCCACATGGGGATCGCTTCTTCTTGAAGGAGTCAAGAATTCAGAGAATAGATATTTGGAGTAGGCCAGTGGCCTGCTGCTCAGCACATCCCTTTCTTTCTTTGATCAGCTGCCACAAAATGAAAACATTACATCAGGAGAAAAAATTTCTCGAACAAACTACCTACCCACACTACAGTCTTAGCATTTTTTCTTTCAGGGTGCATTTGAGCTAGCAGACCCTTTATATCTTTTATTTTTGTAAACAGAAAATAAACCTATTCTAATTCTACCCTTATTCCTCCATGAGACCAGATTAGACTGTTGGTATCATATGTTTCTCTACCTAATGTAATATCTGTTGGGATTAGATTTTCCAGCAGATCTCTTCTCTACATTCTAAGACGAGAAATTGAAAAACAGTCAAGCCAGGATTAGACTGTCTGACTTGCTGTGGGTCCAAGGAATAAAGACAGTTGTACATGGAAAAAATTTGCAGAAAACTTGAAAAAAAAAATATGAAGGCTTGAGATCTGAAACTTGAAGTATCCTTCTTCCCTTTTGCGACTCAAGATTTGAGCATGTTAGAGTCACTTCTTTTCTTTATTTCAGCTCTGGTTTTAGGCATGTTAGAGCTGATTCCTTTTCTCTTTGCTGGTCCAGATTTTGAGCATGTTAGGACCAGCTGCCTTTACTTTCTTTGGCTCAGGTTTTGAGCTTATTAGAGCCAATATTTTGCACATCAGAGGTTCATGTTTTAAGCATGTCTGAACCTCTCCTCTTCCTCTGTTTTTCGAAACATTTTTCTCTTTTCTTGAAAATAAAAGCTGCAATGGTATGTACAATGGAAATGGAAAATTAGCAGAAGTAGTGTTTGAGCATCTTGCCATTGACAGGACCCCCAAACAGCTTTGTACCATATAATTCTCGTAGGAAGAAGGCATTGGGACCCACAACGGCTTGGATGATGTATGGACCTTGCCACAAACTGTCAAACTTGCTGTGCTTTCCTTTATCCTCTCTTCTCGAGTCCCACTTCAGAACTTTATCCCCAATTTTGAAGTCAACAGCTTTAGTTCTCTTGTCAAATAATTTCTTTATATTTTCCTGGAATTTCACTGCTTTGTTGTAGACCACTTCCCTCGTTTGCTGGAGATGAATTGTCTAATTTATTCTCCTCACCATACTGTATTCTTCTATTTGAATCTCCTAGACCAGTTTGATCACTGGTATCCCAAGGCTGGTAGGGAATACAGCTTCTGTACCATAAACAAGCTGAAATGGTGACATGCCAATGGACTTCTTTATTGTAAGCCTGTCAGCCCACAAAGCATGCACTAACTTGTTATGCCATTATTTTTTGTTCTCTTCCAACAACTTTTTGATGATGATCACTAGGATCTTGTTTGATGATTCAGCTAATCCATTACCTTGAGGGTAATAGGAAGTTGAATGACCAAGTGCTATTTGATACCTGTGACAAAAATCAACCATCTTCTTGGATCCGAAAGCAGTAGCATTATCAGTGATTATTTTCCTTGAGCAACCAAACCGAGAGAGGATGTGACCCTCTAGGAAACTAATGATGACTGAATCCATGGCACTCCTAGTGGATATGGCCTCTATCCACTTAGTGAAGTAGTCTGTGGCTGTTAGGATCCATTTGTGTTGTGCAGAAGAAGCAGGGTGAATCTCCCCTATGAAATCTAGGCCCCATTGCAGAAAGGGACCTTCAACAGTGATGGGTTGTAGGGGTAAAGGGAGAAGTTTTCTTTTGCCTTCGGAGATCTGGCATTTGTGGCAGGAAACTGTCATTTTATGGACATCATTGAAGAGTGTGGGCCAATAGTAGCCATCTCTAAGTATTTTTTTTGCAGTGGCTTTCCAACTCAGGTGGCCTCCACATTCTCCAGCATGGAATTCTTGTTTGACCTTCTCTACCTCATTTTCAGGCAAAAATTTAACCAATAGGCCATTAGGATTCTTCTAGTATAAGTTTTCATTCAAAATGAAGTAGTTTCTGGCTTTTAGTTTTAAGAATCTCGCCTTGGTCTTTCATAGTTCAGGTGGGGCATTGAGGTGTGTAAGCACATATAAATGTCAAAATACCAAGGGGAGCTCTGAAATTTTTCCTCAACAGTGGGATCAGGCGATTTTTGTTGCTCATCCAAGGTATTTATCATGTTAATGTCTAGGGCTTGTAAGTTTGATTCAACCATTAATTTAGCTAAGCCCTGACCTTTAATCGGTTTGGTGGGTTTTATCTCAAGGTCGTATTCTAAGATCACAACAATCCATTTTCCCCTTTTCCCATCTGGGTCTTGGGACAGTATATCTTTGACTATGACATTGGGCACATAAGCTATGGTGTGAGAATGCAATATGTACACCCTGAAGTCTTTCAAGGCCTTAACCAGAGCATAGGCATGTTTCTCCATTATGTTGTATTTCAAGGGTGCGTCTTTGAGGGCTTTGCTGAAAAAGGAAATTGGCTGCTCCATTCCCTCTTTGTTTTTCTGCAGCAAGACTGCAGCCACTGTGTGCTCTGAGGAAAATGAAAATATCAGGAAATCTTTGGAGAAATCTGGGCTGATTAGAATGGGAGCCTGGGTAAGTGCAAGTTTCACTGATTTAAAATATTTCTTAGCTCCGACAGTCCATTTAACTCCTGCACCTTTCTTGAGCATGTTAGTCATGTTTCTAAGGTGTTCAGCCATATTTGGAATAAACCTCCTAAGGAATTTAATCTTCCCAATGAAGGACTATAATTCCTTGATGTTTCTTGGGTGTGTGATCTGTAGTATTCCCTCAACTCTCTGTGGGTCTATCCTAATCCCCTTTTCAGATATAATGTGGCCAAGAATTTTTCCTTCTTGCAACCCAAATACTGTCTTTTTTGGATTTAGTGACAGACCAAACCTTCTGCATTTTTCAAAAACTTTTCTCAGATGTTCAAGGTGTTCTTATTCAGTCTTAGAATAGACTGTTATGTCATCTAAGTAAATAACAATGAAATGCCCTATCTCATCTGAGAAAGCTATGTCCATCGCTCTTTAGAAGGTGGCTCCAACGCTCATCAATCCAAAAGGCATCTTCACATACATAAAGGTGCCCCAAGGAGTGGTAAAAGCTGTTTTGAGTTGATCTTCTGGGATTACTAAAACTTGGTTGTATCCTAAAAAACCATCCAAGAGAGAAATCCTTTTTGAGCCTACTACCTGCTGTAGAATGTGTTCCATTTTAGGCAGAGGGTAGTTATCTTTAAGTGAGGCTCTATTGAGATTTCTGAAGTCTATACACAACCTAATTTCCCCTATTTTCTTTCTCACAGCCACTAGATTTGATATCCAATCAGAGAACCTCGCAGACACAATTATACTTGCTTCGTACATCTTTTTAATCTCTTTTTCAACTGCAGGCAATTGTTTTGGATTGATTCTGCGAAGTTTTTGTCTAAAGGGTTTCTGATTTTCCTCTAAGGGTATCTTATCTTGTATGATGTTCATTTCATAAGCCTTTAAATCCTCATAACTCCACGCAAATACGTCAATAAACTCCTTAAAGAGGTCAATGTATTTATTTTTCATTTCCGTGGGTAAGGATTTAGCTAATTTAATCGTTTTGGGATTTTATTTTGTGCCTATATTGCATTCCTCCACGTCAAAGTCTGTGTGCTCTATGGTGGGATTTTTTGCTACATCGTCAAAGTCAAAAAGTTCTTCTAAAGGCGCCAGACCTCGAGGTAAGTTCTTATCTTTGGCCTGCAGCACCTCGACTTCCTCATTTTCGGCGTTTTCACAATTTTCGTTTAAATTTCCATTTTCCTAGTTCAAAGCATTTATTTCTATGTTTCGAGGTGGTTCTTCCTCATCTGAGGTTTCCTCTCCTAGGCCGCTATCAATAGACACGGAGTTTGAATCAGAAAATTTAAACTCGTTCCTGCCTGCCAGGAAATCTTCAATTTGCTTATCCCCCTCGAAAACCTGCCAATATTTTTCATTGTCTGGCACCGCAGGTCTGAATTTGGTCTGTATGATGATCTGTTGGTCGTTTGGAGTCTCAGGGTATGAACTAGCTAGGCAAGCCAATCCATTTGCAATGACGTTTTGACTCCTGGGGACAAATACTAACTCGTATTCAATAAATGTTTTCAATATATTTACAACATCGTTCCTATACGCCCTCAACCTAGGGTGTTTGGCGGTGTATTCACTGTTTACCTGTTTTATCACCAGCTCAGAATCTCCTTGCACGGATATCTTATGGGCCCCCAATCTCTTTAACAGATTTAAACCCAGGATTAGAGCCTCATATTCTGCAACATTATTCATACATTTGAAATGCAAATTACAGGCATGGCTCTCTGCGTAATCATTTTCTGTATTGTGTAACCATACCCCCGCTCCAGCAGTTCTCTTGGTGCATGACCCATCAAATTTCATCACCCACAGGGGTTCACTCTTGGTTTCGTTATCATTCTTTTCCCTATGGCTGGGTTCACCATTATATTGCTCTATAGGGTCTGTACTGGGCTGTGGATCGTTTTTTTCCTCGTGAAATGTATGAGTTTCAGGGATCTGGCCTGACGGCTGTTTATGCTCTGTTTCTTGTTCACTCGGAGTTAGGTCTCCACCGCATATCCTACAGGTTTCATTGCGGTTTTCTTCTTCGTTGTCCTCTAAATCCAGAGCAGCCATTATGTTAAATTCAATGGCCTCTGCCTCTCTGCTTGTATCTCTGTTTTGGGACTCTGACCCTTCTAAGGATTCATCATTACACAGGATGAAGGAGTCTAGGTCTATGTGTACAAAATAAACAGGTGAATTTTCTAGTTTTTCGGGGCTACTGACTAGGAATTTCATCTGTGCCTCCCTATACAGTTTTCTAAGTTGGCCAAATATGGGAATTGTGGCATATGAGCCATCCATCTGCATTGTACCCTGCAGCTTGGCTCCCCATGATCTCGATAATAACATGCCATACTTGGGTGGCACATCTACCACCACAACATCCATGACCATACATTTAGCTGGGATTTGAGTTAAGCTCACACATAAGTCCTTGATCAGGCCTAGGCATTTTACTCTACTAGAGTCGAAAGAGTATAAATCTTTGTAGGGACGAGTTATCTCTAGGCCTAACGTCTCCATGACTTCCTTAGGCATTAGGTTGTGAGATGCTCCAGAATCATGCATTGCATTAAGCAGGATCTTGTCATGAATGTTGAGACTGATATAGAAAGGTGGAACAACCCCTTCCTATAAATTCCCCTCTATCTTAGGTCCAAACAGGAGGGCAGGCTGATCATCATTCAGATTTACAGTGTCCCCACTCTCACTTAGGTTCAAAGCTTTTAAAATCTGGCCTTTATATACATCCTAAGTGGCCAGCTCAGAAAGTGGGACAGAGATTTTAATTCTTGCAATCTCACTTTCCAAATTGAAAGTGGACTGACTCTTTGGGATAATCATCTCTGTTCTATTTGCCACTGCTTTAGTGGCCGAATCAGTGTGCTGATTCTCGTTATGTATAGTGTTTGTGACAGTTTTATCAGGAGCACTAACTGTAGCGCTAGTGCTACTAGTTAGTTGAATTTGGTTGTATTTTTCTCTGTTTTTCCCAGAACTTTCCACATTTTTAGATAACCTATCATAATTTGGATCAGATGTAGAAGCTATAGTTTCATCCCTATATGTTACCCTCTTCTCAAATCTCAATCTTGCTCTTTTCTCGATCAGATTGGCTTCTATATTCACTGCTCCTTTCTGCATGTCCTCCAATGTGTTGTATTCCTTATCCCTAAGCTCATAGGCCATGTCAGCATCAAAGCCTTCAGCGTATTTTTCCAAAGCCATGCCCTGTGGAGGTTTCATATGTGGGGGGAGGGCATTGTAAATGCTGTTAAACCTTGTTGAGTAATCGTGAACACTCTCTCCTGCGTTTCTTTTGAGGGTCATGTATTCTGCCAGGAGTTGACGAGGGTTTTCCCTAGCTTCCCATTTGTTTATGAAATGCTGATATAAACCCGGAAGATTATTGATGCTACCTGGAGGTAGGCCCTTAAACCATTTCTTCACATCACCCCCTAAGCTCTGGGCAAAGATTCTCATTTTGACTGTATCATCATCTATTTCCATGTAGTCAAAATAATCTTCCATCTTATCTACATGTTGCTTGTCCGTGACGGACTCTTTTGCAATGAAGTGTGGGATCTTTGACTGATAATCATTTGGTAAGGGTACTAGAGGCTGAGGTAAAACTAGAGGTGCATACCAGGCTTCCATGATGATGTTTTGATGAGGTAAAGGGTTAACTTGGGCAGCTGGTATATTGATGACAGGAATATTATGACCAGCAGAAGACTGATGAGCAGACCTAGGGTGACTGAGCCCCAAGTTTTGTATGAAATGTGTATCAGGAGGCGTAGATGGAGGGGTCTGTCTATTCTCTAGATGCCTACCACTTTGCTCTGGTGAATCAGGAAACTCAGGGTCTGGCTAGTCTAAACTACTGAATGACCTAGTTCTAGGTAGACTGTTAGATAGGTCTAGGTCAAGGTGAATGTGTGATAGAGCTGTAAGATCTTCTGGTGCAGAATTAGCTCTATAGATGTGACTGGAAACAGTTGATCTTTTAGGTGTAGGAGCTCCCTTAAGGATGCTCTCAGGATGTCAACTATTTCAGGTGGGTCTGGGTTAGGGTAAGCTCTTGTATGAATGGTTCTAGGAGCCAAATTTTTTTTTTCTGATCAAGCAGCTTAACCCTACTTGTTACTTCTACTGTGGTTGATGTTGTTATGGAGGCTGGTCTCCCAGTGGAGTCTAATGTGAACCAAGATAATCAGCAGGCCTACTGATCACCAGTGGAGTTTTTAAAACGTTTAGGAACTATGGAGTCACCAGGTGGAAGGTTCAGGATGTTTTTGGAGGGTACACTGTCCACCACAGTGCTCTTGAGATGTCCCCTTTCATGGATATCTTCCAAACACAACAAAATCTAACCAGAGACTGAATGGGAGGGCATTTACCAGATATGTCACCTCTGAAAGAGTGTGAGATCCGGAGGCTACCTGGCCTTTTCCAAATTCTGTCTAAGAGTATAGGAAAACACAAAAAATGGTATAGAGGTTGATGTGTGAATGGGAATGTTTAACTTCCAACCTAACCAGAGATTGTAGGTTTTCTGAGACTTGTGATATAGTAAAGTGAGGAAAAACTCAGAAGTTCCCCAGTGGAGTCGCCATTATGTTGGGGTTCCCATGTTTTGGCAAGGTTGGAAATACCAAAATATGAGACAACATCAAACCACTTTCAGACCTCAGGATCTAGCCCTCCTGGGTCTAGAGAGGGATCTCTCTATATGAGCGAAGGTTTTATGTCTATGAGGCTCGAATGTTATTATTTTAGGCTAGTTATAGGCACGGGGTTTGTTTACCTGATTATTTGTTTGGTTGCTGGTTATCAGGAAGGAAGGGTTCAATGTAAGACAAGGATGAGCAAAGAGGGATAAGGCAGAGGTGAAGTATCCCAGGAAATATTCAAAGCCATTGGGCAATGGAGTCAGGAAAGGGTTTGCTTACTACTCAATAGGCAGGCTTTCAATTGGGCTAGTCATCTGAAACATAGGATCTTCAAGATGATTGTATGATGTGGAAAGGGAGAAGGGGAGGAGATAACACAGATTTAGAGCACAGAGTTAAAGACCAGCTGGTCGTACAAGGATCCTAGTAGACAGGGCTAACTCTAATCCCCAGTGTTCCCAAATCTTCCAACTAAATCTATAACAAGAAACATCTAAGAACTGAATTCATTTAATTCATACATCAGAGAGTGGGAAATAACATCCACTACACTGGTTAAACCAATTGAAATCTTAGATAATACATTTAGAAGAGAAACATAAATGGCAAGGAGAGCAGAAACATAGGGTACCTAACAAGGTTAAATCCTATGCCAATATTCTAATGCAAGCTAGTAGAAACGAAATGAAATGAATGTAAACGCAAAGATAGGAAAGCATCACCGCTGCTTCAAATCAAGATCCAAAGAAATGTGCTTGTCATATTAAATAGCAATACCAATCACGTACAACATTGCCAATGGCTGAATACTCAGTCTGAAAACATCTCCTTCAACCTATCTTACAATCTTTACACAAAGACTATGTCTCAAAAGAAACTACTTGCAGTTCTCTGATAACTGATCAACAACCTGTATAATGAGTTTCTTCGTGAAATTTATAGCTGAAGGGAAACAGAGGCGGTAGGTGAAGAACTAAATGCAGTATTAAAACTCAGGAGATGAAGAAGGCTGAAACCCATTCTGTCTTTAAACCCTGAGCATTCAATTCCTGTCACTCTTTGGAAGGAAGAGTGATCGTCTTCAGGCTTCTATTTACTTCGGTTTGGATCTTGATGTACTTTGGCTCTAGTACTCTGCAGTACTCTTGGTGACTTAAACAAAAGGTAAAATAACAATGCTTGGGTCTCCATACTGTGAGAAAAATGCTTCTGATAATATTCTGGGCTGTTGCCAGGGCGGCAAATCCTTAGGAACGCGATGTGTAATAAAAGCAACATGGGCGCCTTGTCCTTTATGGAGAAAACCTTCTGCTGGTGTGTGAACCCTGATATACATAAATACCTGCATGTCGTACCTTTTGCGCAATCCATGATGTCCTTGAACTGGTACCTTTGCCTTCAAAAATCCCTGAAAAGGCTCAAAGTATTCTATTTCTTGCCTCGAGCTCTCTGCTGCTGCTGTACTGCATTTTTTCATCCAATCCGAGCTTTAATGGCACCGGAGGGTTTGCAGAGTTCTAACTCTATCCTTTGATGAAATTTATGCCGCGGACACCTATCCGGACATTTATCCATAACAATAGGCTCTAGATTTCAGCTCCTTTTGTGCGTTGTGCCTTTACAATAGCATATATGAATCATGGTGGCTTTCTGCCCTTGGATAACCTGAAAAAAATTAAAAATCATCAAGAAAACCATGGACGGGGTAATGGATGCAGTGTGGGCGATCAGGATGGCTCTGCAGACTGATGAGATGGTGGAAAACGTGCTATGACAGTGGGACGTGGTCTGGCGGACATGCACAGAGCGCAGTAGAAAATTAAATAAAACATATGAAAATCGACCTTTGAATGAATATATGCGACGGAATGGGTGGATGCACGTGGGGGTGACGTGGCGGGACCGGGCGATGGCGGAAAAGTCAGCAGCGGGAAAACGAATCTGGACTGTCCGATCTCGGCGGAGATTGGCGGTGGAAAACATGACGGAGGGCAAAGACCGTGGGCCAAGGGTACGGGGGCCATAGATTAAAGCCCGCGCAGCTTCGTTGAGCGATGACCGTTGGATGGGCGATCGCAGATCGGATGACTGACATGAATATCGTTGCACATCCCATGCTGAATGTTAACGCGCGATGGGCAAGTAGTTTTGAAACCGTACAGGAGCCACGTGTCGATCGTTGTATGGAATCGCTGGCCGAAAGGAGAAAACCGCCCGACCTCCATAATTGGTGCGATGGAAACCATAAGGTTTTAGAACAGTGGAAGTGGGTGGGGACCACCGTGATGGGCGGATTTCGCACCCTCGGATCTGTACAGATCAACGGTTTAAATCATGCCCAATATGGATGAGCTGCGGACCGTTGATCTGGTGGGTTAACGGACGGTGGAGATGTGACGACGGGTGGTGAACGAGTTGCATGGTGCATGTTGCGAGGGCGGCGATCGCCGTCCATTTGGTGAAGATCAACGGCTTATAATGCACCCAATATAAAAACGCGTTGAGCGCTCTTTACTCTGGCGCCCGGTCATGGTGCAAGGTTACATGGAGAGAAAGGTTACGGGCTAGCGGAGAAGGGGCTGAGGCCTATTATATGGTCCGAAAGTGGGTTTTTTAACCCTTTTTAATACATTTTGAGGCCTGAGGAGGGTAACGATAGAGAGATAGAGGGGAATTTTGAGGGAACAAAGGGCAAGGGTGGGACTTCATAGAGATTTTGGATGAATTTAGGAGGTTGATGGGGATATCAGGGGGAACAAAAGGGGACTTAGAAGAAGGGGAAAAAGGATAGAATGGTGGGAAAATGCAGGGATACAAGGGGCGAAATAAAGCCTTTTTGGAGCATAGTTCCTTACCAGCAAGGCTTATTGACTTAAAACAGCAGAGGGAAACAGTCACAAGGTAGGGAACTTGAAAAGGCTGCAAGGATGATGTGTTTTCAAGGGAAATGCATTCCTTGCAGGCTTATAGAACCAACTAGCCCCTTTCTTGCTTATCAAGAAATTTATAAGGGGCTAACAAACCCCACACTATATTCCACACAATAAACCCTGAGATCTGTCATGGCTATCTTTGAACACGCAGTTGAGAAGAAATACTTCAATTTTCTTCCCCAGAATAGCTCCACTGTCCCTTGACTCGACATTTTCCTCCGCATCATTCCACCACTATCAAATGAATTTTGTTCTTGATGCACAGCCTCTACGCATGCATTAATAGAGCACCACTGCATCCACCGATTCAGCGGTTCTAACTTGTATCTCTTTCACGCTTTCACCTTCTTGTGTTTCGTCGTTCATGATTTTGGTGGATCGGTGACAAAATATCACATAGAAGTATGTGATATGCATGCTGATGAAAAACAGAAAGAGATTGGAATAATTAGTTGCACGTTAGTCAAGAGATCTTTTAGACTCACACTCATTGGCTAATGTCGCCATTGGAGCTGTATTGCATAGCAGTTACAGAGATATATGTGTTTTTGTTTCAGAAAATGTTGAGAAAGAATACATGCAGCTTCAGTACGAATACACACAATCTGAATCTCTGCGCCATTTTATGCGCTCGATCAACTAGGACCTGTGAATTTTCTGATGTTTCACCGTTTTCTTCGTGGCTTTGGACGATAACACCATGGAGTTTACTTCAAAACTCGGATTGAGTTCCCATGGCTGCTTTATACTTGAGGCTTAAATTTCTTCAACGTTGCACTATCGACCTCCCGAAGGAAAGAAACCTGCGTTCATAAACACACAAACCTTCATAGCATACAACAATCGTTCCACGCTATAGCTCACTGTCTTCCAACGTCACGCTAACTGAGATGTGACTGATCTCAATGCAGGGATGAGTGTGAAGCGTTAGTGCATTTCCTTTTCCAGCTGTAACACGAAGGCGGAGCCACTAACTGATATGTTCAAGCTAGCAATCAATTTTCTGCAATCGCTCCAATTTCATTGCCTTGTTCAACTCCAACAAGAAGGTGAAGCCACCACTGATCCGTTCTAGCTAGCAATCAATTTTTCACCGTAGGCATCCCTACACATAAACATTGAACACACAGAGATAGACACAGCACTCTCACAAACATACTCAATCTCATATCTCTCACATTTTCCTAGGTATTCCCGTGAGGGATTAAGCCCAGCCAAGCTCTGATACCATATTAGAATTAGAGAGAACAAAGACACACAATATTCACACACAATAATTAATTTCTATATATTATAATCAAACGAATATATCACAATTTTTATAGTGCTGCTGAGATCCAACTAATTCCACTCTTGGAGGGAAAAGTTGAGAGAATCTCTCAACATCCTCCAACAAACCAAACCAATCCCTAATCTTTAGTATGCATCATAAATGAGGCATTATCTCAAACAAAATTTTTATAGCTCAAATCCAACTAAAAATTTCAAAACCTGTATTAATTAAATTACGTCAAAATTTCAAAATTTATTAATTATTAATTATGGATTGAGAATATAACTTAAATGGTAGAAAATTGTTATAGTTTGAAAAGTAAAAAAGAGATGTGATGAGGTTTCTTCCTGCAATCGACAGAAGGGGCATCTTCTAGGACCCATAAAGCCCCGTCTACATAAAACATCCCAAGTCAATATTTTATTTTTCCATAATAGCCAAATAAATAATACAATCTTGTTTGGAATATTTAGGTGTCAGGTAAAGTAGAAGGGAGATGGCGCAGCAGAAGGATTTGGTCACAATTAAGACCGATCCAGATGTTCTTCCGTTCCAAGTCAGTTGGTCACCATTTCTGTTATACGATAGTCCCAGTCCTTGTAAAAACTTTTTATTCTCGTTCCATGCCAGTAAATGAATTCCATATATGCCCAGCCTGTCAGCGGATTTCCAAATGGGAGCATAGTTATGGTAAATGCTTAGAGAATGCTTAGAGGATTGGGTTTCCAATTGCTGAATTCTTTGAGACTAAAATTGGGTGTAATGTCTTATAATGTAATCACTCGTATTTGATTGAATATGAATTGTAATACTACAGTATTTTTTTCTTACTGAAAATATATATATATATATGGTATAAATAGAAATTTAAAAGATAATATAAATAGAAATTTAAAAGATAAATTTTTGTTATACTAAAATAAATATATTTCTATATTATATTAATTATTATATTAAATATACAATTATAATTATAATTTTTTTTTTGTTTGATTCACGAATAACATGGCAATAGTTATTGCCCATAAACTAAATTTAAAAGTAAATTAGTTTAATTTAAAAAACATTAAATATGAATATTATACTAACATAAAATAAAAAAATAAAAAATATTTTATCTACTTTTATATTTCTAACTTAATTACAAGTTCACTTATTCCAAACCGTGCTTAAAAATATCAATTCCAACATATTCGAAAAAAACAATGTAAACTAAAAATAAAATGAAATTATAAATGATTTGAAAAACATATCAACTAATAATTAAGCAATCCATACTGCAGTTCTAAGTGATATCACTCCTATGATGTGTGGGTCTTATGTTGATCATTTATATATATGTTACTACATATATAAATAATTAGTTTCATATACTCTTCATTATTATTATTTATATTCATTTTTTTATATAATAATTAAATTTTATTTGGTGATAAAATTATTTTAATATTATAGTTAATAGGTTTATCATTGGTGCTTTATGGGTTCAAGTTTCAGTATCCTATATAATATTCGAATGTAATATAACTTATTTAATGGGTTAATGAATCCATTATAAGATTCATTGATACATTTCTTAGAAGTTGGTTAAAGTAGTTTATGATTTTTAAGATAATTATGTTGTGCGCTATTGCTATGTGTTTTATTATCCTTTATGGTCTTCTATTGCGTTCTCTATAACTAGCCAATGGTATTAGATTCTCGCACATAAGTGTTTGAGGTAAGAGATACAAGCTCATTTGGTAGATTTACTCAGTTTTGATTAAGAGAAATTTTAAGTTAAATTTAAACCAAGATTATTAGGTTAAAAAGTGTTTTATCATAAATAATTTTGATATAATAATGAATATTTTAAATAATAATACTGAATCGAAACACACCCCCTGCTTCTCTCCACGACTTCTCAAAAAGGTTGTGTGGGAAAACGCACCTAGACATTCTCTTTCATGGGTGTGTGCACCCAACCTGAGGAGACATCTTCCTAGAATGGTGATATTGATAAGCTATTATTATAATGAAGTTTATTTATAAATTAAGAATTTTCATAATAAAATGAGAGTAAATTTTTATAGTTAATAATTTTGCTTCATATTTTTTTAAATATATATATTTGTAACAATAAAATAATAATAATAATTACAATAATAATAATAATAATATATAAAAAATTATAATTTTATAATTTTTTTAAATTTAACCTATGCAAAACTTATAATAAAATATTTTGATGTGATGTTTTTATGAATTGATGTTTCGCAACCTAATGAGTATAGCAATATAATTTATTTAATAATTTGAAAAATCTATAATAAAATGCAATTTAATAGAAACTGAAAAGATCTATTTAAAAACTAATTTCTCAATTTAAAGTTAATCATATATTTTATTGCTATATATTTCAACGCGACTTATTTATAATCATTTTATATCTAACTTGTACATCCACCGAGTCATCAAACATCTGATACATTGAGGCTGGACCATACCTCCCCTGAGAAATTCCATTGGAAAGTGCTTTATTATTACTTCATAGTTCTGGTTTCGACAAACATGTCTGTCTGTACGTATTTGTCCCGCACGTCTTCGGATTCCATCAATGATTTTATGAATTGAGAAATAAAAAGTTATCATTTGAAAGATGGCGATGGGCGGCTGATGGTGAATGAGCTTGCGCATAATTACCAAACATAAATAGAAAGTGATGGGGAGAGCATTTGGACATCTCCAAATAATCTCCGATGGGCTAACTTTCTGTGTCTGTATATCATATGCACGTGACACGTCTTTAAAAAAAAATTACATTGGGGCCAGGAGATGCATTTAGACTAGAGATCGCAGCCGCAGCCGCCTCCAAGAAAATGGTTGACATGTCAACTATAGACGAACAGCTTTGAGTTTAGAAAAACCACCGAATATTTCATTTTTTCTTGGAGCGTTATTTTTTTTTGGAAGTAAGAAAGAAAGAAAGAAAGTATTTTTAATGTTTATGAGGTTAAAAATAGTCTATGGGACAAATTGTTTCTCCAAATTGTTTCTCCATTTGGTGCTTGTATTCGACCTTTTTTCTATGAAGTTTTACAATAACCGCTTCTGGCTTATCGACAAACTCTTCGCTGAATAGATTATCCCAAAAACTAGCTGCCAGAATACTTGCATATTTTTCCTTGCCGTCTTTGAAAGCCTCACATTCTAAAATGAAATGCTTTTCTGTTTCCACTTTTCCTAAGGAGCAAAAAATACGTACTCTTTCCTCCCACATTTCTTTTGGCCTTTTCTAGCACCCTGTTTCACAACGGAGTTGATGAGAATTAGTTCTTAATTGAGCAATAAGAATTTTAAATCTTCAATAAATATTAGCCCCTATGTACGCCTTTTGTTGATGGTTATGCGTGGGGTTAAACTCTTCAATGTAGTACTTCTTCTTTCTCCCTAGCTTTTTCTCCCAAGTACGTTTGTGGAACTTATACATAACAAAAGTTATCTCTTTACTGTTTGTAGGACACATGCTCAAGCAAATACCCCATTTACTAAACCATTTGTTATTTTGCCGCATCAAGTCTTCTTTCTTTTGCACAAATCTATCACTAAACACAACCTTAGGCCATCTACCCTCTTCCATTTGCTCAATTTTTTTTCAGATACCTTATGACTCGCACCATAGCAATTTCTTCAATAGGAGCAACCCCTGTTTCACTTAACAGGATAGCATAAGGAACTGCACTTTTAATTTTGAATTTGTTTGTAATCATACGCTTCTGAATTTTCTCAATTTGTTTTCACTGCATCTCAGTTGTGCTGCTTGCCCACAGTTCACAACCGTAGAGAATCACCGGAATCACTAGAAGCCCAAAAAGAGTTAGAGTGGTTTTCCAGTCCCACAGCTCTGCCTCTCTACACTTGTTTTGAATAGCAGAGAATTCTTTCCAACCCCTTACAATTCTTTTCTTTCTACAACCATCCTAACTTAAATTTTTGTTGAAGTCAATTCTGAGGTATTTGTAGTCTGCAACTTCTTCTAGAATGCTGCCTTCAAAATAGAACTTATGCTGGTTATGCTTTCTTTTGTTAGAAAAAACCACTACTTTCGTTTTGCTAATATTGACTTGCATCCCAACCCTTCTACAAAATTGCTCAACGAAACGTAAGTGCTATTGCAAACCAAAAGCTGATTTAGCAATCAATATAAGGTCATCTGCGTACAAAAGAAGCCTTATAACAAACTTGCCCAAATGGATACTGTCACCACCTTGCGAATTTAGCCACTCTTCAAGCTTGTCAATATATAACCCAAAAAGGGTAGGAGACAATGGGCAACCTTTCTTGACCCCAATATCACTTCTAAAACTTTCAGAAATACCTTCTGAGGTTCTAATTTTGACTTTCACCTCTTTATACAACCGATGCTCTCAAATGTTTGGGAACCCCGACTTCCTCCATTCTACCCCAAAGCTTATCCCTAGGAACCATGTCAAAGGCTTTTCTGAAATCAACAAAGCAACAGAAAACTTCTTCCTTTTTTTCCCAAACTTTTTCAATAATGTTCCTTAAAGTTATACAGTGATCAACTGTGGAATGTTTAGGTCTAAAACATGCTTGCCCTTTAGCACGTTTATCTCTTTCTTCTGTCCACTTGCTGATTTTCTTTTCCAACATGCTTCCAAATAACTTTGCAAACAAGGGGTTTATCATTATGGTTCTATAATTGGAGGGATTATTGACGTCACCACTCTTGAAAAGAGTTATTTCCATACTAGTTGTCCAATCTGTGGGGAACCCCTATTGTATGATGTTGTTGAAAAATTTTGTAATGTGAGGTGAAAGAATTTTTAAGCCCCACATTAGATACTCTGCTTGGAGTTCATCTAAGTCTTTTTCTTTTCCAGTGCCCAACTTCTTGATACCCATCTCTACCTCTTGCACAATGAAGATTTCTATGTTTGTGTTGACCAAGGGAGGAGGGTCAACCTTGTGATCCTATTCATAAAGTTGTCTTGCATAGCCAAACCATTTAAATGTTGTTTTCAGTTTGCACCTTTTTCGGTTGGAGCTCATTCCAGAATAATTTGGGGTTATTTTTCCCAAGGAAATTTAGATTTTCTCTCCTTGAAACCATGAAATCAACGTTTTTCTTTCTTACTATCTGCTCGTAAGCTTTGAGATTTATGTTATTCGTGTCTGATTCCTTCCACCTTCTCCTTGCCCTTTTGCATTCCTCGTCAAACCAAGCATTAACCAGAAAGCAATTTGTTTCAGACTTCTTAATTTTTTCTCTTTTCCACTCAACAAGTGCGCTTTGAATTAAATGTGTTAATCCGTGACTATGAATGCCATGAAATGAGATTTCCTCCTCCTTGAAGAGCCTCTCTAGCATTATTTTGAAGGTATTACAATTCTCTGGAGTCAAAAGAATTCTTCCCTTTGGGGGATTTTGTTCAACACACTGAGTTTTAGACCCTAATTGCTTCTTTCCGGTCCAAGAGAAACTTAGATAAATTGGCTTGTGATCTGATTTTAAGTCCCAAATTTGATCTCCAATCAGTGCTTCCTCCATTTTATTACACAAACTATGTGAGAAAATTACATAATCTACTACACTTGCTCCATTGTAAGTATTGCAAGTGAAATTACCAGACTTTTCCCATCTAGTAAAACCATTAAAAATGACTAAATCAAAAGCCCCACATAGCGTAAGCAATTGTTCTTCAAAGAGATTACAGCCTTTATCCTCTGAAATTCGTTCCCACTAATGATTACTCTCTTCTGTAAGCCAGATAGGGTCACTATCTTCTTTACAACAAAGAATGCTAGCTTGTTCACCTGCAGTTCTAGAATTGAAATACCCCACTATAAGGACTTCACCTAGCTGAGAATATATTGAAATATCTGTTTTTAGGGCTGCAAAGGGATCTTTGTGGTCAAGCCCTCTACTTTTGTAGATTTTTGAAACTTGCGGCGCAAAATAGCATACTACAATTCTGATGTGATTTCCATTTTATGATATTTTAAGCCAGACAAATTGCTTATTTGGGTCTTCTTTTTCTAGCTGAATGAAACGACCTTATTTTTCTCTTACTAATACCATGATACCCTCGTGCCCTTTTCCATTCCCTGTTGCCTTGTTCCACACTGCTACCTTCCAATACCCTTCAAACAAAGGTGTCTTGCACCCTTCATTCTCATGTGTTTCTATGAGGAAAATTATGTCTCTACCTTCCACAATAGGCCCTAACCCAGGTCCTCGTCTCCATGGGTAACCCCTGTAGTTCCAATAAACTAATCTTAAGGAAACCTGGGTATGACTTGATTGCTATTTGTTTTGACAAGCAAGACTCACAGTTGAGTCTTTGTCCCTGCTTGCCCATACTGACCTTGGTTCCTCATTTCTCGCTGAAGAGTTCGCTGCCTCTTCTTTGTTATCGTTTTGCTGCCTTGTTTTTGAAAGAGGTCCAAATTGCACTATCACAAATTTACCTTTATAAATCCATGCTCTTTTTCCCTCATCTCTTGCTGCCCTAACTTTTGTCATTTCATCCCTCCTTTTCTCTTGTTGCCTTACAGTTAAATATTCTTCTAGAAAAACCGAGAACCCTTCAAGATCTTATTCTTGCTTAGAATGATATATTTATCACACAAGTTGGGCATGATGACTTTCATGGGCCTGGCTCTCTCACTGTTAAGCTTACCTACTCTCCATGCTTGACATATTTTTCCTTTCCATTGGAGCTTGTCTTTCAGGAAGTCTCTTGCAAGGTCAAGAGTACATTCATTTTGTTGAGATTCAACAATATGATGAGCTTAGTGAAAATGAGTCGCCTTCACTAAGTGGGCCCACAAGCTATTTTTAGGTGCAAGACTATTTTTAGACTATGTCTATTTTTAGACATGGTGATCATATTTCAGAAGTTGCAGGATGCTATTGTGGATGGTTGCTCAAGTTGGAAAAATAGATGAAATTCTATTTTTAGAATATTAGGCGAAAAATATTTATAGATCGTCGATCTAAAAATAGAAGTGTCGATTATTATTAGCTCTTAATAATAATCTGACAATAACCATCAACTTATTCTCTTGGAGCACTTTATTTCAGTGTACAGATTTGTCAAATCAGTGGGCTGATGGAATTACGCAATTCTTAGGGTTTACTGGTGGTTCATGCATAGAGGACTCAGTTAGAACTCAAGTGGAAAAGTTATGACAGAGTTAGAAGAGTAGTTCATGAAGTTGTTATTTAGTTTAACTCAGTTAATGGAGTTAAAATCAGTTGAGCTAGTTGTATCTAGTCTAACTGAATGATACACTAGTGAGAGTGGAGTGAATTAATTAGTTAATTAATTCAAAATAATAACTCATTAACCAACTGAACAATACAACAGTTAACTACAGTGCATGTCAGTTCCAATGGATACCCAGTGGAGATATAGGTGAAAGGGTGATTGCACCACACACACATTGGAGTTGCCAATGAGGATTGCGTAGTCAAGGCAAGGGTAATTAGAATTCATTCAGAACTATTCTTCAGCAGGGATTGCGTAGTGGAGGCGAGCTATCAGGTGGCAAGAAATCAATGCATGGATTTGCAGATTTCTTCTGATTAGTGTGTGACGATTGATTGCACTGAGAGCTTGATGTACTAAGCTTTGTATGAGATTTTTACATAATCTCCATGATACATAGTATATGATAGTTGGGGTTTTCAGCTTCAGGCTTTCCCGTTAAACAACTGTGTTATGTGTGATTGTTTTTATTTGCTTCATGTGTTTGCAATTGAGTTTTTAAATTTCCGCAAAAGATTAACAATGGAAGGATTATGTATTTAGCAAGAAGATAAATATTGTTAGATCAAAAGAATCTAGATATATACATGCATATTGTATATAATTTCTACATGGTATCGAAGCAGTGTTAAATCTTGAAGATTGCAATTCTGAAGAATTGTTGAGTTTGTGCTGGTGGACAATTCAAATTTGCTAAAGAAAATTCTTGGTGCGACAGTTGAGTATACATTGAAATGTTTTTCAATGGGTTGCGATTGGAGTATGCCTTTTATGGGAGCTCGAATTACATAGCCTGGAAGGATAGGATGGAGGCGATGCTGGAAGATAATGGACTGAAGGAGTTCATCGATAGCAATGTTCCTAAGCCGGGATCTAGTGATGTTGCATTACTTGACGCATGGCAAAAGAAGGTAGAAAAGACAAGAAGAATTATGTTGGAAGGTGTGAAGGACCATATTGTGTCCAGCCTTCATGAGAAAGCCACTCCATTTGCAATGTGGGAGGCTTTGACAGATTTGTTCCAAAGCAGCAGCGACCAGAGGAATTTGGCACTGAAAGATAAGCTCAGAAAAATAAAAATGGAGAAGGGCGACAATATTCCAAAATATCTCACGAAGTTTGTCCACTGTAGGGATGAGCTAGGAAGTATGGGGATTACTGTTGATGATGAAGACTTGGTGAGCTTGGCTTTCCTTGGGCTTCTGAAGAGTTTTCATGTCTACGAAGACTTTGTCAATGGATGGGAGAAACTGTCAAGATGGGAGCGACTTTGGTCGGATCTTCTGCAGGAGAAGATAAGGCGAAGTACCAGGGATGGCTCTTCATCGAAGAATGAAGATGAAGAGAATTTTTCTTTGGTTGCCAAAGCAAGGAAAGGGAAGGGGAAGAAATTTCCTTCAAAATCCAAAGCTAAAGGCAAGAAGCAAGATTTTTCCAAGGTAAAGTGTTTTCATTGTCACAAACATGGGCATTTCGCCACTAAGTGCCCACAGAAGAAGAAGAACAAGAAGTTTGTTGAAGCTGCAGTGGGTGAGGCCTTAGCCTCGCAATTTGAAATTGATTTCTCTTTGATCGCATGCTTGGTTTCAAGCTTAATGGGATTGGTGTGTTATCTTGATAGTGGTGCGTCTTTCCATATGACGGGAGATAAGGAGTTGTTTAGTGACTTGAAGGAGAAGGACCTTAAAATGCATATAGACATGGGGGACGATGGTAGATACAGTGCGACCGACATTGAGACCATTACCATTGAGAGGGAGTCAGGTAATAAATTTCTGTTGAAAGATGTTTTGCATGTTCTAGGTCTGAAGAAGCACTTGGTCTCGGTCGCAATGTTGGAAGACATGGGTTATGACGTTGTTTTCGATGAGGGAAAATCTTTCCTGTGACATAAAACAATGGATCAAACCAAGAGGATAGGGA
Source organism: Pinus albicaulis (assembly GCA_034641835.2). NCBI lineage: Eukaryota > Viridiplantae > Streptophyta > Pinopsida > Pinales > Pinaceae > Pinus > Pinus albicaulis. The sequence goes on along the minus strand of CM076576.1, from coordinate 774,340,354 downwards.
TTCGAGTTAAGAATCTCTACAAGATGGAGGTAGATGGCTGTGCTACAATGATGGGAAAAGCAGAAGAGGTAATGAGCGGGGATGAGGGTGAATTACGACACAGGATATTGGGCCATCTTCACCATGGCGCTTTGAATATTTTGCAGCAGATTTCTACTAGACTTCCCAAGGGTACTCTTGCATAGTCAGATCAGTGCAAGGGATGTACTATGGGTAAGTTTGTGAAGACCACCTTTCATGAGAAGGAGAACCATGCTTCGATGATCCTAGAGAGAATTCACATAGACGTGTGGACCTTTCTCGGTTGCTTCAACAACAAAACACATGTATTATGTTATATTTGTTAATGAATATTCTTGTAGATACTGGATCTTCTTCATGCAGAAGAAAAGCGAAACATTATCAAAGTTCTGTGAGTTTAAAAAATTGGTGGAGAAGGAGTCGGGGAAGGAAGTGAAAGCTCTACGGAGCGATAATGGTGGTGAATACATCTTGGGTGAATTCAAGGACTTCTGTAGCAAAGAAGGAATTCGAAGAGAACTCATAGTGCCTCATAACCCACAACAGAATGGGGTCATAGAGAGGAAGAATAGAATGATCGTGGGTACTGCACGAGCTATGCTGCATGACCAGGACCTACCAATGCACTTGTGGGCAGAAACATGCAACACTGCGATTTATGTGCAAAACCGTTGTCCTCATAGAGTACTTGGCATTAGTACACCTGAAGAATATTTTACTGGTAAGAAGCCTGATATTTCTCATTTGAATATTTTTGGCTCATTTGTTTACATTCATGTGACAAATGATGCTATGAATAAGCTGGAGCCGACCGCAAAAGATGGGATATTTGTGGGGTACACAGAAACACCCCATAATTATCATGTGTATTTTCCAGACAGTCGGATGACTGTGGTGCGATGGGATATAAAATTCAATGAGGTGAAAGCCATGAAGTTGCCGCTTGAGAGGGAGCTACACTTGCATACAGAGGAGGAACTTCTTGTTCCCAGAGATGAGCCTCTAGATGTGGATCATCCACAGGAGGAGATTCATGGAGTGGAGGAGTCCACTCATGTAGAACCAAACATCAGATAAGGCAGAAAGCATACCACATAATCTGAGAGACTGAAGCTTGATGCGGTACAGATTGTAGGAGTCCCTACATCACAGCGCAAAGAGAGACAGTCACCTGACTGATTTACTGGATACATGGCTCTTATGAGCAAGTGTGTCGTGACAGAGCCATATTCTTTTGAAGAAGTAGTGAAGGAGCCCACATGGGTAGATGCCCTGGTGGAGGAGTATGACTCCATTGTCAGAAACAGTGCTTGGGAGATTGCTCCAACGCTGGTGGGTAAATCAGTTCTAGGATAAAGATAGATCTACAAGGTAAAGCAAGCTGTTGATGGGAGCATCGAGAAGTATAAGGCAAGATTTGTTGCTTGGGGCTTCTCCTAGATCGAGGGGATTGATTATGAAGAAACCTTTGCATTTGTCGCACGGTATTCTTCCATAAGGACTATCCTTGCTCTCTCAGCGCAGATGGGTTGGCACATTCATCAGATGGATGTGAAGATTGCGTTCCTTAATGGGATCATTGAGGAAGAGGTGTACATTGAGCAGCCTGAAGGATTTGAGATCTTTAGCAGCGAGTCGCATGTGTGCAGGCTCAAAAGAGCGTTGTATGGGCTGAAGCAAGCACCTCGTGCTTGGTACACATGGATCGACAGCTATTTCACTGGACTTGGCTTCACCAAGAGTGAGGCGGATGTAAACCTGTACCAAATTGTGGTGGTGGGTAAGCTTTTAATCATTGTTCTTTATGTTGATGATTTAATACTAATGGGTGATGAGCATTTGATACACTCATGCAAGGCAGATCTTGCAAATGAGTATGAGATGAAGGATTTGGGCCTCCTTCATTATTTCCTTGGATTGGAAATATGGCAGCGGGAAGGTTAATTGTTTGTGTCTCAAAGAAAGTATGCCTGGGAGATACTTGAGAAGTTTCACATGCAAAGCTGCAAGCCTATAGACACTCCTCTTCCAGGAAATTGGAGGAAAGAGGATGCTACATCGGTAGAGGTAGTGGATGCCACTGTTTATCGACAATTGGTGGGTTTGCTCATGTATTTAGTTAATACAAGACCGAACATATGCTATGCGGTGAACCAGCTTTCACAAGCGATGGTTAAGCCTACCAAACTCTTTTAGAAGGCAGGAAAGCATGTCCTGAGGTATCTCAGGGGCACATCTGAGTATGGCTCATGGTACAGACAGACGAATGAGGTGAAGTTGCATCGCTTCACAGATGTAGATTGGGCAGGCAGCTGAACAGACAGAAAGAGCACATCAGGAGGGATTTTCAGTATCGGATCTATAACAGCTTCTTGGTACAACAGGAAACAAAGATCCCTGGCACTCAGTTCAGCAGAAGAAAAATACATGGCAACAATTCAAGCTGCATGTGAGGCTATCTGGATGAGGAAGATCCTGGTCGATTTGTTTGGTTCACATTTAGATCCTACAATGATACATTGTGATAATCAGAGTTGCATTAAACTCTCGATTAATCCTGTGTTTCATGATATATCTAAACATATTGATATCCGGTATCATCATATCAGAGATTGTGTGCAACGGAAGATCGTGTTACTTCAGTGCATTCCTACGGAAGATCAGGGTGCAGATATTCTGATGAAGGCGCTCATCAGGAGCAAATTCGAATACCATAGAGGCAGGATCGGGGTGAAGGATAATCCCTATCTTGTTGAGAGGGAGTGTTGAGATTCAACAAGATAATGAGCTTAGAGAAAATGAGTCGCCTTCACTAAGTGGGCCTGCAAGCTATTTTTAGGTGCAAGTCTATTTTTAGACTATGTCTATTTTTAGACATGGTGATCATATTTCAGAAGTTGCAGGATGATATTTGCAGATGGTTGGTCAAGTTGGAAAAATATATGAAGTTCTATTTTTATAATATTGGGAGAAGTCTATTTATAGATCATTGATCTAAAAATAAAAGTGTCGATTATTATTAGCTCTTAATAATAATCCGACAATAAACATCAACTTATTCTCTTGGAGCACTTTATTTCAATGTACATATTTGTCAAATCAGTGGGATGAAGGAATTACGCAATTCCTAGGGTTTACTGGTGGTTCATGCATGGAGGACTCAGTTTGATATGAAGTGGAAGAGTTATGACAGAGTTGGAAGAGTAGTTCATGGAGTTGTTATTCAGTTTAACTCAGTTAATGGAGTTAAACTCAGTTGAGCTAGTTGTATCTAGTCTAACTGAATGATACACTAGTGAGAGTGGAGTGAATTAATTAGTTAACTAATTCACAAATAACAACTCATTAATCAACTGAAAAATACAACAGTTAACTACAGTGCATGTCAGTTCCAGTGGAGATTCAGTGGAGAGATAGGTGAAAGGGCAAGATGGACTATCCGTTGTGACTATAGTGATGCATTTATTGCACCACACACACATTGGAGTTTCCAATGAGGATTGCGCAGTCAAGGCAAGGGTAATTTGAATTCATTCAGAGTTATTCTTCAACAGGTATTACGCAGTGGAGGCAGGCTATCAGGTGGCAAGAAATTAGTGCATGGATTTGCAGATTTCTTCTAATTAGTGTGTGACGATTAATTGTACTGAGAGCTTGATGTACTAAGCTTTGTATGAGATTGCTACATGATCTCCATGATACATAATATATGATAGTTGGGGTTTTTAGCTTCAATATTTCCCGTTAAACAACTATGTTATGTGCGATTGTTTTTATCTGCATCATGTGTTTGCAATTGAGCTTTTAAATTTCTGCAAAATATTAACAGTGGAAGGATTATGTATTTAGAAAGAAGATAAATATTGTTAGATTAGGAGAATATGGATATATACATGCATCTTGTATATAATTTCTACATATTTTTCCCATAATATTTCACCGGTTTAATAATTATGTTTGTTGTTCAATCATGTATTTCCTTGCTTTCTCTATCTTGCATGTTGTTAACCTGAATGTTTGTTTCTCCTTCCCTCTTAGTAGAATTTATAATAACTTGAGCCGAGGTTTTGGAGATTTTTGCAGAATCTCCTTTCCTCTCTTCTCTTGATGTCTCTTCATTGTTGTCTATTTGGGCCATTGCTTTCCCCTTATCCTGGGGTGGCTTCGAATTCATCACCTCTGTATTTTCCACTGCAAATTTATTCATATTTTGCACCTCCTCTTTCATGCGTTGCCATTCTATTTTCCCTATTCAGAGAGCTTCCTTCAGCAATGACACTTTCTCCTTCAGAACTTTGTTTCTTTCTGCTAAATCCTGGTTTTCAGCTGTTATTATATGGAATGTACAATCTCTTTCTAGCTCTTTAGCTTCTACTACTTCCAACCTCTCTTTTACATTTAAGAGTTCCTTCACATAAATATCAGATGACCAAGTGAGAGGTGTGGATGTGGGACTATATAAGGCATAATAATCAATAAATTTTCCTTTTCGGGTGAAAATGTGAAGTTGGGTTACACTTTTTGCCCTTTTTTGAGAAAAAGTTTTCATTTTTTTCGGTTCTTCAACTTTCTCCAAACTATAACAATTTTTCTGTGTAGAATTTCATTTTGCGATAAAAATAAAAGTTGTGAGAAATTTTGTTAGCTTTCTATTACTTATTTTTTGAATTTTTTTTATGCATATTTGATATGTCAACTTGGCGTTTCTTTGAGTGCGTGTTTCTTAACAATCAAAGGATTCATAAGAAGTCATGTTATGATGCAATGTTGTATTCATTGAAAATTTGTGTTTTTGAAAAAACAAAATGTGTTACAACAATCTAGACAGAGTCTACTTTGTTTTTGTCATATTTACAAAGCCAATGGATGCATATCATAATTACTAGAATTTTTTGAACTGGTCCAATACGAAAAACTGCATGTTTTGGATATGTTTCACGTCGCAAGAAATTTCTTAACATATAAGTTATAAACTAAAAATCTAAAAGCTATCCATTAGAGACGACGAACCAATGTAATGCCCCATAAGTTTTTCAATTTTTTTTACAATGTATTTTGGGAGATACAAAATTTTGATTTCACTGAATCACAATGACCCTCAGAAATTGTTTGCACCCATTTTATTAGAAAAATAATTAAAATTAATAAACGTTTATGAAATTCCATAAAAGTTATATTTCCTGAAAGTAGATTCAATTCTAAAAATGCTTGTCTTGGTTCCGACAGTTAATTAACAACCTTTCATGGAGTTTAATCAATCCAAAGTTGAAGAACCGTATTCAGAGCCTAGTTTTTGCGTAATTGGTGACACGTTAGTTCGGCCGAACTTTTAGTCAAAGTTCGGCCAAACCATGTTTTCCGCCAAAGGCTCGTTAAATCTAATGTCTTAATAGTTTGGCCGAACTTTTGATCAACAGTTCGGCCGAACTCTTGTATAACTCTCCATCGGCCGGAAAGTTTTGCGGAGCCCCCTACTAAAACACATTTCACGTCAATATAAATTGCCACGAAATGATTCACAATTTTCGTACATTTCGCACACTTCTTCTCATTTTACAAAGATCTTGGTTTGGGTTCAAAAACTTTTCTTCAAAGTTTGGGTTTAAGAGCATTTCTTGGTTGATTTTACAATTTTGGGTTTAAAGAATTTTTTTGGAAGACATTTCTTAGAGGCAGCGTGATTTTGGCAAAAATTGTAAAAAATTTCTTGGACATACATTCAAAAGACATTTCTTGGAGGTATGTACATGTTTTGAGTTGAAGTAAATCTTTTGAGCTTCGTTTCATTTTTATAAGACATTTTTCTCTCGAATTTTTTAAAGTAAGTGTTTTGGATTGGAATATGTATTTTTTGCAAAAAATTTACATTGAATTTTTTTAAATTAAATCTTTTGTGATATTTTTTGTAATTGAGTTATTGTCTAATTTTTTGAAGGAAATTTTTTGAACTTCATACCCTATTATCATGGGAAATCGAAGAACTTGTGCGAGAAAATATGATCGAAAAAGAGACCCCGAGGCACGTAGAGAAGAGACGAGACAATATCGCAAAAGAAAGTTAGAAGCCCTCTCAAATATTGAAGAGGAAAATCAACTTCAAGCAGAAATTGAAGCAGGTATGTAAATGTAAATATTATGATATATTGATATATATTTAAAATTTTCCTAATGTAAAATGTGAAGCTTAATTTTTATTTGATGAACTAGTTTGAAAAATATTTTGTTTAATGTAAACAGACAGAGATATTCCTCAAAATATTGAAGAAGAAAATCAACCTCAAGCAGAAATTGAAGCAGGTATGTAAATGTAAATATTATGATCTATTGATATATTTTTTAAATTTTCCCAATGTAAAATGTGAGGCTTAATTTTTATTTGATTAACTAGTTTGAAAAATATTTTTTTTAATGTAAAAAGACAAAGATATTACTCAAAATATTGAAGAAGAAAATCAACCTCAAGAAGAAATTGAAGCAGGTATGTAAATGTAAATATTATGATCTATTGATATATTTAAAATTTTCCCAATGTAAAATGTGAAGCTTAATTTTTATTTGATGAACTAGTTTGAAAAATATTTTGTTTAATGTAAACAGACAAAGATACTCATCAAAATATTGAAGAAAAAAATCAACCTCAAGCAGAAATTGAAGCGGGTATGTAAATGTAAATATTATGGTCTATTGATATATTTAAATTTTTCCTAATATTTATTGACATATTTATTAATTTAGTGATTTAATGAATATGTACTATTTTTTAGAATATGTACAGATGAAATCACTATCGATAATGAGATGTTAGAAAATGTTGACACTCACACATATGGAGATAAAATACCTGACCATGTTATACAATATCATGTCAACCGCAATTTTTAAAAGTATTTCTTAAATGAGCGAGTGACAGTGCAGGCTCAAATGTTGAAAGGTCTCCTATCATCAAGGAAATTAAAAGAAGTGACGACACTATTGGGTATTCGAAAATCAACCAAAGATAAAAAAATGAAGGAAGAGGTGATAAAAAATATAAGTAGTGCTATAAAGTCAATTAAGAGATCTAGAGATAAAGATGTTTCAAATGTACGTAGAGGAATACAGATGGCAATGGTTTCACCAAGTAATCAAGAGAATCGTTTGATAACATCTATGGCACGAGCACTGGGAACCTCGTGAAAAACTCTGCACAAACATCGAAAATTTCGACTGCAAATAGATGTAAATGATGAACTCGCTTGTTGGAGAGCTATTTGTAGGCAACCATACAAATATAGACATGGAGAAAATGTTAAAAAAATAATATATGAATATTGGAAGAACAATTCGCGTGTTTCACCAACTACAAGACATGTGATGCGAAGAAGAATAGCACGAAATCAGTACGAAGAACATGAAAAACATCTCTTGGAAACCACTCAGATGGAGTTATTCAACAAGTTCAAAGAAGAGAACCATCAAATTCATGTTTCACTCAGTGCTTTTGTTCAACAAAAACCATGGTATGTAAAACCTATCACCGTACACGACACTTGTTGTTACCGTTATCATGTGGAATTTGAGTTATATTATGACACATTCCTTGATTTCGGTAGAACATTATGGAAGGATTCACCTCCTCCTTCCACTATCTGTGAATTCATATCTCAAATTCTATGTGAAAGAGAAAACGATGAACTATTTTACAAAAAGAAATGTGTTGGTGGTAAAAAATGCGATGATTGTGGAAATTTGACTAAATTTCAAAACAAATATCGTATTGATATAAATGATCAATCATTGTCCAACATGAAAGTGAAATAGAAGAGATATGAATATATCGATACATCGATTCAAGGTGCAAATAGTGTTAAAAGAATTGAATTACTAGAAGACGAAATTTTTCTGATAGACTTTTTGAGAAAGTTTGAGGCAGAAATTTACAAATACACCAAGCATTCCCATAGAGCTCGATGGCAAGACTTGCAATTCAAAAAATCTCATGAAGTTTTTCCACCAGGGACCATTTTTTCAGTGATTGATTTTGTAGAAAACTACACATTTGTTCCACAAAAAGAAATTCAGAGTGAATACTATCACTCTGACCAAGTCTCCATGCTCGTCCATATTCTATATAGACATGCTGAACAAAATGTCGATCATATAGAAAGTACGAGTGAAAATCGACATATCATTAAAGAATATCACTTTTATATCAGTGACGATCGTACACATGATACATGTTTTGTACAACATTGTTTTGGAAGAATTTATGATTCATTGAAAAATCATGGAATAACATTCAATGAACATTCGATATGGTTAGACGGATGCGCAGGTCAATTCAAATCTACACGATCATTCTTTTGGTTGTGTTGTCTTCATAAGAAAACCTGCATTAAACATTGTTGAAATTTCTTTGAGACTGACCATGGAAAAGGAGAACATGACGGTCCAAGAGCATGCATAAAACGAGTACTTTGAAGATATCAAGTGAACCACTCTGCACGCCGACTTGTGAACGCTGAAGAAGTTGTTCAATGGTGCATCGCTGTTCTAAGCCATGAGAAAAACCCATCAAGAGAAGTGCGAAGGTACATTCAATTTAATTTATATTGGAAATCTAATTTTAAACATTGTACATTTATCATGCAATGATTATTTTTAATTTTATTTTGATATCATATTTACAAATTCTTTTTCTAATTTTCCATATAAAGGTTTTTCTGGCATATTGGAATTGAAGACGTAGATAGATCAATTGGAAATGACGTTGAAACAATAAAAGGGACTCGAAAATTGCATTCAATTCAAACAAAGTTGTCCAGAAATGTGTTTGCATTGGATAAAAAAAAATATTCTTGTTTTTGTGATGTTTGCATAGACAACACAAAATCCAATGACGTTTGTGAAAACAAAATGTATGTGAACGATTGGAAACATACAGAGCTAAATACAAAGGGAAAAATGTCTGTTGTAATGTTTGAAGAAATGCAATCAGAGGAAACTACAATGTCATCCGATGGTGATCGAGTTTCTGATCTTGTTAGAGAAGGTAACATTTGAATTACTTTCTAATGATTTAAAGATCTAGAAATAAATTTAAATATGCATAATTAAATGTTAAATTTATTTTATTGTGCAGGAGATGCTTTTGTTGTAATTGCACCTATTGACAACGATGAAAATGTGAAGTATTATTTGATGCGTTGCACTAAACGAAAAATGAAATTATTACAAGACTATAATGATCACGGATTTCAGTATGACAAAGGGTCTATTATACTGAAAGGTTATTTTTTCAAACAAACTCGTCAAAGTGAAGACTTTGTTTACTTTGAAGACTATGAACCTGATTCCATAAGTTGTCAATATAGTCACTTGGTGTGTGCAGCACGCATAAAGTTGATAGAAGTTCAATCAAAGAAAAAATCGAAAATTAAGAAATGGAAAATGTCAAAATCCGATCATGAGCGGATTATTGAAGATGGAATTCCATTAGAATTTTTTTGAGTGAAGTGTTCAACAATTTATTATCTTTGGATTAAATATGTTTTAGAACTTCCAGTACTCAACTAAAAATTGAGCTGCTTATGTTATTTGTGGTTTGCACATGTTACAAATTGTTTGGGTACAAGCATGTGCTCTAGTATCAACTGAAAGTAGTTTTTTTATACATGTGCATTGATGAAAAATGTTATATATATATATTCTAGAATGAAATTAATTGTTCTTGTATATTAATTGTTATTATATATGTTTTCCGACCGTATGGTACAAATTATTTCACTTTATTTTGTAAGGTCAGATTCGGTCCCCATATGGCCTAGCCTCCAAGGGACGAGATAACAAGTGGTTGTCCCCACTTGCCTGAATCTCAGCTTTTAAGTACAATTAAGTACAATTTTACTGTTTATGGCGGGCATCTTACATGATGTCCTAGCCAAGGATAGATTCTCTTTGTTTCAAGTTTCCGGTAAAATTTGTCACCGAATGACCTACTAGGATATTATAAATACTAGCTTTGTAAGATCATTTGGCATTCGGAAAAATTCGAAAGTCTTAGACTGTCAATCAATTTAAAGTATCATTCACCCTAAGGAGTGTAAAATATTCAATGTAGGTTGGTGACGATGCTCACTCCTAGCTTGAAGCAGCACCAATGACCAATTCTTTAATGAATTCCAATGCACTAGACCAAAGTTGGTGACATACTTGGTTTTTCACCCAAGAAATTCCAAGGTACTCTTCTTACCTTTGGCCCCCAAAGATACAATGGAGTTATAGGAAGGTGAAGAATTTTTTTTTCACTGATATGAATTTGGTCACATCCCTAATCTCCCCTTATCAAAAAGTTCCTATCTACTACATTATCCAGCGTGTACTCAAGATCACTATTTCGTAATTAGAATATCACAATATCATAAGTTCTCACAAAAATACATGGAATTCCATTACGACACTCATCTAACAATGGGGAGCTCAAAACCTAGAAAGCTCCTCGTCCCCTTAATAATAATGTGTTTAATTTAGTCTTTTAGGTGAGGATTAGGTGTGAATCTTGTTTTCACATACAAAAATAATTAATTGTTTAATTCCATAAATTTGATTATTCACCAAAATACATGTCATATCCACTATTTGTCTCTCCTACAAATTCCCATTATTTTATTAAAATATGATTTTATCTCACCCAACTATCACATGTTCCTAAATTTACTTTTAATTGTTCCCTATGCCCTAAATCTACTCCTAATTGTTCCCTATGGTGCTTTTCCCTTACTTGTTTTTAGAAAGTTATTTTCCTAGATCCATCATAACCATGGATCTATCAAGCGCCGAGAGGGATCAAATATCTAGAGATGCAAACCTCTTTTTTGAGTGAAAAACTTGAGGAAAGGTTTGCACCTCGAGAGATTTGATCCCTCTCAGCACTTGATAGATCCGTAGTTAAGATGGATCTAGGTTGGTTTCAGTCGTGTGCAACCAAGGAAAAACTATCGATAATATGAGGAACATATGATTAATTTTATCAATAATATGTAAATACATATAATATTAATATAACCATTTTAAATATGCTAAATATGTTTGAGATTTATCAAGTCATTTTAATTTTAAATTTTCTTAGTTACCTCAATTTGTTGAGATGATAAATATTGTAGAATAACTATAATAATGGAAAATGATCAAATAAAATTTTTGAATGCAAAGTGACATTGTAATAATATTGAATGATAGAATTTGAATAATTAGAATGTAATCAATTACAAATAGCATTTATTGTGATCAATCTTAAACTATTTTCTTCTTCTATTCTTATTGTCACCCTTATTAGTTTTGTCATCTTTCCGTATTGATTATATTAAAAAGAAAGTAAAAATCATAAATCATAAACCATTTAAATATTTAGCTCGAACTCTTGTAGTAAACACCATACCTTGTCTCTCTTGCTCTCCAATATTATTAGGTTTAATTATTATAACACAAAAATCATTCTACATTGTCAATAATTGGTTGCGCTTACATTGAAATCAATGAACACTATTAATCCAATGACTTTACAAATAATGTACCATCATACATGCAATTATATCAAATCAGAAATCAACATATACAATGAAATCAATGGGGATTGTCTTGTTACAAGTAACATTTCAATTTACCACATGTGCAAATGTAGGTTGAAACCATCCAAAACTTTAATTTGTAGATTGAAACCATCCAAAACTTTAAGTTTTAAAACCCTTTTGATTATATATTGTGCAACATTAAAACATTAAACATTTAAAGTTCATTAAATATCACATGCAAATTCTAGATTGAAACCATCCAAAACTTGAGTTTTAAAAACTTCACATGCCATGCCAATTATAATTCAACTATCCAACAAAAACATTTAACATTAAATATCACATGCCAAATGTAGTTCAGATGACAACATTACTTCACATTCAAATGCCAAAAGTACTAAAACCATCCAAAAATTAAATAAAACAAATTATGTAATAACAATGTAATAAAATATGTCCAAAAATTGTAAATCTCACAAGTATCTAACTGTATCAAGTTTAACAAATTTTAAAACCATCTAAATTTTGAAATCAAATCTACTGTAAATCATGTCCATCAAATGGAGGATCTAGCGTCTTCCCTACTAGGGTCTCAGTCCGCGCCCTATCCTGTGAATAGGAAACCTACATACACAATGCACATGTACTTGAACATTAAAATTTGAAGTTTTAAAAATGAATGAGAATATATATATCTAGACCTTCATGTGAAAAACAAAATATAACAAAAAAATCATGCAATACCTCGTAAGGTTCCCTCTCCATTTGATGAACAGGTTCTCCCATAGGAACATCTGCAGTGGTAAACTGTACAATATACATGTACAGTTATATATATATATATATATATATATATATATATATATATTAAAAACTTTCAAATGAAAATGCACGTGTACATATATAAACTTATTTTCAATAATATTAAAAAAGGAACTAAAGACAACTTGTTCAAATGTTGTGGATGTTCCTATCTCCGTCGCTAGAGTCCGCGGATTAAAGAAATCTTCTATAGGAACCTAAATTCAAAAAAATTTAAATAACTCAAAATATAGATCTCTCTCTCTCTCTCTCTCTCTCTCTCTCTCTCTCTATATATATATATATATATATATCTCAATTTTTAATGGAACTTTTTGAGGTAGAATATATATATATATATATATAACTTTTAAACATAAATTTTAAACTTGTGAAAAATTGTCCATACTTGTGGCTCATCTCCCAATGAAGTAGAAGGTACATCTCCTAAGGAAGAAGAAGGTACCACCATCTCAAAAACATCAGATGGAATCGATACCTGTTAAAACATTTTATCAAATTATATATATACATACATGTACATGTGTGGCAACAATTATTTATTTTAGAGTCACTTAAAAAACACTAACATGTGTCAACATATCATGATGGTCAGACCCATCTGCATCGTTTGAACCAGAGGTCCCGAACGTAATATTAACATTTTCATCATGCATCATGCCTGAGAACTGCAAATGGTGTTTTAACATATAATCATACATTTTTGCTAGATTAATGTACACATGAAAATAAATGTATACATGTACATACACATGTATTTATTACAAATTGTACACATGTATATGTAAAAATAATTTCAAACATTAAGGTCACTAACATATACCGTTCCGATGCCCTCTTCCTCATGAAAAATTAGGTCTTGCAGACCACTGCGACAATTTATTGCATATGTTCGGAGATCTTCAACATTCATGTTGTAAATCTCCTCATCTGTACGATAAACAAAATTGGCACGTGCATTTTCACGTGCTCTTTGTCGATTTAAACAAAGATCGACTCCACTCAATCCGTTATGAACATTGTCGATCATAACATCCCTTGCTTCTCGACTTATTTGAGAAGTCGCATCCATCTCTGATCACAGAGTTTCGACTCAAAACGGTCGACTCACCAATGGCAGCTCAGGGCGAGGCAACTCCACATCTCGCTTAGCACCCTTACGGTTATATAATCAACCTTTCCCCGGGCCAAAAAATTCTGAAGGAAGGTCACTGTAGTTGGGTTTCATACCCAAAAAAAATTCTACATAAAACATTTGTGAAAAATAAACAGGAACCTCATCGTTCCATGGAAGCCTTCCAAAGGCTGCAAGATGTCGATCATACAAATAACTAGCTTTGTCTGGGTGCTTGAAATACTGCACCTTCAACGTTTTTCTTTTTGGCCCTTCCTTATAATTAAACATTGACTTGGCCTCTGATCTTGTAACTTTTTGTTTTATGTCCTGCCATTTATCGGGACCCATCACTGTTTCTTTTCTCTTTCTCATCAGTTCTACAAATGAATCAGTCGTTGGCCCCAAATTTCTGTACACATTTACCATTTCACCCAATGAATGTGTAACTATTTCAAGGCTTTGTCTACTCTCAGCAGGTAGAGACAAAGCCATGATATCTCTTTGCAATTTTGCATGAAGGCTTTCACACCTTTGTAAGGTGCATTCCGCCATGTTGGTTTCCCATGGTATATCAGTAATCTCAGCCGGATAAGTTGTGCTGGGTTGACAACCTTCTTCTTGAATGTAGCGAGCTGCCCTGCATCTATTTTGACCACTAGCTCGAACATTTTCGGCCTCTGCATCAATATATATAAAATTTCGTATATTAGAAAAAACATGTGTAAAAAAAGTTGTACAAATTTAATGAAAAAATATTGAAATTGATGGCAACCTTGATGTTGTTGGTTAACATCATCTCCAACATGACCCTGCTGAGAACCAACCCCAGAATGACGTTGTTGAGAACCAGACCCACAGTGACCCTGTTGAGAACCAGCGGCCGTTGATTGGCCTTCGGGGGAATAAATATCACCCCCTTCTCGCAACCTGCTACCACTCGTCCCTCGACCGATTGAACCTTGGCCATGCTCCATGGATGGAGTAGAAACCCTTCTCCTCTTGCCTCCTAAAAATTAAAATATGAAACTTATTAACAACTAATTTAACTCACAAAGTTAATAAAAAATCAATTCCATATGTACACACATGTATGGAGATTTAAGATTATATTTAAATATCGTGAACATCCCCCAATCCCTGAACCTCCATATGGGATTCGGTTGATCTTCGTCGTTCATCCTCCATGATATATATCTATTGGTCGACATTTACACAAAATAGATTTCAAAAAATCAATTTGTAATTTAGTGTACACAAATTATGTAGAACACAACTTTCAAAGCAATAATTTATCATGTGTGAAACTAAATTTAATCGAAAAAGATATTATAAAAATGATAAGTTCACCAAATTGTGCTTTACATGGTGGGAGCACACTTGGTATAAAATTTACTACTTATACACTTTAGTTTGTGGAAGAAATGACACATGTACATAGTTTACCTTAAAGTTGTTGTGTTTTACGGATATTAAAATGAAGAAATTCTATTTAGATCCATTCCAGAGATTGACTGTAGGGGCATTTACTAGATATGTCACCTTTCATAAAAGATGAGATCCAGAGGCTACCTGGCCCTTTATAGACTTTTCCTATAGAACTTGTAGAAGTAAACACTAGAGGCATTAACAATATCAAAGAACGTTTTCATGCTCAGACATGGGAATGTGTCTCTTTCCCTACGCAAAAAAATAGCTCAAGGTAGTTAATCTTCATAGACATGTCATCAAGCAAGTCAATGTGATCATCCCCAACTTACTTTTTATGAAATTAGGCTTGGAATCCTCTACAACCTAGTGGATGGAGTTGAATGGGAACTAGGTTGAAAGGCCTTTACAAAATACATGCTAGTGAATAACACTTACTAGGTTATGCCAACAAATAAAGTGGGAAAAATGTTTTCTCCTCGAGGTTGTCCAATTGGGTGTGTGATACCAACTTCACCCATTTCCTCACAGGTTTCTCTCTTAGGTTACAAATGTCTTCCACCTTATTAGTTATATATTTTTCAATTTCTCGTGGATTCCTTGATTTTTTTCTCCTACCATCTCCCTCTCTCACTCCCCAAATTATTGTCATCAAACATGCCCCATTGAGGATCTGGAGTAATGTTTGCACCATACTTAGAACTGTCATTGTTGCTAATTGAAATTGGAGTCATGTATACTAGATTTCTTGCATAAGTGGCTCTTACTTGGACAATATCCTGAGATGAGTTTGACATGATGGTCATATGAGGTTGGAAGCTACTTGGTGTAATTTTCCTTAAATCTTCAAAAAAACAGAGCAAAAATGTCATTTTCGATCATTTTTTATTAGCTTCTGCATACAGAAAATGTTATCACAATTGCAACACAATCATGTTCCATGAGCATGAATTATGAATGTCGCAAGCCAAATGGCAAGGAAATTGGCATTCATTTAGGCAAAAGAAGGCTATGACATTAAGGTCCATGCTAGAAAAAATTATGCAAATAGAGTTGCTAAGTCTTGATACTTACCATGTGTTTCAAAGCCATAACGAAGGTTGGATTTGAGAGTGTCCTCTCAAAGCCCTGTCTTGAGATGAAATTTAATTCAATGTCTCTTAGAGTTGCAAGGTGGAATTGATAGAACTATTTGATTTCTTTACCATAAATGGATATTTCCTTTCATCTATACCTTTCTCTACCATCTTATTTCCAAGTGAAATGGGAATTTTCACATTTTTAATGCCATTACCATGTAATTTGGTAGCCTGCTAGCTAGACCTATCACAAGTAATGTTGTCATACCAAACTATTTCTCTTGCTCAACTCAGTGACCATGACTCTCTTCTCACACTGCTTACCATATAAGATCTTCAATTGTACATGTCACGCAAAGTTGGGGGTTCTAGGTCTACACCTATTAGGTAAAGTTACATATTTTATGTCATTGTGGTCCTTAAATTTGGAGGTGTTCCACCTGAAAAATTAGGCATTAAATATGGATGAAAAGGATATGTTTTAACTTTGATAGAATTTCCTCATGGAATTACTGAATTTCTCGACGACATCATGCTAGATTTGCTTAGAGAAGAAGGTTTTGGAGGAGAAATTGAATTCTTTCGACTTATTTTTGGCATTGAAGTTTGAAATAGTAGTTTTGATGACTCCATTGATGACCTTGTTGAGGAATTTGATGCACACAATATTGACTTTGAAGATGGTTTAGAAGATGTTGAAGAAGTTGTAGATTTTGGTGTTGTCACTGAATGTTTCTTTGTTGTTGGACTTTATCAAGACATGTAATTTAACTTTACGAGCAGATTGAAGACCTTGAAGAGGTTTTAGATTTTGTTGTTCTCACTGAAGGTTTTTGTCTAGTTTTGTTTCTTACACCATCATTTCCATAGGACTTTTTTGGTGAATAGATTCTTGACCTTGATGAGAGGATATGATACCTTGAAGAGGCTACATCTTTTGGTGACGTCACTAATTGTTTCTCTATTATTATGTTTGTTAAAAATCTTGCTTAGGGCGAGGCAACTCCACATATATTGTACAGTTTATGGGACAGAAATAAATATGTAGAAATATTCACTTGGTTTTTATAATTGGATAGAAGAATGACTTAAAATGACCTTGTATGTCTTATCATTTTAGAGCTCAAATTTTTAGGAAGGATTTAAGTATCCACCTTTCAAGAATCACTAGAAGAGGTTGATAAAGAATATAGGAAGGAAATTTGTACATGAGCTGTATTATTTGACTTGAGAGTCAGTTGTTTGAAGAGGCATGTTTTGTTGACTTGTGTTTGGTTGATGGTTTTGTACACCAATATGTAAGAGTACATGGAGATATTCACATGCTGTGAAATTTTTTTTCTTTGAAGGAGAAAAATGCTATGTCAGCGAGCTATGTTTCTTGCATGATGTGTTTTCAGTTTGATGGTTTTGTTTGTGACAAGATGTCACACAATTTTGGGAAGGTCCACTCTTGAGCGAGAGCCTCATGATTACAACCTAATCATGAGAATCAAATGGGAGTGCATCCTTATTTTGAAACAAATAGGATTATAAGCTACCTAGAACTCAAACCATAATTTTTAGATTTGAAATATCATGGTGTGTTGTTTCAATGCCTGAATCCACAACCCTAACATAAATTGTTTTATTCTTTTTTTGCAGGATTTAGTTGGTTATATTAAAATTCAGTTGAATTTAAAATTCTTGGCTTAGTGGCATGAACCAAACATATTGTACATATTAAATGAGGAATTTCTCTCTTCCAATCATTTCTAAATCACCCATATCACCAAGAAAACATGTTTTAAAAGAACATACTTTGGTATGGGAAAGACATTAGGTTTCAAATATTATAAGATTGTATAATATTATAAGATTGGATAATTATATTATTTGTCATGTATTATATTTTGATGCTTATAGAGTGAAAAAACTGAAAGAATCAAGTTGTAGGGTCATTTTAATGGTGGGTGGAGAATTGGGGTCTAAAACCTTTTGGAGTCATTTTGAGGTATTAAATGTCATTCTGGGGGTCAAACGATTATCCCTTATGCCGAAATATTGACCATTATTCTACACTTAAAGACATATCCAATGGTGCAAGAAAAACATCAAATGAAGTTCATTCAAAATTTATGCCTTTAGTAAGTTGACCTATCATGTTGACCAGGTCATGGTATGAGAGAATGAAATTTTAGCCCCATTACTCATGCATGGCAAGCTAGCTACATGTGGAATTTTAACAAGATTCTAAAAGGTCTAAAATCACAAACCTCGTTAATGGTTGACAGAGTCAAATCTTACACCTAATTGGATATCACGCTATGTTAAATACTTGGCCACTAGGAGGAATAAGAGTTCCATTTTGTGTTATTGTATTTTGTTCCATAGTTTAAAATACAACTAGGAGTGTGAAGTTAGAGAGAAAAATGTATGAAGTTAATTTTTTATAGCAACCTTACACGCTAAAAGTCTTAGCTAACTCTAGAGATATTACCTCTTTCTTTGTAGTCACATATTTTCCATACCAGAAAAGAGAGAGTAGAGCATGTTTACATTTTAGTGTTGTTTTTCTCCCATAAGGATTTCCTAGGGAAAAAGGAGTCTAGAGCATCATTACTTTTTAGGGTTGCTTGTCTCCCATAAGGATTCATAGGAAAATAATTGTATTGATTTTCTAGAGATATATGTATGTGTTTGTTTCATTATGTTCTCTATTTCTTACGTTGTGTTTCATTATGTTTTATATTTCTTACATTTCTGCCCTCCTATTTTTCTTTCCAATCAAGGTTTATAAAATAACATGAGAAGCAACATGAGACTTGGAACAATCATTTTCATTATCCATATGGAAGGCAAGAAGGATTATATACCCTTAAGCTTAAACTTATGTAGTTTGTCAATTTTTATCATATATTTTTTGGTAAGGGTAAATTTTTTTTATCTATAGTACAAGTCATGAGTTCCCCAATTTTACCTTATATGTAAAGCATGATTCTAGGATTACTACAATTTGCACTTGGTTTTTTATTGTGATGATGCCCTGTCTCAATCTAGACATAAGTGATGATGGTCTTCTCCAAATCAACTCATGTATCCTCATTAAATTTATACAAACATTTCAAATTCATATTTTCTTTCATAAAATTCTAGGAATATTAGAAGAATCAGTAAAAAGTGAGATAACCATCTCAATATGCCCCCCATAATTCATTTTATAAAAGATAAATTTGTAAAATCCCTTTCGGTAATAATGGCCGTTATTAATTAATTAAAAAACATAATGTATAATAAAAAATTGATAAATAAATTTTAAAAAGTCAAACTAGCCAAACGACTAGTTTGACCATCTCTGTCCATCTATTTAAACTTATTGACTTGATCTAATCTCTCACCTAGTCCTGATGACAAACCACACTGGTTGGTTCGAAATGCGTCGACAATGTTCCATTGCATGTGAAAATTACCGAAAGAGATTTTACAATTTTATATGGATCGCAGAAGCGGAGATTCTAAAAGATAAATTTTGAAACTTAATTCAATTAACTACTTCTACACTTATGGTTTTGTATTATGTTTAATAGTTATAAAGATTAATTTTGAGCCTTAACTCAACTATTGCAATGTTTATGGTTTTATAGTATGTTTAACAATGATAACTTCAAGTGATCCATCATAAGTTGCATCCACAAGAAAGAATACATATATATTTAGAGGTGATTCAAGAGATATTTTCCTCACATAATTTGCAATCTCTTTATTTGTTGTTGGTTTAGTAGGTTTGGTATCACCATCATAAATGTTATGCTAAAGATCACTGAAAATCAAGGTATGTTTGATATTCCTTGACCATTTTGGATAGCTCCTTTTTCTACCAAGCATCACAACAACCGTGGAAATAAGATAATATAGTTTCATTGCTAATTAATCCTAGCGATACAACTTCTTTTGTTACAATCTTTGAGTGCTTGAGATCCGGTGTGCCAATATTAATTTTCCCTAAATGTTCTTTGCATGATGTTCAAACATATTTTGGAGCAACATGTGAGATTGATGATGAATATTATCCCATAGTAATTTTTCCTTTAATTACAATTGAATAATAACGAAATAGAAAACAGTTCATTTTCTAACCTCAAATAAATTCCTCGACAATTGGAGGAATCTTAGATAAATTACAAGTACTTTGTTCCATATAAATTAATGTAGATAGGAAACAATTAGTTTCATTTCAAAAATGAATAGTGGCCCAAAACTATGGATGGTTGAAATGAATTTAATTTAATAAAACATACAAATATTGGCTAATTAAATGCATATGTATGTATTATTAAAGCTATATTTATTTATGAATGATAAAAAAACATTGTTTCAACATTGATAAACAATTATGGTAATCCAACAATTCTCACTTAGATATGAAGGTGATGGTCACACCAAAAAATTGAGTAGAATTAAAGATGCAACATGTGCTGCTTCTCAAGGGATAATTGTATACAATGGAATGGAATGGTGCTTAATATGGGGAAGGGCATGAAATATATGGTTATGCTTCACCGCATAAAGACCCTACAATTGTATACAATGTAATATAATTGTCATTGGGTGGAACATACAAGGAGCTATATCATGTTTTTGATACCTAACCTTGATTCATTTCTATTTGATTAGAAAATGACAATAACCCACGAACATATTTGTGCAAAGATTTAGAAGGACCAATAGTCAATCAATATTAGGAAGGAGTGGATGCATAGGCAAGGAATGACCAATGACTAATACATAAACACACAAACACACACACACACATAGATAGAGAGACGAATATTCTGATGGTCAAATTAAATTAGGATTTTATATATGTGGATGAATACGAATATGAGCATAGATGGAGATAGTCTAATTAAGAAAGTGTTTCTAATCCATTTTCATGCCATTTTAAGAACGTCCATTGAAACGGAAACATGTACAAACATATCCATGTGGTTTCTTGTCTTCTTTAAGTTCACACCCTTTCCACCCATGTTATCTATTTTTAACTTCAAAATAAACCAAGTGTATGTATCCATGGGGTCTACACTTAATCAACCTATTTCATAGCACTTGTGTTCATGTGATATTAAAGAATACATTATTTTTTACTAGAGAAATCAATAATTGGGCCAATCTCGTACTCATGTGATGTGAGGTTGTTTTCCATCGCTACTATTATAACCCCTAGTTGAACCTTTCCACCCCTATCATGTGGAAATTAGTACACTTGGAGATTTGAACCTAGAAAGTCATGGTACATAACACTTCATTTCCATGATGATCTCCAATTTAGCTTCCCTAGGGGGATGATATTAGACAACACCTTTATTAACACTAAATATTAATGAAAACCTCCCAAAATCCTTTTGTTTAACCTCCCCACCAAACATATTGTACATATTAAATGAGGAATTTCGCTCTCCCAATCATTTCTAAATCACTCATATCACCAAGAAAACATGTTTTAAAAGAACATACTTTGGTATGGGAAAGACCTTAGGTTTCAAATATTATAAGATTGGATAATATTATAAGATTGGATAATTATATTATTTTTCATATATATTGATGCTTATAGAGTGAAAAAACTGAAAGAATCAACTTGTAGGGTCATTTTAATGGTGGGTGGAGAATTGGGGTCTAAAACCTTTTGGAGTAATTTTGAGGTATTAAATGACATTTTTGGGGGTCAAACGATTATCCCTTGTGTTAGTCATCAGTATTTTTCACTTGTTGGTGATGACTAGATCCATAGCTGAGTTTTCTAGAAGCTGATCTCCATATGTCAATTTGTCATGTAGAAAACCCTCATAAAACTTTTTTCGCCCTCCTACTTTTCAGTCCGCCCATGTCAAAGTCAAAACCTCATTACCACTATCCTATCTAGCTTCAACCCTACTGGTCTGCCCAACAGCTCTAAAAGGAAAATCCAAATCTGTTTCAGAAACCTCCCCTAAGTTAGGAAGTGGCGCTTTAAGGCATTTTACCCTTGGCAAACATCAAAAAGCCAAAAACCTCCATCTGATACAAACCATTCATGAAAGACCTTCCCACTCTGCAAATCAAGTTGATCACAGCTCTAAGTCGCACCACTTACACACCCCTAGGTCTCAGCACTGCATAAACCACAGTCTCAAGCTGATTATAAGGTGTTTCACAGTGTTTTATGGATTCTGCAAAGGCAGGAAATATAACTTCATCTCAGGATGAAATTCTTGAATCTACATTTAGAAGAACAACTGCTTCTTAATGAAAACAGGAGCCTGAGATGTATCTGAAAGACAGAGAGTTACTCATCAAGACCTTGCAGCTTCCTTTCAGCATGAAAATCACAGTAAGAGAAAGACATCACTATCACAACAAACTGGTAATTTGTCATGGCCAAGAACCTCCTTCATTTACAAGCAGAGGGTTAGGGCGCCTCCTTCATCTACAAGCAGAGGGCGCTGGCCAATATTGACTTTGAGGATTGTAAAAGACCAGGTTTGCTTTTACTAAACAGTGAGACAGTGACACATTGAATAGGGTTTTTCTGAAGCACAGTAGTGATTGTAGGCAGAGGTAAAAGTATTAATGTTTTCAAGTTTGTTTGCCTACCATCATATCCAAGAAAAACCCTTGTGAGGCAGCCTTATCAAACAATCTTCAGATACATTGCTAAGTGAAGGGCCTCCTTCATTCATGAGCAGATGGCCAAGGCATTAACTGTTTGAAAAGACTGACTGATCAAAGATGCAGTGGAAAGAAACAAAGAAGGAAAGAAAAAGCCATTACACAGGTAACAGATGGTGTTTATGTTTCAAAAGATATTGATTTTCCTACTCATAGGGAAATGTTTTTCAAGCTATACATCATATTGGACAGGAGACAATTTGAATATGCATGCCACTGCTCCAAAAAGAGACATTTCCTCCTCTAAGTAGGGAACAGTCAAAGTTTCAAAAGACATTCTATCCACAAGTTATCATCTGAGTGTTGAAAACTTTGAAAGGCATAGAAAGAAGATCAGCTGGTAAGGGCAATTTAAGTTTTATCATCAAGAGACATCACCACTGAAATGATTGTTCATAAAATAGGCAAAGAGATACTGTGACATACTGTTAGGTTTTTAAAGCTTGAAACAAGCATAGGTTTTCATTATTCAAGTGGACAGAGACATCATGGTAATAGTTTTTGAGCGGAGAAAGTGTATTGGAAATCAGCGCCCTTCTTGATCAATAGACCATGACCAAGTCTAAAAGAAGGCAACACATTTTGGACACCTACAGTTGGAAATGGTTGATGAAGCGCTTAGAGGAAGAGTTTGTCAAGCCAAGGGTAAGCCATCTCCTTTCAAATGTCAGAGACAAGTATGCCATTCAAGAATCAGAAAGTATAAAAGATATTTTAGGCAACAGTTAAATTTCTTCTGCAGCAAAGGGTCCTACAAGTAAGTTTACAGGTTCATAACATACCAGGAAGCACTTTGACATATCTTTAGTTTCTGGAGAATGATCCTAAAACTTATATAGGCATGTTCACTTTAAAAATTTGATGGCACCATATCAATACAATTGAGTAAGAGAAAGATGAATGAAGATATCTCTTTTAGAAATGGACTAAGAGGAAAGCGCTTGAATAAATGCAATTGATTTCTGCACCCACAGTCAGAAAATATGTTAAAAGACACTTGGCAATCAGATTAGTTTCACAGTAAGTATTATCACCGCCAGAACATCCAGAGAAAACACTATCATTTTCAGGTTCAAAAGGTAAATTTGTCCCCTTGAAGAATGGCCGAGGATGCTTCATCAATTACTAGTGATTTCTGAGTATACTTGCTATGTTGAAAAGGTCAGCAGCAACAGAAAACCACTTTCAAATACATAACACAGACCTTTATGCCAGCATTTTAAAGTATGGGCCCATCTGGACACATGCATAAATATTTTTGTTTCTCTTTCAAATGACAGATTAATGGTTTAAAGGGAAGGTAGGCCTCCCAAACCCTTCCGAGTCACAACCAAAGATATTGTGGTCTTTTCATTTCCAAACAAGTTAAATACCATTGGAAGTTCATTGTGCAAACTCAAAAGCCCGAGCAATTGATCCCTTTTGCTGCCCTCAAGATTAGAAAAGGAGGCATTGAATAAAAAACAGAGTTTTTGTGGGTCGAAGTGTTGCGCGGCGCGCCTGGAAAAGTGCGCGACGCGCCTGGAGAGAAAAATACAAAGGGCCATAACTAAGGCGCGACGCGCCTGTAGTGGTGCGCGACGCGCCTGTGCGTGTTGGTCCTGTCGGCCCGACAGTGACCTGACACCACAACCTTGTGCGGCACTCTCCACAATAAAGGCGTCGCGCAGGGTGATAAACCTCCAAAGCACCTCCAAACTGCTTTCAAAGTTGCTCCAACGCTCAAGCAAAGACTGCCACCGATTTTTAAGGAATGTTGTCTTGCCCCTTACAAAGATTAAAGTTGATAGACAGTGTTTGAGACAGCAAAGGCCTCTGTGTAAATAAAGATATTTTGAGTAGCTGTTTTGGAAAGAAGGTGTCAGTTGGTTGACAATGAGGTGTTATTTCTAATCTTCAAGAGCCTAAAGCTGCCCTCCAAGGTGCTCAAACATCACATTCCTTTTCTAAGGGTACTGTTAAGTGTTTAGGACATCTAAAAAACTGTGGCATAAACTCCATAACCCTGTCAACTATATGTAACAAAGAAAGGGTGCTCAGGAGGTGTGATTTTTTAGAGTTGCTATAGTATGTGATTGACCAACAGTAAGTATAGAAAGGCTTGGATTATTTTTAAATGTTTAAAAAACCTGTAATCTATCCCCAAAAGAGTATTAGGAAATGAAGGCACATTTTTTAAAGAAGCTCAGCATTTGAAGCAGAAGCAGTGGTCGGAATTCCAAACATAGAAATCATCCATGTATTTCTTGGTCTTTTTTCAAAGTCCTCCTCAGTGTGGCAAAAAGCAAGGTCATGGCTGCCTTTTGACCATAAACAGACTTTGGTGAGTAAAGCTGCTCAAATCAATTAGAGGTATTGTCAAACTTTGTGAAAAGGACAGTAGAGTTTAAAGAGGGCAGTGTTATGTTTGAGGAGGGGTTTATTGTTGTTAAAAATGCTACAGGATTCTCTATGACCACATCAAAAGAAAAATGAACTCTATCACCTATTACACAGTAAACCTTGGACTATATATTGTCTTGTTGATTGACCGTCTTCATGTTATTGAATCCACTAGTTGAGTGGCCTACAAAGAAAAGAACAGTATTGTGAATTAAGAAGGTTTTTGTTCTGCCTTATCCAAAAAACAAGGCTGTCTTGTGTCCTCCAAATTACTAAAAGCAGAGAGACCTTACCACAAAAACACATAAAAGATTTTTGGACTGTGTATCTTTTACTGACTGTGTTTTTATTTTGAGTTTTATTGTTGAGTGGCATACAAAGAGAAGGGGCAGTGTTTTGAAAGGGAGCACAGTGAGGCAGCGAAGCAAGGTAAAGGAGAATACATTGATGATCTGCGACCCAAAATGAGTAAAGAGCACCAACGCCATGAAGAAACTCAAAGCGGTGATGGAAAAAGAGGAAGCAAGGGAAGCGCCAGGCATGGAAAGTGAGAGAAAGAATATCAGCCCTTGATATTTTGGCATCAGCTCGGATCATGTTGCTAGGGACCTAAGGGTCATATGTCATTGGGCCCGTTTCGACAAACTTTTTGTTTTTAGCATTTTTGGGTTTTGGTGAAGAAAACTCATCCGTGCGCCATTTCAGTTTTGAGGATGTGTCAAGGGACAAGGATGATACTTGATGGATGCCATAATTATATGACGGATTCCCAGCAATTTTCAGGCATTTGGAGATCATTCGCCCCCTCAAGTGAAAAATTCTCTTACACATTACGCATGCATATCAATGATCTGCTATTTTCTGGGTTTTTGCACACAGGTACAGTTTTGGGGAACTTCCAGGCATCAGATTGAGATGATTTTAGTTGCGCCGGAAAGTAGACACAGAAAGCTTTGCAACGAGTTACCATGAGCCTCGTTTCGACATCGGGAAGGCTGCCAATTGCCTCCAGCAAGTCAGGGGACCTTTTTCAGGCATAAATATGAAGTATTTTTGTAATTTTTGAACCTCAAAAATCTGCTTTTCCCAAATGTGCGTTAAGCTATTTTTATACTTGGGAAATGATGTAAAGTCAATATAATTTCCATTTTTAGCAGTTTTTTAGATATTTTATGGGATATTTTGTGCCTTGGGCTTTGCAAAGCCTCGAGGACAAGTTTAGATATTTTGACTTGGCCAATGGGATAGCTAGTTGCTCCATGAGGTTTTCCTTCCTCTAGCCTATTTATTCCACAAGGATTCATTGTAAAACAGAGGGTGAACTTGAGAGAAGAATCAATATATTGGTCATATGAGCTTTGAAGAACATACTTGTGTTATGATTTTTGGACTGCCTCTTGGATGCTTTTGATGAATGATGAAGGATTGGTGATGGATTCCATGACATGGTAGAATGGTATAGTGTTTCTTACTTTGTTGTTGTCTTCTAGTTTTCATTCATGATACATTCTTCTTGCTGCTATAGATCAGTAGAGATTAATTTTGAGATATGCCCATGGAGGCACCTCAAAATTCCTGAATCTTCATAGCTTTATGTTTTCTTCTTCCTTAGTTATACTAAAGAATTCTTAACTGCTCTTTAGTAACTTAAGGTATTGTTGCTAGTTTTATTTACAAGTTCTATGTATGTTGAGTAGGATGTATGGTGTGCCCTGCTTACCTATGACTGTCCATAGTTCTGTCCATAAAACTATCTCTTTGACTGATTAGTTTATCATCTTGTTGAACCAAGGAGTCCTAGTCCCGATCTAGCCCTTTGCCTAAAACTATGAAAGCTTGTTTGTCGAAGTGCCCAATAACTTAAAGACTGTGTTTAGGTGTTCCGGCATAGTATTTTGAGTTGTTAGTCCATCTTATGTGTTTTCCCCAAAGTCTGATAGCCATTTCCCGAAGTTAGAAGGTCTTATACTTCTATGCATGGCTGGAATGTTTGATTTTCTATGTATTAATTAGCTCATAGTTACATTTAGCATGATTAATGGCTTGCTATAACATGTTTATGTCTGCTATAAACTAGTTACACTTGAAATCCCTTGTCTTTCACAAACTTGATGTTCATTTACTCCATTTTGCCCAAAGATCCCTTCTACCGTGAATCAAATCGGCCCTACAGCAGCCTTACATCATCATCAGATAGCTTCCTTGACCTTTTTGACCCCATAGCCCAGTTGATCCGACTTCTTGTTACCTGTTTTATATCTTTGATCACTTTTATCCCTCACAAACTAAAAAACCAAAAATCAAAAAACTCACTTCATAACTAGCCTAATATCAGAACACCATAAGCAAACACACCGATATCTTTTACATATAATAGAGAGAGCCCTCTCTGAGTCCAGGAAGGCTAGGTCCTCGGGCTCCAAAGCTTGGTTTGATGTTACATCGTCATTTGGCTCACCAATCGGCCAAATCACGGGACCCTAACATAATGGCGATCACGGTGGGACTTACTAAGTACATGACAGTCTAGCGAACTCTTATAGACTCTTTAGTCCTTCAATCCTAAACTCAGACCATCAGCCTTTAGAATCATTTAGTGTAAACTCTCTGTTTCACCATCTTAGCAAAGTGATGAATCAGGTTTATAACACTCTTACATCTTAGGCTGCACATAAAACTCAGAAAAAACCACAAAAACTCCCTTAGATTGGTTTTTGATAGTATTGGTGGTGGACCATACAAATATACCTCAAAACAACTAAAAATCCACTTGGCGACTCCACTAGCCTCCAGTAGGCCTTACTACCTTGCTAAATTTTAGAATACCATCTGATTTTGCCACCTCATCGCCACTCTAACATAATGGCGATCACGGTGGGACTCTGAGTAACAAAAGCTTAGATTCCCTAGACCTTAAGAGACCTTAAAGAATACTATCTGATTGACTTATCCCACTGCTCACTAACATAGTGACACTCACAGTAGGACCTTCCGAGTTAGTGAAAATCTAAGTACACCTTAGTAACTCCCGAAGTCTCAATCAAGCTTAGTAAATTTAGATATTGTCTGAAGAGTAGAAAATAGCTCTTTCACCATCTTAGCAAAATGATGAGTCAGTTATAGAAAACTTTTCCAAACCTGGTAGGTGCATAAAACTCAAAAAACCCCAAAACACTCCCTTAGATTAGCTTTTGACATTACTGGTGGTGGACCATATAAGTATATCTCACGACAAGCTGATAATCCACCTGGCGAATCCACTAACCTCTAGTAGCCCTTACTATTTTACCGAACTATAGGTTACTATACAACAGACCTATCCCATCACTCACTAACATAATGGCGATCACGGTGGGACTTACTGAGTACATGACAGTCTAGCGAACTCTTATAGACTCTTTAGTCCTTCAATCCTAAACTCAGACCATCAGCCTTTAGAATCATTTAGTGTAAACTCTCTGTTTCACCATCTTAGCAAAGTGATGACTCAGGTTTATAACACTCTTACATCCTAGGCTGCACATAAAACTCAGAAAAAACCTCAAAAAACTCCCTTAGATTGGTTTTTATCAGTATTGGTGGTGGACCATACACATATACCTCAAAACAACTAAAAATCCACCTGGCGACTCCACTAACCTCTAGTAAGCCTTACTATTTTTCCAAACTCTAGGCTACTATCCGACCAACCTATCCCATCGCTCACTAACATAGCGGGAGATGGTGGGACATTGAGTACATGACAGTCTAGCAAAATCTTATAGACTCTTAGTCCTTTAGATACCATAAACAAGCAAGCAGTCCATAAGATCATTTTAGAGTAAAACTCTTTTTGTTGTCACCACCCTAGCAAAGTGTTGAAACAAAGTTTAGAATACTTTAAAAACATAGGCTGCATATAAGACTCAGAAAATCCAAAATATTTCCAGACTGGATTTACTTTAGTTACTGGTGGTGGACCATATCTAAATATTTTCAAAAACAAACAAGTTCCACCTGGCGACTCCACTAGCCTCGAGTAGGCCTTTTTCCCCACTAGTCCTTATAAAGACTCCTAGGAATGCAGTAAGTAAACCCAAACATCCTGATGGAGGAAGACATGGTTCAACACCTGAGGACACAAAGGAGATATGCTCCGATGAGCAGAGAACATATCCCTGGTTTCCCACACAAAATGCCCACAGATGTAAATTGGTTCGAAGACCTACATGTCTTTCGAGATGAAAATATTGACAACCCATTTTTACACCTCATCAAATTTCATAAGCATGTATGGAACTTAAAGGTGGAATGGCATGAGGACTGCCTCATGAAAATGTTCATGGGTACATTAGAAGAAGAGGCAAGAGAATGGTATGAAAATCTAGAACCTCGCACCTTGTTTTCTTTAAAAGATTTCCACAAAGTATTTTGTAAACGCTATATAGGGCATTGTCCATCTCTATCATTGGCTGAAAATTGTTGTGATCACTCGGAAAACCTTATACAACACCTTGTAAGCATTGAAGAAGAATACGGAAATTGGCATCCTGAAGAGTTTTTAGAGGAGGTCCATAATTTTCTTACCCAAGCTAACAATCAAGATGACCAAGAAGAGTTGATCCTAGATAAAATCCATCAAGAAATAAGAGAGGATCCACAAGAACTCTTTGAAAAGGTTGAAACAGATAACAATCCATCTGCCCTTTCATATAAAATACAAGAGGACATTCAGCCACAAGATCAACTTCCACAAAAGATGGAAAGAAATTGTTGCCCCATCCAAAGAAAATAGAAAATACCTTCTCCCTTAACTAAACAGGAAGTAGATCAAATAATAAACATGCAGACAACATCTAAAACTTCATATAACCAAAACTTCTCTGATTTCTTTCTTGTTAATCCTACAGATCATGAATCAGAAAATAAATTTGTAAATCAAGTTGAAGAAAAGCAAGCTGATTGTCCAATATACATGGCTGGTGACATTACTTATGTTAATGATTCTCCAATGTTTGATCAATATGTTGATGATTATGACTTCCAAACAGAAACTAACTCTGCAGAAGACTCAGTTTTTTATTACAAAGAAGAAGCTCAGTTTCATGAACTTGAAGAAAGTAAGCAGCCATTACAGGTCATCTATGACACTGATGAGGAGAGCTTTGAAAGTTCAGAAGTAAGTGAAGAGTCTCGGACTCTTTGCTCTACTTCACTTCAGTCCATTAGAGATAACATTCACATAATTTGAAATCAGCAGTTTTTTAGCTTTGATGATGAGGTTGAGGAAGATGGTGAAATTCTTGAGCATGTTGTAAATGAGAATCCTTTTCCTGAAATGGTTGAAGAAATCATTTTGGACATGGAATCTTCCTTAACTCCAGATTTGCAGCCACCAAGTTCCATTGACTTACAAATTGCAGATGATGAAGTAGAGGTTGAGAAACAAATGAGAGTTGTCACACTATCCTTCGAAGATAATTTGCTGTCAAAGTGTATCCCTGCTCTCCAAACTGATAACCTCCACACAGTTTTCAGTCCACTGAATCAGAACACATCAGCTTGGAATGAAAACTACACTGCAATATATGATGAGTCTGATGGTTCCAGTGATTATGAGCAAGGGGAAGAGTTGCTTTACCAGGAGAGTCCCAAATATAGTCAAGTGGAAGAAATAGTAGTCCTGAATGAATCCTATATCTCAAAACCTCTAGATTAGGTATTATTCCAAGATCCATTTGTTGTTTTCCTTGAGAAGTATGAAGGAGTAGTGGGTTCTATCATGAACAAGTTGCTGCCAAGAATAAGAAAAAACTTAAGCACTACTGTCCAAAAACAAACCAAGTGGGAGTGGCCTTTTCATTATTTCTGCATCATGAAAGAACTAAACCAGAATCACCCATGTGAACATCTACTTGACTGGTTGCATTGGAAAGAAGAGTTCACCAAGTGTATGTTGTGTACAGTTTAGGATAGAATAGATAAACAACAGTAGAAAATAAGCTCAGCCTTGCAAGCACCTTTTTCATTTGTAGTTTGTTTCAAGAAAAAGTGAAAAAACAGAAAATACAAAAAACAGTGAAAAGTAGAAAAAGAGGGCAGTTTCTAAAAAGCAGTGGTAAAGCCCCATGTTCCAAAAAATAGTCCTTCAAAAAGCGCGCAAGTCTAAATGCCGCTACTAGTACTCAAGTGTCTTGTTCAGCTATCTAGCCTAATCATAGCTGAACATGTTTAAATTTAATTGCTGATAAGTTAGTGAGTGAAAAGATGGTCAACATTGTGTAAGATTGACTTATCACAAGATTAGATTAGGAGAGACTGCTCCACATGACTAAAACAGTACTCTGTAAAAGAGAGAAGCGAGGATGAAAAATGTTACTAACATATACATCTTAGCCCCGCTATTCTATTTTCTTTGTTGTAAAATAACATTTAGCAAATACCAGTTTGAAATGCAGCATATGCCGGGACCATTGCAACCGATTTTGGCATTTTAAAATTTCATGTTTTAGATTAGAGAATAAAACCGTCAAACCGCTAATCTTGACAAACTTTCCATCTAGCATAGGTAGCAATGAAGGAGTTCACCGCCCAACCGTAACCTCATATATAAGAAATAGATAGTTCATTTTTTGCAAAAAGAAAAATATACATTGTCAAAAGGTCGCTAGTTCAAATGCGCCCAAAGAGAAGAAAAAAATGTTAGAAGGATAGTAAGAGAACAGGGAAGATCATTGATGTTAACCAGTCACTTCTTTCGTAACAACATCAAAGAAGGGCAATTTTTGCGCCACGGATAAGGCATTCGTCTTCATAAGCCAAATATCTGAGATTTTGGACACCTCCTGAAAAGGAGCTGCCCTCCCCAAATGGAGCCACTGTTAGTCATCATTATTTTTCACCTGTTGTTGATGACTAAATTCTAGCTGAGTTTTCTAGAAGCTGATCTCCATATGTCAATTTTTCATCTAGAAAACCCCCATAAACTTTTTGCCCTCCTACTTTTCAGTCCGCCCATGTCAAAGTCAAAACCTCATTACCACTATCCTATCTAGCTTCAACCCTACTGGTCTTCCCAACAGCTCTAAAAGGCAAATCCAAATCTATTTCAGAAACCTCCCCTAAGTTAGGAAGTGGCACTTTAAGGAATTTTACCCTTGGCAAACATCAAAAAGCCAAAAACCTCCATCTGATACAAACCATTCATGACAGACCTTCCCACTCTGCAAATCAAGTTGATCACAGCTCTAAGTCGCGCCACTTACACACCCCTAGGTCTCAGCACTGCATAAACCACAGTCTCAAGCTGATTATAAGGTGTTTCACAGTGTTTTATGGATTCTGCAAAGGCAGGAAATATAACTTCATCTCAGGATGAAATTCTTGAATCTACATTTAGAAGAACAACTGCTTCTTAATGAAAACAGGAGCCTGAGATGTATCTGAAAGACAGAGAGTTACTCATCAAGACCTTGCAGCTTCCTTTCAGCATGAAAATCACAGTAAGAGAAAGACATCACTATCACAACAAACTGGTAATTTGTCATGGCCAAGAACCTCCTTCATTTACAAGCAGAGGGTTAGGGCGCCTCCTTCATCTACAAGCAGAGGGCGCTGGCCAATATTGACTTTGAGGATTGTAAAAGACCAGGTTTGCTTTTACTAAACAGTGAGACAGTGACACATTGAATAGGGTTTTTCTGAAGCACAGTAGTGATTGTAGGCAGAGGTAAAAGTATTAATGTTTTCAAGTTTGTTTGCTTACCATCATATCCAAGAAAAACCCTTGTCAGGCAGCCTTATCAAACAATCTTCAGATACTTTGCTAAGTGAAGGGCCTCCTTCATTCATGAGCAGATGGCCAAGGCATTAACTGTTTGAAAAGACTGACTGATCAAAGATGCAGTGGAAAGAAACAAATAAGGAAAGCAAAAGCCATTACACAGGTAACAGATGGTGTTTATGTTTCAAAAGGTATTGATTTTCCTACTCATAGGGAAATTTTTTTCAAGCTATACATCATATTGGACAGGAGACAATTTGAATATGCATGCCACTGCTCCAAAAAGAGACATTTCCTCCTCTAAGTAGGGAACAGTCAAAGTTTCAAAAGACATTCCATCCACAAGTTATCATCTGAGTGTTGAAAACTTTGAAAGGCATAGAAAGAAGATCAGCTGGTAAGGGCAATTTAAGTTTTATCATCAAGAGACATCACCACTGAAATGATTGTTCATAAAATAGGCAAAGAGATACTGTGACATACTGTTAGGTTTTTAAAGCTTGAAACAAGCATAGGTTTTCATTATTCAAGTGGACAGAGACATCATGGTAATAGTTTTTGAGCGGAGAAAGTGTATTGGAAATCAGTGCCCTTCTTGATCAATAGACCATGACCAAGTCTAAAAGAAGGCAGCACATTTTGGACACCTACAGTTGGAAAGGGTTGATGAAGTGCTTAGAGGCAGAGTTTTTCAAGCCAAGGGTAAGCCATCTCCTTTCAAATGTCAGAGACAAGTATGCCATTCAAGAAACAGAAAGTATAAAAGATATTTGAGGCAACAGTTAAATTTCTTCTGCAGCAAAGGGTCCTACAAGTAAGTTTACAGGTTCATAACATACAAGGAAGCACTTTGACATATCTTCAGTTTCTGGAGAATGATCCTAAAACTTATATAGGCATGTTCACTTTAAAAAGTTGATGGCACCATATCAATACAATTGAGTAAGAGAAAGATGAATGAAGATATCTCTTTTAGAAATGCACTAAGAGGAAAGCGCTTGAATAAATGCAATTGATTTCTACACCCACAGTCAGAAAATATGTTAAAAGACACTTGGCAATCAGATCAGTTTCACAGTAAGTATTATCACCGCCAGAACATCCAGAGCAAACACTATCATTTTCAGGTTCAAAAGGTAAATTTGTCCCCTTGAAGAATGGCCGAGGATGCTTCATCAATTACTAGTGATTTCTGAGTATACTTGCTATGTTGAAAAGGTCAGCAGCAACTGAAAACCACTTTCAAATACATAACACAGACCTTTATGCCAGCATTTTAAAGTATGGGCCCGTCTGGACACATGCATAAATCTTTTTGTTTCTCTTTCAAATGACAGATTAATGGTTTAAAGGGAAGATAGGCCTCCCAAACCCTTCCGAGTCACAACCAAAGATATTGTGGTCTTTTCATTTCCAAACAAGTTAAATACCATTGGAAGTTCATCGTGCAAACTCAAAAGCCCGAGTAGTTGATACCTTTTACTGCCCTCAAGATCAGAAAAGGAGGCATTGAATAAAAAACAGAGTTTTTGTGGGTCGAAGTGTTGCGCGACGCGCCTGGAAAAGTGCGCGACGCGCCTGGAGCGAAAAATACAAAGGGCCATAACTAAGGCGCGACGCGCCTGTAGTGGTGCACGACGCGCCTGTGCGTGTTGGTCCTGTCGGCCCGACAGTGACCCGACACCACAACCTTGCGCGGCACTCTCCACAATAAACGCGTCGTGCAGGGTGATAAACCTCCAAAGCACCTCCAAACTGCTTTCAAAGTTGCTCCAACGCTCAAGCAAAGACTGCCACCGATTTTTAAGGAATGTTGTCTTGCCCCTTACAAAGATTAAAGTTGATAGACAGTGTTTGAGACAGCAAAGGCCTCTGTGTAAATCAAGATATTTTGAGTAGCTGTTTTCGAAAGAAGGTGTCAGTTGGTTGACAATGAGGTGTTATTTCTAATCTTCAAGAGCCTAAAGCTGCCCTCCAAGGTGCTCAAACATCACATTCCTTTTCTAAGGGTACTGTTAAGTGTTTAGGACATCTAAAAAACTGTGGCATAAACTCCATAACCCTGTCAACTATATGTAACAAAGAAAGGGTGCTCAGGAGGTGTGATTTTTTAGAGTTGCTATAGTATGTGATTGACCAGCAGTAAGTATAGCAAGGCTTGGATTATTTTTAAAATGTTTAAAAAACCTGTAATCTGTCCCCAAAAGAGTATTAGGAAATGAAGTCACCTTTTTTTTAAAGAAGCTCAGCATTTGAAGCAGAAGCAATGGTCAGAACACCAAACACAGAAATCATCCATGTTTTTCTAGGTTTTTTTTTCAAAATCTTCCTCAGTGTGGCAAAAAGCAAGGTCATGGCTGCCTTTTGACCATAAACAGGCTTTGGTGAGTAAAGCTGCTCAAATCAATTAGAGGTATTGTCAAACTTTGTGAAAAGGACAGTAAAGTTTAAAGAGGGCAGTGTTATGTTTGAGGAGGGTTTATTGTTGTTAAAAATGCTACATGATTCTCTATGACCACATCAAAAGAAAAATGAACTCTATCACCTATTACACAGTAAACCTTGGACTATGTATTGTCTTGCTGATTGACTGTCTTTATGTTATTGAATCCACTAGTTGAGTGGCCTACAAAGAAAAGAACAGTATTGTGAATTAAGAAGGTTTGTGTTCTGCCTTATCCAAAAAACAAGGCTGTCTTGTGTCCTCCAAATTACTAAAAGAAAAGATACCTTACCACAAAAACACAGAAAAGATTTTTGGACTGTGTATCTTTTACTGACTGTGTTTTTATTTTGAGTTTTATTGTTGAGTGGCATACAAAGAGAAGGGCCAGTGTTTTGAAAGGGAGCACAGTGAGGTAGCGAAGCAAGGTAAAGGAGAATACATTGATGATATGCAGCAAAATGATAAAGAGCAACGCCATGAAGAAACTCAAAACAGTGATGGAAAAGAAGGCTAAAGAGAAGCGCCCGGCACGGAAAGAGGAGAAAAGAATATCAGCCCTTGATATTTTGGCATCAGCTTCGGAGCATGTTGCTAGGGACCCCTGAGGGTCATATGTGCTGATTTTGGGCCCGTTTCGACAACTTTTTATTTTTTGGCATTTTTTGGGTTTTTGGTCGAAAACTCATAATTGCGCCATTTCAGTTTGAGGATGTGTCAAGGGAGAAGGATGATACCAGTGGATGCCATAATTCTATGAGCAGGTCCCCAGTGATTTTCAGAGCATTTGGAGATCATTCGCCCCCTCAAATTGGCGAACAATGCTCTCTTTTTGCACATTCTGCCCGTCATATCAGCAGTCTGCTATTTCCTGGTTTTTTGCACACAGTTATAGTTTTGGGGAACTTCCAGGCATCAGATTGAGATGATTTCAGTTGCACCGGAAAGTAGACACAGAGAGCTTTCCAACGAGCTATCATGAGTCTCGTTTTGACATTGGGAAGACTGCCAATCGCCTCCAGCAAGTTAGGGGACCTTTTTCAGATACAAATATGAAGTATTTTTGTAATTTTTGAACCTCAAAAATCTGCTTTTCCCAAATGTGCGTTTAGCTATTTTTACAATTGGGAAATGATGTAAAGTCAATATAATTTCCATTTTTAGCAGTTTTTTAGATATTTTATGGGATATTTTGTGCCTTGGGCTTTGCAAAGCCTCAAGGACAAGTTTAGATATTTTGACTTGGCCAATGGGATAGCTAGTTGTTCCATGAGGTTTTCCTTCCTCAAGCCTATTTATTCCATGGGTTTCATTGTAAAACAGAGGCTGAACTTGAGAGAAGAATCAATATATTGGTCATATGAGCTTTGAAGAACATACTTGTGTTATGATTTTGGACTGCCTCTTGGATGCTTTTGATGAATGATGAAGGGTTGTTGATGGATTCCATGACATGGTAGAATGGTATAGTGTTTCTTGCTTTTTTGTTGTCTTCTAGTTTTCATTCATGATACATACTTCTTGCTGCTATAGATCAGTAGAGATTAGTTTTGAGATATGCCCATGGAGGCACCTCAAAATTCCTGAATCTTCATAGCTTTATGTTTTCTTCTTCCTTAGTTATACTAAAGAATTCTTAACTGCTCTTTAGTAACTTAAGGTGTTGTTGCTAGTTTTATTTACAAGTTCTATGTATTTTGAGTAGGATGTATGGTGTGCCCTGCTTACCTATGATTGTCCATGGTTCTGTCCATAAAACTATCTCTTTGACTGATTAGTTTATCATCTTGTTGAACCAAGGAGGCCTAGTCTCGATCTAGCCCTTTGCCTAAAACTATGAAAGCTTGTTTGTCAAAGTGCCCAATAACTTAAAGACTGTGTTTAGGCGTTCCGGCATAGTATTTTGAGTTTTTAGTCCGTCTTATGTGTTTTCCCCAAAGTCTGATAGCCATTTCCCGAAGTTAGAAGGTCTTATACTTCTATGCATGGATGGAATGTTTGATTTCTATGTATTAATTAGCTCATAGTTACATTTAGCATGATTAATGGCTTGCTATAACATGTTTATGTCTGCTATCAACTAGTTACACTTGAAATCCCTTGTCTTTCACAAACTTGATGTTCATTTACTCCATTTTTCCCAAAGATCCCTTCTACCGTGAATCAAATCGGCCCTACAGCAGCCTTACATCATCATCAGATAGCTTCCTTGACCTTTTTGACCCCATAGCCCAGTTGATCCGACTTCTTGTTACCTGTTTTATATCTTTGATCAGTTTTATCCCTCACAAACTAAAAAACCAAAAATCAAAAAACTCACTTCATAACTAGCCTAATATCAGAACACCATAAGCAAACACACCAATATCTTTTACATATAATAGAGAGAGCCCTCTCTGAGTCCAGGAAGGCTAGGTCCTCGGGCTCCAAAGCTTGGTTTGATGTTACATCGTCATTTGGCTCACCAATCGGCCAAATCGCGAGACACTAACACCTTGTGCCAAAATCTTGACCATTATTCTGCACTTAAATACATATCCAATGGTGCAAGAAAAACATCAAATGAAGTTCATTCAAAATTTATGCCTTTAGTAAGTTGACCTATCATGTTGACCAGGTCATGGTACGAGAGAATGACATTTTAGCCCCATTACTCATGCATGGAAAGCTAGCTACATGTGGAATTTTAACAAGACTCTAAAAGGTTTAAAATCACAAACCTCGTTAATGGTTGACAGAGTCATATCTTACACCTAATTGGCTATCATGCTATGTTAAATACTTGGCCACTAGGAGGAATAAGAGTTCCATTTTATGTTATTGTATTTTGTTCCATAGGTGAAAATACAACTAGGAGTGTGAAGTTAGAGAGAAAAATGTATGAAGTTAAGTTTTTATAGCAACCTTACACGCTAAAAGTCTTAGCTAACTCTAGAGAGATTACCTCTTTCTTTGTACTCACATATTTTCGATACCAAAAAAGAGAGATTAGAGCATGTTTACATTTTAGTGTTGTTTTTATCCCATAAAGGATTTCCTAGGGAAACAGGAGTCTAGAGCATCATTACTTTTTAGGGTTGCTTGTCTCCCATAAGGATTCATAGGAAAATAATTGTGTTGATTGTCTAGAGATATATGTATGTGCGTGTTTCATTATGTTCTCTATTTATTACGCTGTGTTTCATTATGTTTTATATTTCTTACATTTCTGCCCTCCTATTTTCTTTCCACTCAAGGTTTATAAAATAACATGAGAAGCAACATGAGACTTGGAACAATCATTTTCATTATCTATATGGAAGGCAAGAAGGATTATATACCCTTAAGCTTAAACTTATGTAGTTTGTCAATTTTTATCATATATTTTTTGGTAAGGGTAATTTTTTTTTATCTATAGTACAAGTCATGAGTTCCCCAATTTTACCTTATGTAAAGCATGATTCTAGGATTACTACAATTTTTACTTGGTTTTTTATTGTGATTATGCTATGTCTCAATCACTTGGCCATCTCTCTATGGGTAGTTAAATCTTTATAACAATACTTAAGTAATATTTATCTATTTGTATTATGTGAAATGTAAAAAATTGTATACTATTTTTCATAAAATTGGGTTGAGTTTATCATATATTTCGATGAAAGTTGATTATATGACATGTTTTCTTTAAAAGGATCTAACAATTTTGTTAAGGTATGAATTTGCAATTTTGTGTGGCTCTCTATCAAAATTATATGTCACATTTTATACTAAAGTTCTAAATATTTTTTTTTAAAGTTTGGATTACTGTTATTCTTTTATATAATTTAACATTAGATATAAGTTTAAATTGAAAGCTACTTAGATGAAATATAGCTTAGATATGGCATTTGAAAATTATTATCTATTTATTAAACTAAAGGACATAATTATTACACATGTTTAATTTACATTCAAATGCTTCTTTGATTTATCTCCTATAGCTTAATGTAATGCTAGATATATAATTTAAGTTGAAGGCCCATTAGATAAATGACTTCTATGTGACATTTTATTGAATCATCTATTTGTTGTGTTATATGAACATAATTGGTACGGATATCTAATTTGCATTACTAATATGTCATGCTTCTTTAATTTATATTTTATAGATGACCAGAGCGCATCCCTTTTTAATCTATCCCTTTTGACTTTGGATATGTGGGAAATATTCATCCACATATTTTTCTATCATAAAGCAGTGAGTAAAATTGTAAATTCCATTTGTGTCAATGTTAAGGTTAAGCACATGGATTAAAGTTTTATATATTAGATGAGGAGGCTATGTATTACATATGGTCTTGAATGAGCTTTTGGAATCTTTAGATATATATCTAAAGAGTCCAAATGCTCATTCAAGACCATATGTAATA
Organism: Pinus albicaulis; assembly: GCA_034641835.2. Taxonomy (NCBI): domain Eukaryota; kingdom Viridiplantae; phylum Streptophyta; class Pinopsida; order Pinales; family Pinaceae; genus Pinus; species Pinus albicaulis. Next base: position 774,300,679 of record CM076576.1, on the reverse strand, counting down.
CATAGCCTCCTCATCTAACTTAGCCAGGGATTTGCAATACTATATTTGAGTTAGCTAGCTCCATTTCAAGATATTATAATGTTAGATTATTATTTCTATAGATTTTGATTATGGTAGTAAAATGTTACAAAAAACTAGAAACCAGGTACAAATAATATTATTCTAGATATATGTAAAAAGGACATGGTAGAGAAGATCAAACAATATTAAAATTTTCATAAATAGTTTAGATAAAAATACATTTTCTAATTTTGATTGTAAATTCTAAGGCTTAAAGAAATAATTTTTCTAATAATTTTTTTTAATTAATAAATAATAAAAAAAAAACATTTTCAATCAAAATCACATACAACACATAATAACTATAATTTAAAAACAATTTAAAACTTCATACACTATATGACATTACTATGACAAACAGCATAAAAATATACAAGAAAAAAATACATACAATGCATCCATTACATTGGAGTCTTCAGAACATACAATGCATACATTAAATTTGACAGAATTATTCATGACACAATTGGTGTCATTTGTTCATAAAAAATTGTTGAATATGAATGTGCAAATAAGGAGGTTGAAATAAGGAGGTTTCACATTGGCTTTGCAGAATTGAGAATTTAAAAACGTTTTTTGCAGGTATTACTTATCAACATATATATCATGAAAAGAATACTGTTGTACATGAATTGTCAAAGTAGGGGCTGAAGGCTGTTTTTGGAAAGAAATATGAAACCAATGCAAAGGCGAAGAATATGCTAAATACATACTCTCATCTGTGCAGCGAGAGAAGAAGATACATATCAATGTCATGGTCTTGGCATTAGTGATCTTCCTTTGTGTTTACTAAGCAAAGGAGCTACATGTGAATTTGGGATTTTTCTCTGATTTCTAAGTGGATGTTGAAACATGTGCTTAGCATGAAATACTAATGACAGTTTAGCAAGAACAAATTTTGAGCATTGTGAACGGCTTGGGGAAGAAATTCTACTTGCCCCTCAGCCTGAAGGCAAGAGAGATTTTGCTGATACTAAGCCAATCCTCGGTATAGACTCATTTAAGAGCATTTTTTTAATTGAAAAAAAAATGGTTGACCTACTTGGGCGTACATTGAAAAGAACTATCTGCAACTAATGAAGAGATTTTGTAAATTTTGTAAAGTGCAGAGTTTAAGGGGCAGAAAAATCTAGTATATATTACATCCAGGAATGCCACAATTATACAATAAGTGTAACTCTTTGTTCAAACTGACGTGAATTATGTGATTTCATGGTCTTGGCATTAATTTTAGGAAGGCATTTAAACTTTGTTCTAAATAATCATTGGAACTTTACTCTCAGAAAAATAAAGATAGGCGTATCCTATGAAAATAAGCAAACGTTATTCTAGGAAAGATTGATTTGAAATTATAGTTACTTATGAAATAAAATTAAACTGACGCTTTTGAAAGACTACTGTGTGTACAAAGTTTAGAATTCATTCATGTTTACGCATAACTCATATCCTATCTATAAATCTAAGACTAAAACAATTGCAAACGTAAAAGAAAAATAGAAAAAAGTGATTAACACATGTTTTTGTTTTTTTAAAGGTTTATTCAAGTGTTTTTATATGCAGAAGAACAAGAAATAAATCAGTAAAATACAATGCAAAAATGAACAGATCAAAAAAGAGCATTAAACAAAATACTGAAAGACAAATTGCTCTAATTCCCTTTTCATTCCTACTAAAAATTTCTGTGCAAAACGAGAATATTTCTGTTCAATAAACATACCCGATATTCGACGAAAGGAGCAACAAACAGTCTCGGTCGGGTGGTGCGACACGCGAATAGAGCAGCACACATTTGCAAACAACGCGGGACTAATCAAACCGGTAAACAGTCCTACATCGCGGGTGATTTATTTATAAACAATAGTTCGGTCGAACTTTTTTAAAAGTAAAAGTTCAGCCGAACTCACAGTTCGGCCGAACTTTTGTTAGAAGTTCGGTCGAACTCTTGTCGCCAGTTTTCCCATCTCCGACGAAAATTTTGTTTGCCCACGCCATCAGTGTGCCGTCAATATAAACAAAATCAAGAGTTCGGCCGAACTTGATAACGAAGTTCTGCCAAACTATTAAATAGTTCGGCCAAACTATTAAATAGTTCGGCCGAACTATTGCCGATAAAAGTTTTCGACCCCCGATTCTCACAAAAGTGTAACCCAGCTTCACGTTTCCGCCCTTTCCTTTGGACTTGTTTCCACATGCTTGCAAAGAGGACTTGTTTCAATGTTGTTTCTTGCGAATAGTACTTTCCCTTTGAGACATTTTTTTCCTCGTCTGTTCCCATTTTAGACGAGCTAGTCTCCGTTTTAAAATGCACCGATATTGTTTGGCATTGACCCAAACCCACTTCCCAGTTTTGGTTGATGAGACAATTTTCACTTGCCCTATATCATTTGTTTCCATGGGTTCTAAAGTTTCTTGTCCCATTATCATGATGATATTAAGGGAAATCAAAGTCTCTGCCCAAAACTGACCCTCTGTTTTATGCTTAACTCTTCAATATCTATTGGTCTGACCACTGAAAACTCGTTGTTATGTCCTTGCTGCTCTGCCCACTATCCCTGTCCTCTGTGATGCTTTCTCCACTGTCTACTATTTTCCTCTATGTTGTTTTTCTAGTGCTCTGAAGAACCTCTCTCAAACTTGCAGCTATGAAGGCAATACAACACAATCTCCATTTAATACCACCTACTGCAATTCAACAACTCTCAACACTCCTCCGTTGGGATCAATTTTTTGTTCTTATCCAACTTCAATTTAAGTGCTTATACGGTTTCAATTTTTTTGTTGTGTTGTGCATCAGAGTCGGCTTTCTAACTCAGATGGTATGCATAAGGGATTGTTGTATGTATTGTTACTGCATTTGAGTGGTTATATCAATTTGCTGATTTTTGATTTCTTATTTCTAAATGCGCTCCCTTGATATAAACATGTGTTTTCGAATCCCTGAGAAGGCTAATGTGGGCTTCTTCGGTCTCCTCTCTGTGAGATTGGGATCGCGTACAGTTTGAAGCTTACCCGAAAAAACAAATCTGGGGAGTGACGTCGGGGGTCGCCTTAAAAACCAAATTTTAGTTTTCACACCACTAAAAGAAGGGACTTGGACTTGGAATTGGTTACCTGCACCATAACATGGTGTTAGAGAAGAATATTTTTTATTAATTGAATTTATTGAGTCTACTTTGAATTATTTTTAGAATGTTAAATTTTATTTTCGATTATGTGTTGTTCGTGTGCGTGAGCGATAAGATTAGCATGTCTATTCATAATGACTTTCAAGTTTTGTAATTTTGAACCATTGAAACAAGTAATTCACTCATGTGTGTGAGCTATAAGATTAGCATGTCTATTTTATAAGGATTTTGAAGTTGTGTAATTTTAAACAACTGAATCAAGTAATTCACTAAACAACAATTAATGTAACGATTGAATCAAACAATTCACTGAACAAAAATTCAGATTTGTGTGTATTATTTTGTACTTTCCTTCTCTATCCATCTATCACATGGCGTGACAAGATATTTGTTAACGGTTCTGGTGACCGTTGCAGGTAAGCAGGGTGCATTACATGTTCCAAGAATGTGAGTTGCCTCCGAGAGATTTGTTCAAAGTGCAATAATGGCAGACTCGGGAGTATAGTCGGTTCGTACGATAATTAAAAGCATACGCAGTAGAATTATGTGTGAAGTGAAGAGTACTTGGTACCGGAGGCTTGCCGTAAATGGCGATGTGGATGGGACGTGAAAGGATTCTTAGGTAAATATTTTAGGATAAGTGTATATTTTAATTTTATTAAAATTTGGTAATAATTTTTTCTGAATAAGACTAATTCTATTGAGAAAAAACATATGGTACAATCAGAGCTTGCATGAAAGCGAAGCTATATAGCAAGGCAGCCGGAAATGATAGACTATCAACCTCGGTCCCAAAAAGCAACTACGGCAATAGCAAAAAGATAACAAGAAGAACAGAAAGTGGGTAGCTAGACTAAGGAGTCGACCCATTGTGGGTGGAATCTCCGATTCGACATTTTTTCCCTTTCTTCTTACTGACTTTGACCCAGCCATTGTGACTTGGCTGGACAGGAACCACTCGCAAACTACTCTGCACTAAAGGAGGAATGTCCTTGTCTGAATTAGAGGAAGAAGACTCATGAGTGCGTTTTTGCGAAGTCGGAGGTGTTGTGAGATCCTCGGGGCAGTCTGGGGGCGCATCCAAATTCTCCCCTTCCACTTCAATATCTTCCTCTATCACAAGGTTTCCAACTCTTTGACTTGGTTTTGCGATAACAGTTCTTCTTTTTATCGAGGAACGTTGCACATGTGTCCTGGAGATGCCCTGTCTGATGGCAATGGCGACATCTGAAGGCGGTATTCTCATAGTCCAAGGTTTGCGTCCAATGAAAGTCCCCAACCTTGAGGTTGATCTGATCAGGTAGCCCTTTACTGATGTCTATTTCTGCGCATATTCTACCAAAAGTGTATATGCCTTTCTCCCCCCTTGAGGTATCCGTTGCTAGGAAACGGCCTAAGGTGTCCCCAATCCCTTGAAAGACAGCAAAATGCATAAATGCGCAGGGAGGTTTGGAAGCCGAACCCAAATGGGAAGCTTGGTGATAAAAGCCGTGGAGGGGTCGAAATCTGGAAACCAAGGGGTGAGGAATAGTCCTTCTGAACCCCAGAACCAAGGGCCTCCTGTTAAAGCTTTCTGGTAATCTTCATTGGCAGTAAAGGCTACAATGAAGAAGCCTTTTGAGCATAAGAAAAACTTGCTGTTGTTGGTCCAGTGGGAGTGGATCCACTGATATAAGTCAGCAGTGCGGGGCCATAAGCCATTAAATCTACAGATGATGGTTGTTTCTGCAAACGTCTGAAGTTGATCATCCAAATATGTATGGCAGATCTCAATGGAGGGGGTCTCTTCCATTTTGTCCACCAAGAAAGGCTTGGGGGCCTCAGCTGGCTGGGCAGGCTTCTTGGAAGGTGGTGCATGAACCGCATCTTTATAAGAGAAAGCAGGGGCTGAGGAGGTCTGCCCAGAAGCTCCTCCTCGCAAATGCAGAGTAAGTATTATCAAAGCATCTCTTTCAATACTGTAATAAGACAAGGGCAAAGGGTCTTCGAGCTGTTTACCTTTGTAGGTCAATCTAAGAAGAGCTGAGGGGATGCCCAACCTGAGTTCAAGATCTCGCAGGAGGCCATGCACCATATCCGGAGCACAAACCCAGAGCAACAACATTCTGCTAGAGAGAAGTAGGATCTGAATTTGAAAGCCTGGGGTTTTTTCAGAGGGTAATGCAACCTCAGCTTCCCATTCGTGTAGATCCGTGAGGCTGTGTTGTGTTGTGGCCTCTGTTGCAGAAAAGGCCCCTATTTCTTGGCTTACCTTACTGCCTGGGGCGATCGCTGCAATTTTTTCTGTAGAGTCAAACATAAACGCTGCCGTGGGAGCTAGAATCTTCCCCCAGCCATCTCTAACATCGCTGTCGGCGGCACTGTAAGGGTTGATGTCTCGAGCCTTAAGATCTACGCAAAAAAGGTTATCCGCATCAACCACTGTGGCAGCTTTCGTCTCACAGGAAAAGGTAGTCGCTAAGACATTCGGAAGGAGAGCAGTGTCCGCGGCGGAAGATCCGAACGAGACAGCCATGTTGGTGGGAAGGCAAAACCCTAGCTCGGCCTTTACGAATTCCTCACCCAAAAACCAAATTTGGTAATAATTTACTTATAAATCAAAAATTTATTTTAAATAATTAAAATTTACATTTTCATTAAAATTTTATAATTAAAATTAAAAATATTTATACTTATTATAATATATTTTTAATTATCTATTTATATTATTTCAGTATCTATTTTTTTTTCTATGGTTCATGGCCAATATTGATTTATTTATTTATTTTTCTCTTTAATTTAAAATATTATGATTTTATGTATCAATTATGATAATTATATAAATGAAATTATTAGTAAATATTAAAAAATATGAAAACACTTATTTTATGATATATTTTACATTAGTAAGAATAAAAAGAGTATTAAAAATTAATTAAATTGTAATTTTTTTTAAAATTATTTTTATTTGTTTGAGTTTATCATAGATTACATCAAGCTTAACCTGTGGTTTGATTGGGTCTTACTTGTCCTAACTGGGTTTTACTTGTCTCCTCTATCTCACTGGGCCTAGGTCACACCAACACTACACCAACACTAACTCCTCCTCCTAATAGGGGCAACAACCTCAATGAGGTTTAATGATGGGTCGTCTTTTTTACCAGGCCCATCTTCAACTGATTTTGCTAGTAATACTTGATTTATTTTAAATTATTATTATTATTATAAAAAAATATATTATTATTATTATTATAACAAAAAGGAATTATTATATAGGTGAAACATATGGGTGAAACCTATATCTATTTAAAATTATGTAAATAGGATTCCCTTAGATCTTAAAAAAAAAATATGTAAATAGGATTTGTTACAATATCATGGGGTGATATTGCTACTTCTCAATACCACATGTCCAAAAATACCAAAAAGCATAAATCATGAAATTCTTAAGCTACATAGTATTTAATTTCAAACTAGTGAGTTGAAGAAATATATGCCCAAATGAGTAAAAAAAATGAATTAGATCCCAATTCTAATTTGGAGATTCAAACATTAATGAGGAAATTACATCAATTATTAATTAGTGAAGTAGTAAACACTATGAATTATTGGAGTTGCATGAGAGAGGAAATATTGATAGGAAGTACAATGTTAAAATAGAATAGTTATTATTGAATATTTTGTTGATTTACTTACTGAATTTTAAATTTTCCATCGAAAGTGAAGAAATAAAAAAGAAATGTTATGGAAAACACGAATGGTGTTGCATTAAGTGAATATGTTTGTAATCAATAAGACATGTTCATATGTTTATTTTGATAAAGTTGTTGAAATTTTGAGTTGGGAAGATGTGTAAAATGTTAAGCATGACTCTGGGTTGTATTGTTTTGAGTGAGTGGTTAGCTAAATCAAAGAAACTGTGTAAACTACATGAATGGGCTAGTGGATGGATAGAAAATATTGAGACATTGGTTTTTCACTTTAGTGTTTCCAATTTAGGTGGGAGGAGACTCTTAATTGTATATCAAAATATTACATTTTCATCATGTGATTATGATAATTTAGTACATATGCTTCGTTGAAAATGAAGGTAGTGATCATTTTGTACATGTAAAAAAAATCATTAATGTGAAATTATGAACATGTAGGGTTGGGAAACAATCCTTTGAGGTTATGTATGTGATTATTCTTGTTAAGTATATGTGCTAATAATTTTAATATTTTGAACATATTATTACTTACATTATTCATGGAGCCACTAAAGCTTCTGCATATTCTTCAACAACCACAAGTGTTACCAATGCACCTTGTCAACAATCTTATGGATTCCACCATCAACATAAAGATAAAATGATGGGATGGAAGGAATATGCAACCGAATATATCGAATACAAGGTTTCAAATAATGAAATATTGATGAATATTATTCCAAGCATATTGATGCCTAGTAATACCACTTCTAATATTTCCATCTCAGGGTTTTAGTATTGAAAAAAACTAAAATCTCATGGAAAAATGGATAGGAAGATCATCGATTATTATATTTTGGGTGTGGATAGGAACCATGTTGTTATAAATTTAGTTTTTAGTTCTTCTAATGGGGATTAGAAGGTGGCTCAAGGCTTAGTGGAGCCTCACACAACCTTACAATTAATATGGAGAGGCTTCATGAGGTTTTCACACAGAAGATAGTTGGCAATGTTAGATATGTGGAAAATGTTGTTGTATTAAATATAATTAGTGCATTTTATTATAATGGAAACTTCCATGTGGATGAATCATGGGTGTAGGATGTTGGTTTCATTTTAAAAAAATGGCACAAAGTATGCAATATACAAAATGACACCTCATGCACAAACATGGAAGTATCGGATATGTTTCCCTATAAAGAAAATGGTTTTAAAATAAAAACAACATCTCATTGCAAAACATGAAAGTATATCATATCATTCCCTATATACCAAATGGTTTGGATCAGTCACTCATTGACCATTTCCACCCTGACAATCATCATTTGTATCATAGAATTCAATCTTTCTATTATTACTAGAAGAAGGAGATCAAGTTTCTTTTCTTTTGGGAAAGATTAATCTCTCTAGGGATTGCACAAAGAAATTATATTCTCATAATATTTTTATCTACAATGAGTTATCACACTTACAAATAGATATTTATAATTAAATAAAAAAATCTCATTGTAGATAATACAATTTGTTGCGAGGGTGTTTCCCTCCTCCGTGAGGCCAATGGAATTTTAACAAAAAATCATAAAATAAATTATATTCATGATACATAAAAGAATCATCAATGATTGATCTCACCATGAATTTCATGGGAAATGATGGAGATTCACTAGCAGGAAGAGTAGTCAATTACACAACTTGCTTAGAGGAAACATCTTCTGTCACATCAATTGAACTTCCATCATGGGTTGATGGCTTGAGGGGTGGATGGGGCTACATTGTGAAACCATCATGGATAAACCATATGTAACGAACAATGGGGGAAACCATTGCATTGTTGATGGGTGTAAGCTATGTGGGTGGATGGGATGGAAAAGGTGTTGGAAGTGGGTGATGCTTAAATAGCGTGGTTTGTAGCATGGAATTTCCTCGGTGGAGGTAAGTTGAATCCCAAAAAGTGAGGCAAGTGATAATAATGAGGGACAAATAATGGGGGAATAGTGGATGGAGGTGAACAATATATAAATAAGGTAGTGGACCAATGGGGAAATGACCCATATAAATATACATTTATAATATTTAATTAGTTAACTAAATTAAGATTAAAAAATAAAAACTTAAGAAATATTAAAGTTGACACATGGTACCTTAGAAGGGGATGATATGTCCATCCAAAGTGAACATGGCTCCTCATCTAATTTCATTGCAATATGTAGCAGCAATAAAGGAACATTGCAATTAAACCCAAACTAAAAGAATTTATAATATGCATCGAAAAAACATTTTTTTTGCAATGAGGGATCATTTTATTTACCATACCTAAGTGCCTAGTAGATGAAACGAAGAAGTAGATTCCCTTGCTTCATCAATGGAATAAATTGTCACTAATGCATTTTTTGGGGTGGGGGGAGTGTTATCATGGTGTAGAAATTCCAAATGAGACAGACGCGCACACACACACACACACACATCGTAAAGATGATCAAGATAATGACCTCCTCCATAAAATACTATTTTATTTCATCCTCCATCATCCCATAATAAGTTTATCCATAACAAGTAGATCTATGAGGCTCACATGAGCCTCTATGTCACCTCTCCTGGTAAACCCTACTACATAATATGAAGGTCCAACCTCTCCTAAAACATCACGTAATGCCTAACCTTGATGTGATGTTTCTACTAAGGTACTGTGTAACATTGGAGTGCAAGTGAAGGTAGCTATTTTGGTATGTGTTTCAATAATACTAGAGGATGTTGGGTAGGGGTTTTAAGCCTTCATCTTAATGGATGAGAACCTAGTGTTGGGTTGCACCTAACATTATCTCCATCCTGAGCATACCCACAACCCACCACTTGGAATTCTCCCATGTGAAATTAGTTGTCATGGAGTCTTAGCATAAACTATACTTATTATTTCCTTAATAAATATAGAAGAACCATGATATTATCACAAGGAGGTTTACCCAAAACCACAAACCACATATCCCTTCTATTGCCTAAAAATGATCGGTGCACAATTTCATACAAATGCACTTATTGTTGACTGATATCTATTGGTTGTTCCTTGGATCAAAGAACAATGATAGAAAATATCCTTTGGCAATGTTCAAGTCTCTAATTTGTTCTTTATTTATACTATCTTTATAGTATTCATACAACCTATCATTGTAATATGAAGTATTAGTTAATAGGCCTTGTGGATTAGAAATGGATGATATGATAGAATTTATTGAACCTTATAGAGATAATTATGAGAGCTCTTTGGTATTTTATAGATGAGGCATGAGTTCCCTCAAAGTAGTCAAGGATGCATTGACTTTTACTTTGGGATTTCTTTGTTCTAGGTTGTGGTTTAGTTGTTATGAGTTGGGGTTTGGTGATGGTTGGTTTGGGTTCTCCTTATACTCCACAGTAACAAAACCTCCCAAAATTCAATAAGGTGCTTGTGTTTAGGGTATAATTTAGGCTTTTCTTCCAATTTTAAACCAAAAAAAAACATTGGAATTCTTTGTGGAATATGAAAAATATCAAATTCATTGACTTGGTTCTCCATGAGATCCCAAGAACATACCATGTGGTCCAAAATGAGGAAAACATAAACTATGCACATATTAAAATTAGGATGCACAATAACATATGCACATTCATAAGATTGCATGCACATTGCTAAGAATCCATGTGTAATCTTGAGAATGCATGTGTGTTGATATGCCATGCCTATTTGGCATCCTAACTGGTGGCTTGGTAGAAATTTTAGAGCTTTCCAGGTTTGGATATCCAAGATCATATGCACCCTCTAAGGGATTAAAACACATTCTTGATGGCCCCATTGCCACCTCTGGGGCCGTCAATTGCATACAAGCACCCATTTTCCAAAATGGATTTGGATCTCTCTACTACCACTACTGGATGAGTTGATATGCCTTGAAAAATTGTCATGTTTCAGGATGGAAAAACCTTCTAATGTATGAATTTAGAAGTAACTTATCAAATCCTTGTGAAAAGAGGTTTCCCTTGAAATGTGCCTTTATTCCTTTTACATCCTAATTCAAATATTATATATATATATATATATATATATCTATATATATATATATATATATATATATATATATATATATATATATATATATATATATATATATATATATATATATATATATATATATATATATATATATATATATAATATTTGAATTCGTAGCCCCAAACTCATCTAATATACCCACACTCCAAAAAGAGGGGGAATGAGGACTACGTACATGAAGTGCATAATACAGATCAAGAGTGTTCATGAAAACCACTCTTTTCCATATTGTTAGCATGAAAGAGCTTCGTGTGTGCCAAAATATAGAAAAATAATCTATTTTTAGGAACCCCATTCAGATGCCAAACATATTTCCAAGTGTTGGAGATGGAGGAGACCCTTTTAGGAATAGATGGGTTTCATACCCTCTCTTCATAGAGTAAAGATGGGAAAAAAAATGTTGGAATTCATAGCCCCAGGCTTCTTTAATATACTCACACCCCAAAAATGGGGGGATGGGGAATATGTACATAAAGCACATGATACACATCGAAAGTGTTCATGGATACCATTCTTTTCCAAATTGTTTTGATGAAGGATTTTCTTGTGCACCAAAATTTAACAAAATATGGTAATTTCAGGGAGCCCGTTTGGATGCCAAGCACATTTCCAAGTCTTGGATATGTGGGGAGACCCTTCTATTATCACAAAATTAGACCTAATAGGTTTCTCATCAAACCAATCTTGGGAAACTATTTCAAACCAATATTTTTGTTGAGGCTTAGCTCCTCAACCTGAGAGGGCTCTCTCAAGGGTTTATGATTTTTGATAAATACGTAGATGGCTAACTCTATATGATATAAAAACAGATAAATGATGTAAATTGGTTGTAAATCACATTAGCAAGTGTACATTGGGATTATGTAGTCATGATAGCTTCAGAGAAAAACAAGATAATATACCTAGCATGGAAGTCAAGGCATATCACAGTTCAAGTCAAGGAATAAACATGTAGAATAGTGAAACACACAGTCAGCTTGTTTATGAAGGAAGTCAGAGCATCATTGATGAATTTTGAGTAACATAAGAAAACACCACTGCAATAGAATATTGGAAAGATGCCATTAGAACAAGAACATACAAGAACTCCTTATGAATTCTGACTTGTCAAAGTATAAATTCTCTATTAGGCTGAAAACAGTCACTTACATAAAACATAGTCTTTTTGCTAACAAATGTCCAACCCTTTCCATTTGAACTTCTTGATCTTTTATAGATCCTTTAAATCATGAGATAAGCTTCTCCATAACTAGATACGCCGAATTCCAATGCTTTGACACCTATTCTAACTACAAAACATGGTATTTATTACTAACATAGCTGTAAAACTAACATAGAGTCCTATTACAAATATAATTAGAACTCTTTTGGTTCTACTCAAAACAGCTTTATCTAAACTTAAATACATAATTTTCCACCTATCATTCCACTCAGTCAAATCCTGATGATGAGTTTCAACTTGTTATAACCATAATGTTGATGATGTTAATCCCCTGTAATCTAGGAAACTGCTCCCTTGTTTTTAGGCTTAGGATTCCTTTAGTTTCTTGAGATATTCTGACCACTTCCAACTAATAAATTCGAGGCTAATTGATATTGGGAACATGATTGACATATGTCGCAAGTCATACCTTCATGCCAGATGTGCGAAACCACCTTGAATTTCTCAAAACCATGAAAACAGACTTACGCTACGAAAGCAGCACAGTTTCGTAGCGCTTTTCGTAGTGCAGTCTTTTTTACCATATTCCTTCAAAATTTAACTTCCTTTCCTTCAGATTTACTTTGATATTCACTTGATATATCTCCCTTATGAATTTAAAATCAAAATTATTGGTCTTCCCTCCAAAATTTGATAATAAAAAGGGTGAAAAAGCTGATACAGCAGTTTCGTAGCACTTTTCACCCTTTTTGCACTACATGCGCTACGAAACTGCTGTGCAAGCAGTTTTAACCCGATTTTCATAAAATTTTAAAACAAAAAGGAAAAATAGCTTTAGAAAATCATTGGCTTCATCAAAACCATCAGATATTTGAACTAAAAACATAATCTTCACAAAATTTGATCCTCATTTTCCGTTTAGAGTTTGTCTTGAATTTGTCATTTTGTACCTCTGCTCTTTAGTTCATCTTGAGACTGTTTTAATTGTAGCTCCAAATCCTTCAGTTGGATTCTTAGCTTCTTGTTACTTTCTCTCAAATGAGTTTTGATCACTCTAACAAACTTTGCTTCTTTAATAGCTGGAACTGTCCATGTAAAGAACCCATGGGCACTGCTTGGGATCTCTGACCTAGCAATTGTTTGACCTTCCCAAACAACCTTCAACCTCTTGAATTTTGTCTTTTCAATGTTTTATTTTCTTTCCCTCTTTCTCATCATTTAAATTTCTTGATTCGCTAGCTTCAACCTTTATTCTAACAGTTGACACTTTGACATGTGTTCTTTTCCCTTCTCTACCTTGTGACTGCATGCTCCACTATAGGAGATGAGAGATCAATCGCCTTTTCAGGGGCTTTGGCTACTTCAATAGTCACTTGGAAACCTTTATTTATTTCTTGGAGTTTCTTTTCATGTCTGGTTAGAGGTTTCCTAGCTTGAAAAACAAAAGCTGCATTCTCACCTTCAAAATCCAATTTCTTTGCTGATTTGATTTTTCTCTGTTTAGGTTCATTCACTTCAATGAATCTGCCTGCACAATGCATGATTATTATATGTGTATTGCATGCAGTATATCATCCAAGTTTCCTTTCATCATTGGACTTTACTCTGCCCTTGAAACAACTGTTTTTCCCTTCGATGCTGATACTTGACTTCTTGTCTTTCTCTGACTCTCCTACTTACTGGCCACCTGTTTTTGTTTTATTTCTTTGACCTTTTCTACTTTATGTTTTGCAGGTGATGGGGTTTTTGCAGCAAGAATTGATTCTTTCTCAATTATATATTCAACCTGTTTCCTTGGTTTCAACTTCACAAACCTCTTAGCTTTGGTAACCATTGGCTGACTGGATTATATTACTGGTGGTGAAGGATTTCCCTTGATCTTAGGGTTTCTAGCTGGGGTTAGGGCTTCCATTTCAAATCCACTCATAAAAAAAAAGGAAGACCAATATCTATTTATTTTCTATAGCTCATTTAAAACCAGTTGTTACATTGCATTTTGTCACCGTCCCTGCAATCCCTCGTCCCGTACATTGGAGGACTATTCCTATGACCTGTGAATAGTAAAATGTCCTAAAAACACCTTGATGGTATCCTTCTACATAAGGACAAGAATTTTCCTGAAGAACATTTCCTTTGGAAAACCCTAAAGACCCATGTTTTGGCATTAGGCGCGGGTAGCTGGTTCATCCCTCGCGCCACTAGGGAAAATTTACACTAGTCGGCGCGCCAGCTGGCGCTCTGTCCCTATTTTGTTCCCGTGCCAAGCCTATTAAGGAATGTTTTTTAACAATAGAAGGTAGAAGTTTGAATCTAACAACTTCAGAACAGATCATCAAAATGAGGTTGGGTTGTTTGCCTCTGGATCTCCTTGATTAGGAAGTGGTTTTCCACCTCCCATGGAACCTTCCTAGGAGATAGGACTCTCCCCCATGATTATAGGGAGCCTAACCTCTCCTTCTCCCTCTATAAAAGCCTGCCTTCTCCATTTGCTAGCTAGCTGAAATTTTGGGAAGGAAATTATAGCTGAGTGACAATCAAGAGCAAAGCTAAGGAAAACCCTGTGTGATAGAGAGTTCTGTCCAATCCCTGACGAGATTTTTGAGACACGTCCCGCTGGAGCCCTGTCGAAGGAATATCACAACATCATAGCATCAGTTGTAATCATTCTCTCGTATCTTAATATACATGACTCTGTTATTGGTTCCATGTTTTTGTTTGTTCATTATATAATGCAATTTCATTCATTCGTCTCTAACTGATCGATAGTTATATAAGTGTGAAATATTACGTTGCATGTTGTCTCTCTTCTTTGCATGTGTACAGGTATCTGGATGCAACATGCTCACGGATTGTGACCTCTCCAGCTAGGAACGTAAGCACCACTTCTTCTTCGATAACAGCAACGAAGGAATCATGGTAAGCGATCTATCGCGATTCTATCTTTTGTAACTAGGAACCAATAACTTTGCATGTTTCGATTATTGCGAGACCCACCCTAGGGCTAGTGGGATCGCCTCTGTCTGCAGAGGGGATTTACCTCCTAAACACCAGTAACTTAATCAAACCATGATGAAACATAGATGTTTCATAGCCATCAGATTTAGCTTGGACTTTGTCAGCCATTTTGGAAAGGCTTCTATGCAAGTAAAATGGTAAATCTAATGATATCATTTCTGTGAAATGCAACAATAGTTTAGAATGATAAGTGTAGACTTTATGGTACCTGCCTTCACATGTGAAATATATTTTGATATTGAATATCATCTTCGCATAGTTATCCTTGATACAACTCCTGGGTATTGCATTGTTCAAGTCCATGTCTACAAATTTAGGTTTCATAAACTCCTTGCATGGCTCCATTTCAAACCTAAAACCTTTAAACCAACATTGTTGTCCCCTTGGTATCTCTGTCACATCAGCTATGATCTTAGGTGTCACTAACATGTTTATCATTCCAACTTTGGTAGTGGTTCCATTGAAATGTAGAGAAAACTCTTTGGACACTTGAGTGTGGCAACGCTGTAGCTTTTCACAAAATTTGAGACAACCAGCCTTGATAAAAGCCTCCATTACCATTTGATCCTCCATAACAACATTTGCATTCTCAGGTTCGTATCTTAGACAATGTCCCCCTCTATGGATCTTCTTTTCCTCTTCCATGTTTTCTGTAGAAAACCTGTTGGTTTCTTTAAAACCTGTAAAGTAGCCTCTCTTGACCAGATGAACAGCCTCACTTGATTTGACGAATCAGCCTTGCTTGATTTGATGAGAGTCGTCTTTGGATAGAACAACCATAAACTTATCCTCACTGTTTCAGAGCTTGGACAACATATGTGAAGGTGAATGAAACAGGAATGACTCAATTAGGCAAAAAAAAATTGAATTAGAGATGTCACTCCATGACCAAATGATGTTTAATTGATACCTTATCATGAATATGATGACTATAGGACAAGTGGGTACAACGAATCTATTAATTAACTAACTCACCATACTCCTATCATGTCATTCGCCGACTGAAATTGACAAATCCTGACTTATTTGACATGATAGCTATGAAACTGCGCTTTCATAGTGCTTACAGTGTAAATTTTGCAATTTGTGCTATGAAATTAGCAGTGCTTTCGTAGCACAAAACTCATTTTTTGAACTAAAGACGCTACGAAACTGTGGATTTGTAGCTAATTGCAGAAAATCAACCTAAAACCTACTTAGATGATCCTTAAATGAAAAATGTGAACTTTCTAACTATGGAATGAACCTAAAAAGACTTTTTAAATTTTGATGGTGAACACTAACCTCCAAAACTATGACATACCCTTGACCATACTAAAATGACTTTCAAAATTATTTATATCATGATCAAAACAGAGTTCACATGCCATGTTTAATTTTTTTTTTTTTAAGTGATAATAGTGACTCCACTTGGGATAGTGTGCCCCTGTGGTACACTAAGAACCAGTAGTTCCAGTGTTTCTATCCATTTTTCTTGATCAAAACAATAAAAAACTTGAAATTGCCAAGCTTCCTCCTCAAGCTCTAATGGCCTTCACCTCGGACTCAAGCTTGCTGATCTTGCTTGTAATTATTAGTAGAAAAAACTTATAAAATGAAATATATACAATGACATGAACAATTAATCAAATTTTAGGAAGAACAATGCTTCAAAAACCTTCCATTGACAGGTCCTCCAGCATATGGTTTTCCATCTATCTCCTGCAGTATGTAAGTATTGTTTCCATTGAAAGCAACTACCTTGAAAGGACCTTTCCATAAGTTCTCAAACTTACCATGTTTTCCTTTTTCTTCAATTCTAGCCTCCCATTTCATCACTTCATCTTGAATTTGAAAATTCTCTTCCTTAATATTCTTATCAAATGTCTTCTTGATTCTGTTTTGAGATTTCTAATTGCTGTCATAAACCTCATTCCTTTTCTCTTGTAGAGCTATCAACTGATTAATTCTTCTTTGGATTGTATTTGGTTCCTCTTCTAGCCCTTGAATCAGTTTCATAACAGGTACTCCTATTGATGTAGGAAAAATTGCCTCAGCGCCATATACCAATTCATATGGTGAAGTTCCAATTGACCTCTTTGTACATATCCTATCAACCCATAAGGCATACTTCAGTTTCACATGCCAAGCCTTCTTATTTTCTTACAACACCCTTTTAATGATCCTCACAATGCTCTTGTTAGAATATTCAGCAAGGCCATTTCCTTGCGGATAGTATGCAATAGAATGTCCAAGACTAATATGATATTGATGGCAAAAATTGATCAGCTTCTTAGACTTGAATGCTTGTGCATTATCAGTTATAATCTTCATGGGGCAACCAAATCTAGACAAGATATTATTTTCTAAGAAAGAGATAATCACAGAATCATTTGCCTGCCTATTTGGGATTGTTTCAATCCATTTGGTGAAGTAATCAGTCGCTGTAAGAATCCAACGATGATGACCTGAAGATGATGGATGAATATCCCCGATAAAATATAGTCCCCACTGCTGGAATGACACTTCTACATAAATAGGCATCAAAGGTAAGGGTAAAAATTTCTTCTTACCCTCGAAAATATGGCATTCATGGCAGGCAACAACCCTCTTGTATACATCCTTAAACATTGTTGGCCAATAAAACCCCACTCTCAGAATTTTGTTCACTGTCGCCTTCCAATAATGGTGAACTCCACAATATTGTTTATGAAATTCCTCAATAACTTTATCAGCCTCCTCCTCCAATAAGAAATTTAACAAAATTCCACTGGTATCCTTCCAAAATAGATTTCTGTCAAATATAAAGTATCTCAAAGTTTTGAGTTTAAGAAACCTTGCTTTGGATTTTGTCAAATTAGCAGGTGATTGATGGTGCTGTAGGACAAAAACAACTTCCTTGTACCAATCTGAGGTGATATATTTTTCTTCAATAGGAATTAGTTCCTCATCTTCATCTGAAATTTCTGATATTTCTGCAATCCAATTTAAATCAAGACAGTCAAAGTTTAACTGTGCCATCAGTTTTTCCAAGCCTTTCCCTTTGACCAATTTTGTCGGTTTAATATCAATATCATATTCTAGCAACTTGGCAATCCATTTCCCCCTCTTACCATCAAGATCGGCTTGAGTGAGGATGTCTGTCACAATAGTATTAGGAACAAATGCCACAATATGAGAATGCAGAATATAAATTCTGAGATCTTTGGCAGCCTTTACCAAAGAATAGGCTTGCTTTTCTAAGATATTATAATTTATTTCAGCATTGGCTAATGTCCTACTAAAGAAAGAAATCGGTTGTTCAATACCTTGCTGTCCCTTTTGTAGCATAACTCTAGCGATAGTATTCTCTGATGCAAAGGTAAAAACCAGAAATTCCTTGGAAAAATCAGGACTGATCAATACTGGTGCCTGTGTGAGTGCTCTTTTGATCTCTTCAAATGAATTTCTTGCTTATGCTGTCCACTTAATATCAACTCCCTTCTTCAGCATCCTTGTTATATCCTTCACAATCTCAACAAAATTAGGAATAAATCGCCTTACAAAATTAACTTTTCCAAGGAAAGATTGAATCTCCTTCCTACTTCTTGGCAAATCCACCTTCTGAATTGCATTGACCCTGCTTGGATCAATCTTAATCCCATATTTAGAAATGATATGCCCAATTAGTTTACTTGAATTTAAAGAAAAAATAATTTTGGTGGGATTTAGAGAGATGTCGAACCTTCTACATTTCAATAGAATTCTTTCCAAGTGTCTCAAGTGATATTCTTCCTTCCTTGAAAAGACTGTTATGTCGTCAAGATATGAAAACACCATCTTGTCCTTTTCTTCAGAAAAAGAAATGTCCATTGCCCTCTGAAAGGTAGCTCCTACATTCATGAGACCAAATGGCATCTTGGCGTACATAAAAGTACCCCATGGTGTAGTAAATGCTGTTTTTTTCCTGATCATCAGGATGCACAAGGATTTGATTATAACTTGAAAAACCATCAAGCATAGACATTCTCTGAGAACCAATAATAGTTTTCAAAATTTGATCCATCTTTGGGAGAGGATAATTATCCTTCATGGAGGCTTTATTCAGATGTCTGAAATCAATGCATATTCTGATTTCCCCACTCTTTTTCCTAACCGGAACCAAAATTTCAAGCCAATTTGAAAATCTGATTGGGACTATGATTTTGGCATCAAAGAGCTTTTTAACCTTATTCTCAATTAGGGGCATGAGAAGTGGGTTTATCCTCCTTAACTTCTGCTTGAAAGGTATTTCATTTTATTTTATGGGAATAGTGTGTTGAATAATGGTGGGATCATATTCTTTCAAATCAACATAGTTACAAGCAAATACATCTATGAATCTTTTCATCATTTCAACATATTTAGACTTCATATCAGTTGAAAGAAATTTTGAAAGTTTAATCATTTTGAGCATAGCTATAGTACCCGGGTTACAACTCTCAACTTATTCATCATCAGCTTGCATCTTGGGAGATTTAAAGACATCATTCTGATCAAATTTTTTTTCTATAGGTATGACTCCCTTTGGTATGGAATTATTCTTTAATTGAGAAACTTCAAATTCCCTTTAGATTTAGCTAACATGTTCTACTGATCTACTTGTACATTTTCAAATTCTTCTTTCAACTCAATAAAAATTTTCACCTGCTAATCATCCTCAAAAACTTGTCAATGAGTAATATTATCAGGGATGGCTGGCCTATGGCAGACTTCAATTTCATACTTTTCTGTATGGTGGAATAATGAAAAGGCTTGCAAAGACAACAAGAGAATCAACAATGGAGTTTTGTTCTCTAGTTTTGATTGTGAATGAATAGGCTTGAAAGTTTTCTAACATGTCCAAAACCAAATTCCTATATGCTCTCATCCTTGTGTACTTTGTTTGATAGACACCCTCAATCTATTTTATGACTAATTTTGAATCTCCAAAAACAGAAATATTTTGAGCATCCATTCTTTTCAACACTTCTAGACCCAAAATCAAGGATTCATATTCGGCCATGTTATTCATGCAATCAAAGTTTAGTTTATAGGAAAAGAACTTAATTTCATCACTTGGATTTCTAATCCAGATCCCTGCTCCTGCTCCTTCTTTACTTGCTGACCCATCAAAATACAATGACCACCAACCTTTTTCCTCTTTATTGCTGACTTGCTGACCTTCCGCTTGTTGATTTTCAGACTGTTGAATTTTAGAACTCTGATTTTTTGCTTTCTTTTCTTCTTCCGCTTCATTAGTCAATTCATTGAAAGGAATAGCAGAACCAAGCTCAGTATCAAGAGCATAAATTGGAAAGTTTTGGGGTTTATCTTTGCTACTCACCATGTAAGCCATCCTTGTCTCTCGATACAATCTTCTTTTCTCTCCAAAAACTAGAATGGTAGGATACGTAAGATCCATATACATTGTATCTTTAATTTTTTCTGCCCATGACCTTGACAAATACATACCAAAATTCGGTGGAATTTCTGGTACAACAATGTCCATGACTATAGTCTTAGCAGGAACTTGCGTCAGACCAACAACAATATCCTTGATTAGACCAATACATTGAACTCTTTTTGAATCAAAAGAAAACAAATCTTTGTATGGCCTAGTTATTTCTAACCCCATTCTTTCCATGATTACTTTGGGCATAAGATTGTGAGAAGCCCCTGACTATAACATAGCATTGTGCAAAGTCATGTCATGAATGCCAAGATTCACATAAAAAGGAGGAACTTCCTCATTCTGTTCAACTTCTAGTCTTGGGCCAAAATATATGGTCGGATGATCTTCTAATACATTCAAGATATCAACAGCTCTAGGTTGTGAGTTTAGAATTTTAACAATATTGCTTCTATATTCATCTACCATGAGAATTTAAGCAAAAGGGACTGATATTTTTATCTTAGAAATTTCATTCTCAAGATTGAAAACAGAAACAGATTTTTCAGCTTCTTTGGTAGGAAGGACAATTGGTATATATTTCTTACCTTCAACGACCTTAGGAGCTTCCTTCTGGCCATCAACTGCCTTAGGTGCATCCTTCTTAGGTTGTTTCTTGTTTGCAATGATAGGTACATTCCTATTTATGAGATTATACTGTTTCTGCATCTCAAAAATGGCATGTTGATACCCCTTTAGATAGTCTGATGTTTCTTCTTCATGATTGTTTTGATCTGATTGATCATGTTATTCCTTAGTCAAGAAAATTCCTGAAATTTCTTCATCAAAACAATGAATAGACTCCTCAGGTTCTTTAGGGTCATCTTCTTCATCAACCAAATTCTGTTTAAAAGGAGGTCTCACTGGAGGATCAGACTGCTGATTTCTATTCTCCCTTGGTCTTTGCTGATTCTTGGGTCTCCTGAAATGAGGGTTTCTAAATTGAGGTTCATGTTGTGCAGGAGGAGCATAGGTATTTCCAAGGGCTAATCTATCCATCAATTTTTTCATTGTTTTCATCATTGAATCCAGTTTGTCTTGAGAGGTAGAAGATGAAGGTTTCTCCTCTTCTTTCAACTTACCCTTACCCATTTTTGACTTTTTAGTTGCTATCAAATTAACCTCCACCTTCACAGCATCATTTTGAATTTCAACAACTGTAGGAGATTCTCTTTCTCTCAGCAGTATGGAAAAATCATAGTCGAAAGCTTCAACATACCTCATTTGAGCTAAAGCTTCTGGTGGTTTCAAATGAGCAGGAATAGAATCTAACACTTTATTAAAACTTTTTGAAAATTTTTGGATAGTTTCATCAGCAGCTCTTTTCAAAGTACTATATTCAGTAAGATCTTGTATTGTATTAGTTCCATTTCCCCATTTTCTTAGGAAATCATCTTCAAATTCATTCCAATTATGAATAATTTCGGGGGCAAGAGCTTTATACCATTTCCTAACCTCACTACTAAAAATATGAGCCAACAATATCAATTTAACATATTCATGATAAACCTCCTCCCTATCTATAAAGTCATTAAATTGATCTACATGATCCTCTTCTGTAATGTCTTCATCACTTCGCCATGTTTTAATTCTAGCAGCATATTTAATAGAGAGATCATGTAATACAGCAGGAAGGACAAGAGGGGCGTATCTAGCAGGCGCAACAGGTGGATTTCCAACCATGGTTAGAGGTATTGTGGTAATTTTAGGAAAGTCAGAAACAATAGATGATAAATTGCTATGAGGAGGACTGCTTGGTCTTTGTAGGCCACTAACAATTGAGGTCTCTTTGGGAAGAGGTAAACCGGCTTTAATTTTCAACAATACTTCGAAAGGATCAAGCTCCTTTAATTTGTATAGAGACTCTCTTTCCAACAACAATTCTGAAGTGACAGCTTCCCAGAATTCCTCTTTGTCTTCTTGTGTTACTAGAGTCGAGGTGTCAATTCCTCTCTTGTGTAAGTCTAAGATAATTTCAATTAGCTCCTTTTCATCTAAACAAAACCTCATGAATTTTATCATCAACTCTTTTGTCTTCAGGACTTCTTGATATTTCAGAGGACAAGGATTTCAGAAATGCCTTGACTGCCTCTTGAAATGGTGTTTGGATTGTCCATGATGGTAGGTGGATCTGGGCCAGGATTACTACTTGTGTAAATCCTTCTCGAAGCCGCCTTTGAACATATAAAATTTAAATGGAGTCACCAAGGTAGATGCATCCTCAAAAATCTTCCTGAGCTCCTGCTACCTTCAGAAGTTCAACTTCAAAATCTCGGGAAAGTATAGTCTTCAGGCTCCCAGAAGATACACCAAAATGTTATCACAAAATCAGACCTAATAGGTTTCTCATCAAACCAATCTTGTGCAAATATTTCAAACCAAACTTTTGGTTGAGGCTTAGCCTCCTCAACCTGAGAGGGCTCTCTCAAGGGTTTATAATTTTTGATAAATATGTAGATGGCTAACTCTAATGGGATAAAAATAGATAAATGATATAAACTAGTTGTAAATCACATTAGAAAGTGTACATTGGGCTTATGGAGTCATAATAGCTTTAGAAAAACCAAAATAATCTACCTAGCATGGAAGTCAAGGCATATTAGAGTTCAAGTCAAGGAAAACACATGTAGAACAATGAAACACATAGTCAGTTTGTTTATGAAGGAAGTCAGAGCATCATTGATGAATTCTTAGTAACATGAGAAAAAACCACTGCAATAGAATATTGAAAATATGTCATCAGAACAAGAAGATACAATAAATACTTATGAATCTTGAGTTGTCTAAGTAGAAATTTTGTATTAGGCTGAAAACAGTCACTTACATAAAACAAAGTATTTTTGCTAACAAATGTCCAACCCTTTCTATTTCGACTTCTTGATATTTTATAGATCCTTTACATCATGAGATAAGCTTCTCCATAACTAGATACATCGAATTCCCATGCTTTGACACCTATTCTAACTATAAAACATGGCATTTATTACAAACACAGATGTAAAACTAACATAGAGTCTTATTAAAAATAGAATTAGAACTCTTTTGGTTCTACTCAATTTTTTTTTATCTAAACTTAAATACATCATTTTCCACCTATCATTCCATTAAGTCAGATACTGATGATGAGTTTCAACTTGTTATAGCCATAATGTTGATGATGTTGATCCCCTGTAATCTAGGAAACTGCTCCCCTGTTTTTAGGCTTAGGATTCCTTTAATTTATTTAGATATTCTGACCACTTCCAACTGATAACTTTGAGGCTAATTGATGTTGGGAACATGATTGACATATGTCCCAAGTCATCCCTTCACGCCAGCTGTGCGAAACCACCTTTATCTTCTCAAAACCATGAAAACATACCTGCACTACGAAAGCAACACAATTTTGTAGCGCTTTTCGTTGCGCGGTATTTTTTACCATTTTCCTTCAAAATTTAACTTCCTTTCCTTCAGATTTACTTTGATATTCACTTGATATATCTTCCTTAGGAATTTCAAATCAAAATTCCTGGTCTTCCCTCCAAAATTTGATAAGAAAAAGGGTGAAAAATCTGCTATAGCAGTTTCGTAGCACTTTTCACCCTTTTTTCACTACAGGCGCTACGAAACTGCTGTTCAAGCAGTTTTAACTATATTTTCACAAAATTTTAAAACAAAAAGGTACCACAGCTTTAGAGAATCATTGGCTTCATCAAAACCATTATATATTTGAACTGAAAACATAATCTTCACAAAATTTGATCCTCATTTTACATTTAGAGTTTGTTTTTCATTTTTCATTTTGTACCTCTGATTTTTAGTTCATCTTGAGACTGTTTTAATTGTAGCTCCAAATCCGTCACTTGGCTTCTTATCTTCCTGTTACTTGATATCAAATGAGTGTTAATCACTCTAACAAACCTTGTTTCTTTAATAGCTGGAACTGTCCATGTAAAGAACTACTGGGCACTGCTTGGGATCTCTGACCTAGCAACTGTTTGACCTTCCCAAAAAACCTTCAACCTCTTGAATTCTTTATTTTCAATGCTATGATGTCTTTCCATATTTCTCATCATTTCCATTTCTTGATTTTCTAGCTTCAACCTTTCTTCCAACAATTGACACTCTGACATGTGTTCTTTTCCCTTCTATACCTTGTTGACTGCATGCTCCACTAAAGGAGATGAGAGATTAATCACCTTTTCAGGGGCTTTGGCTGCTTCAATAGTCACTTGGAAATATTTAATTCCTTCTTGGAGTTTCTTTTCATGTCTGGTTAGAGGTTTCCTAGCTTGAAAAATAAAAGCTGCATTCTCACCTTCAAAATCCAATTTCTTTGCTGATTTGATTTTTCTTTGTTTAGTTTCATTCACTTCAATGAAATCTACCTGCACAATGGGTGATTCTTCTATGTCTATTGCATGTAGTATATAATCAAAGTTGCAATTCATCATTGGACTGTCCTCTGCCATTGAAATAAGTTCTTTTCCCTTTGATGCTGATACTTTACTTCTTGTCTTTCTCTGACTCTCCTGCTTATTGGCCACCTGTTTTTGTTTTCTTTCTTTGACCTTTTCTACTTTCTGTTTTGCAGGTGATGGGGTTTTTGCAACAAGCACTCATGCTTTCTAAATTATATCTTCAACTTGTTTCCTTGGTTTCAACTTCACAAACCTCTTAGTTTTGGTAACCATTGGCTGACTGGATTCTGCTATTGGTGGTGAAGGATTTCCCTTGATCTTAGGGTTTCTAGCTGGGGTTAGGGCTTCCATTTCAAATCCACTCATAAATAAAAAGGAAGACCAATCTCTATTTATTTTTTTTAGATTATTTAAAACCAGTAACTTAATCAAACCATGATGAAACAAAGATGTTTCACAACCATCAGATTTAGATTGGACTTTGTCAGCTATTTTGGAAAGGCTTATATGCAAGTAAAATGGTAAATCTAATGATATCATTCTTGTGAAATGCAATAGCAGTTTAAAATTATAAGTGTAGACTTTATGGTACCTGCCTTCACATGTGAAATATCTTTGGATGTTGAATAGCAGATTTTCTTAGTTATCCTTGATACAGCTCTTGGGTATTGCATTGTTCAAGTCCATGTCTACAAATTCAGGTTTCATAAACTCCTTGCATGGCTCCATGTCAAACCTAAAATATTTAAACCAAGATTGTTGTCCCCTTGGTATCTCTGTAAGAGAAACTATGATCTCAGGTGTCACTGGCATGTTTATCCTTCCAACTTTGGTAGTGGTTCCACTGAAATGTAGAGCAAACTCTTTGGACACTTGAGTGTGGCAACCTTGTATCTTTTCACAAAATTTGAGACAGCCAGCCTTGCTAAAAGCCTCCATTACCATTTTATCCTCCACAACAGCATTTGCATTCTCAGGTTTGTATCTTAGACAATGTCCCCCTCTGTGGATCTTCTTTTCCTCTTCCATGTTTCCTGTAGAAAGCCTGTTGGTTTCTTTAAAACCTGTAAAGCAACCTCTCTTGACCAAATGAACAACCTCACTTGATTTGATGAATCAACCTCACTTGATTTGATGAGAGTTGTATTTGGATAGAACAACCCTAAACTTATCCTCACTGTTTCAAAGCTTGGACAACATATGTGAAGGTGAATGAAACTGGAATGACTCAATTAGGCAAACAAAATACGAATTAGAGATGTCACTTCATGACCAAATGATGTTTAATTGATACCTTATCATGAATATGATGACTGTAGGACAAGTGGGTACAACGAATATGTTAATTAACTGACTCACCATACTCCTATCATGTCATTCCCCAACTGAAACTGACAAATCCCGACTTATTTGACACAATAGCTACAAAACCTTCGTAGCGCTCATAGTGTAAATTTTGCAATTTGCGCTACGAAAGTAGCAGCGATTTCGTAGCGCAAAACTCATTTTTTGAACTAATGGCACTGCGAAACTGTGGATTTGTAGCTAATTGGAAAAAATCAACCTAAAACCTACTTAGATGACCCTTAAATGAAAAATGTGAACTTTTAAACTATGGAATGAACCTAAAAAGACCTTTTGAATTTTGATGGTGAACACTAACCTCCAAAACTATGAAATACCCTTGACCATACTAAAATTACTTTCAAAGCTATTTAGATCATGATCAAAATAGAGTTGACATGCCATGTTTTTTTTTTTTAATAGTGATAACAACTGCATTCAAAACAAATCAAGGACTCTTTGAGTAGCTAGTTATGCCTTTTGGTTTGTGTAATGCACTGGAAACTTTCTTGCGTGTTATGGATAGTGTTTTGCATCCATTCCTTGATGAATTTATTATTGTCTACTTAGATGACATTTTAATCTCCAGCAAAAAAAGAGAAGATTATGTCTTGCATGTGAATAGAGTGCTTGATATTTTGAAGAAAGAGAAATTGTTTCTTAAGATGTCATAGTGTGAGTTTGGAAAGGCTTCTTTGGTATATCTGGGACATATTGTAGGAGGAGGAGAATTGAGGATTGATCCTTCTAAAGCGAAAGCCATTGTGAATTGTCCCACACCCAAAATAGTAAACGAGGTAAGAAGTTTCTTAGGTGGAACTTAATATTGGAGAAAGTTTATTGCTAATTGTTCTTCCATCGCAGCTCCTATGCATGCAGTGACAAGTGTGAAGAAAGGATTCCAATGGGGAGGCAAAAAAAAACAAGCTTTTGAAGCTTTAAATGACAAGATAAGTTCAGATCCAGTCCTTGCATTACAAAATTTGAGACAACCATTCGAGTTTCAAACTGATGCTAGTGATTATGCCATGGGCACAATACTTTTTCAGCATGGAAAGCCTATCGCTTTTCATTCTGAAACTTTTAATGGTGCTGTAACCAATTATCCTACATATGAAAAAGAACTATATGTGTTGGTACAAAGTGTCAAGAAGTGGAAACACTACTTGATGGGTAAAGAGAGTATTGTACATATCGATCACCAACCATTACATTACTTGCAGTCACAAACAAAATTGCAACAATCAACACATTTCATGTGGATGGGATTTCTTCAACAGTTTCACTTGGTTATAAAGTACAAGAAAGGTATTTTCAATAAAGTTGCAGATATGCTTTCAAGGCCAATCATTAGTGCATCTAATTTAATCAAAAATTATTTTGTTGTACATGAGAGTTACATAGAACAATATGCACATGACATTGATTTTAAAGATGTGTATGCTAGTTTGAGTGAAGGGAATCAAGTTGAAGAAAAATATTATCACATGCATAACAATTTGCTGTCTCATTTGGGCAAGCTGTGTATTCCAAAAGGAGAGAGGCTAAGTGTCATGAGAGAAGCTCATTCATCTCTTATTGCTGGACACTTTGGGGTAGGCAAAAAAGTGGCACATCTACAGAGGTATTGCTATTGGCCTCGCAAGATAGATAATGTGTCAAGTTTTATAAGAGCTTGTTCTATGTGTGCAACAAGTAAGCCTAGTAATAGGAAGCTTGGATTTTACACGCCACTACCGGTACCATCAAGGCCATGGGAGAGTGTCTCCATGGACTTTGTTGGAGGTCTACATATGTTAGGAAAATAACATGATTATCTTTATGTAGTAGTGGATAGATTCAGTAAAATGTGTATACTTATGCCATGTAAGAAAACCATTACTGCTGAACAAAATGTTGAAATTTAATTTCAACATGTTTGGGTTCATTTTGGATTGCCAAATTCTATTGTTAGTGACAGGGATTCAAGGTTTGTTGGGAATGTTTGGTCAAATCTATGGAGAATGATGGACACAAATTTGAAAAAGAGTACCACTTTTCATCCACAAAGAGATAGACAAACCGAGGTGGTGAACAGAACCGTTGTGCATCTATTGAGAGGATATTGCAACAAGCATCCTAAGTTGTGGGATGAATAAATGCATTACATTCAGCACACTTACAACCAGGCAAAGCACTCTTCGACTCAATCATCACCTTTTGAAGTATGCTTTGGGTATTTTCCAAAATCGCCATTAGACTTCATCTTTGGGAAGGATGTTGCAATTGATGACCATAGTGACATTGATAAGGCTTGAAAGTTCATTGAGAAAATTCAGATTATACATCAACAAGTTCAAGAATAGCTTGAGAAAATTCAAAGAAAATACAAAGAGAGGCATGACAAACATGGAGTTGATCACAAGTTTCAAGAGGGATATGAGGTATGCTTGCACATTAGAAAAGAAAGGATGCAAGGGGAAGGTAAAAAGCTAAAACCCATTCGCTATGGTCCTTTCAAGATCATAAAGAAAGTTGGTAATAATGCATTTCAACTTGACTTTCCTTCTTATATGCAAATGTATTCAGTTGTTAATGTTTAAAAAATACATTTGTATGAGCCACCTTTGATTGATGATAAAGGAAGTGATGTTAAGCTACCTTCTATTGAATATTTATTGCTAGAATTTCTGGATGAGCTCAAGGAAGATACAATTCTTGACAGGAGGACAAGAACATCAAAGAGGGGAAGTGTTAACTACCTTTGAGTTGGGCTCAAAGGCACTAAACCAATCAAGGAAAAATGGATGGAGGTTGGAAAGGTGAGGGATCTTTACCCTCATTTAATGAATAGGTAATAAATTATTTTGGGGTCCAAAAGCTTCCCAATGGGGAGGAGTAATCAGGAGTTCATAAATTTTGCTCAAAATTAAAAGTTACAGGATTGGTTTGAAACCAAGATGGTTGTGTAGATATCGTCTTCCTGATTCCAGCACCATGAAGGGTTCGAAAAACCGATGTCGTATGAGGGATATATCACATTCTAATCGAAATCCCAAATAGATAAAATTGTGACAGTTTGACTAGGTTTGACTGGGATGCACAGTTAGAAAATTGGTGGATGTACAGTCAGCAAAAGGGAATATTATGAGGAATATTCCTTTCCTTAGAACCAATCAGGGTTTGATAAGTGTCTATTTTTCATTTGGTACGGTTTGGAAAGGGCCAATCAGAAAGTGACACATGGCCAGCCTTGAGGCCACCATGTGTCCCTGTAATGGTGTTATTTTTTTGGAGGCTGCAGGAATAAACCCTAGACCTCTAGTGGAGCACGCACATTTCTAAACACCCAAGCTGCAAGAATAATATTAACATTATGGTCTACGGATTATATTTATTATGTGTTTCAAATCATGTTGGGGTTTGGAACCGCCGACGGTCCCAACTCGACTACGGTTCCATAACAAGTATTCACATGGCATATATGAAAATGTTAACATAACAACCCGCCAGCGTTTTAAAAACTCGCCAGAATTTCAACAAACCGCCATCAGTTGTCAACAAATTTCACATGGCAAAGTTTAATATAACACCTCCGCGCGGTCTTTGTAATAATCAACCTCAACCAGAGTTTAAACGCAATCAAACCATAGTTTATTGCTGAGGTTCCGCTGACAGTTCCACCCAACTCTTAGCATAACCGTGGGTTTTTGGGTTGGCATGTGGCCACCCCAACCGTAACAGTTAATTCTGTAGTTAGATTCGGTGAGATATTTGGAGCGCACCTAAAAAATGGCAGAATTTCCTAATTTATCTCTAGTTAAGTGGAGTTCTCCACTTTTAGTGGAGCTGTTCTAGTTGAAACTGCGCAAAAAAGTAGGAGACCCAATTTTCACCCATTCTGAGTGAATGAAGAGTCATTTTTGAATAATTGGAGCCTTATGGATCCATTGGTATAGAGAAAAAAACCATTAGAGCATTGTAACTACATGTATTTGAAAATTTTTGAGCATAACGAAAGATGGACATGCCATTGGGAGCTGGACCAGCAGATGTAGCCCAGGAGGGGTGGACTGCTTCATCATGCTTGCTATTTAAATTTCATGTGGTGACTTATTTATCTATTTTACACTGCTTTTCAGCGTTATTTAAGCTTTTTTAATGCTTCTAATTCACCTAAAATCATCTACAATTCATGGAAAAACACCTCAATCCTTAAGCAAACTAATGAGACAAGTATGCACATGTTTATAAATTGAAAAGACACTTAGCACAAAAAAAAATAATACAGTCATTTCAGATGACTTGTCCCCTAATCCTCAGTTTCACATACTGAGAATTCTCCCCCTCTCTTGATGATGATCAAAAAATGATACCATCTCATCTACCCATCTAGATTTTATTCTCTAGGTTTTATCTTGTGTGTTAAACTCGTCAACATGATTCACAATAACAAGTCTGCCAACTTTTCCTCCACACAGGAGGCCCATCTCCTCCTTTCAATGACTTCACAACCATGTCATTAAACCACAAGGATTTAATTTACAAGTAAATCATCCTCCTGTAGACCTTTGAATCCATGTCCCATCTCAGCCAGTGAATGTGTTTAAATTCCACATTATTTACATGAATTAAAATTCATATTTATATTTACAAGAGGGTTTTCTACATGGGATATCACAATACTAATTTCTTAATAATTTGATTTGCAACCACTATGATCTAAAAATAATTTAGTCCTTAATGATGGAAATCCCTATCACAATTCACATCTTAAGACATTGAACACACTGACCTCTTAACACTCTTTGACCCCTAAATACTATGACACAAGAGACACAAGATCCCTCATCCCTTTTGAACTTTGACATAATCACTTTATTAACATAATACTCCTAAATATGGGAAATGATATTTCAACACAAGGTGTGTGTAGAGGTTTTTTCTAGAGGATTTTTTGATGAAAAGATTATTCAATGAGATTATTTGGTTGGAAGAAATGGCCTAGATTTTAGTTGCATTTTTATTATTATAAAAAATCCAAATAAATCTTGGTTGAAAAAACATCTTGGATGAAAGTTTTATACATAAATTTATTTCATTTTTGGGGTGGAAATTGTGGGAGGGGTTATTATAAACCCAAAAGGAACTATAATATTTTATTTTCACATAGAGTCTTGACATATCTACTAATAACCAGGCTTAAGCATACACACTTTTTATATTTTTTAAATGGTCACCATTAATCTTCACATATGGGTTTTGAAAGTGTCGGGGGATTCCAAAAATGTCATCAAGCATATGGTTTTGGATCCCAATCCTCTAGATTTGTGGTTAGCATTAATGATAGAGAGGATTAGGAGATCTAAAAATTCAATCAACAATGTGAAATTTTGTCATGTTTTGTGGGAAAATAATGCTATTATAGATCAATTTTCCAATCAAGAAACTTTAAGAAAAAATGGGGACATTGCCATTAATGGAAAGGTTTATCATCATCATATTCCTTGAATAGATGGAGGACAAACTACATCAATTATATTTAATATGGCACATGGCTCATTTTAAGAAATGTCACATAAAATAATGTAATGAGAATAAATTTTTTTTTTTCTCATCACATGGTTCAACTATCTTCATTGCATGTCTATGAATTAGTGAATGCTATTTTGTACAAGAACAATAAGGTTATGGTTTGATGGTTGGTATATTTTTCACAACGTCTTCAATTTTCTTTGAGGACTTTTTTGGAGGATTATGTTTTGAGTGTATGAATGGTGATTTTGATAATTTTTCCTGTTTGGTTCCCTAGGTAAGTGAACAACCATACCTTCTCTTCGTTTTGAAGAATTTAGAAGGTTTTCAGCTAGCTTCTAGTGTTGTTTTTGAAAATTTTGTCATTGCTCATTTCTTAGGGGATTCAATTGTATTTATGTTATATCAGAATAATCACTAATGCAGACAAAAAAAATCTCCCTAGATTTCCAACAAAACCTAGTAACAAGCAAATAATCAAGCTAATATTTCCCGATGTCTATATTTGCTTGAATCATAAACTAGAAAGGAGAGGAATGAAATCCATAATTTTTTCTGACATGCTTGATGAAGATCCTTGCTATGCTTCGATGCAGCTCCTCAATGCTTGAAACAAACCTGCAAACATAGAAACCAAAGGATCAAAGGCATATGCAACATAAATGATTCAATAACGCAAACTAATGATCAAGGATATTAGTAACTAACATCATTCCAATGGATAAATAGAAATAACATAAACCATTCACCAATTCCATTAAACAATGTAGTGGGAAAAATATATCATTTTTATTAATTCAGAAATATAGAAGAGTTTCACAACCTTTTCCTTGATGAAGTGAAGCTCCTCCTACAAGTATACAAACCTCTCCTTGAATGATAAAATTTCCAACCTAATTTGAACAACATAAGACTACCTTCAGTCATCTCCCCTAATCCTCTAGCTTGCAGTTGATTTATAGGCCAAGAGGAGGAAGTTTCAGATCCATATCTCAATGATGAGATCCACTAAAGGTGGGATTAGGGTTCCTTGAACAATAGGAATTAACTCCATGATCAGAGGGGTTAGGCTCGAATAAGCATGACCTCGAAGATTTCAGTTGGGATATATTCGCCCAACAAAGATTCTAGAATTCAATTTTTATTTTTCTTTTTGTTGAGTCATGTGCACAATTTATAGTGGAAGACATAGTGCAATTGTGCGCAGGCATCAATGGTAAGAACTGCCAATGTGTAGAAACTGAATAGGAAAGCGTGCAGGTAACCAACAAGTAGGTTTTTGACCTTATTACCCATAATTATTATTTTCTTCAAGGTGTTTTAATTTTTTGAATTTCAAGGGAGTGCTTTGGAACACATTGATGGATAGCAAAAGATCCATTCTAACTATCAGTTTTCATGGTGAAAAAATGAAGTGTAACATATCCCCCCCTAAAGTGCATAGTCAGAAAGAATATTTAAAAACTGAAGTACTTTATCATGCCAAATATTAGATCAGAGATCATGGTTGGAGACCCGCAACAATCTATCAAGGGTTACAATGCAATATATAACCATCATTGAGGTAGGTATTCCCATACTCAGCGTAAACATATCTCGATGAACTAGTAGGGAAATACACTAAGAATCATGTTAATAGTAGACACAGTATGGACACAACCATCAACTATGATTTGATCTATAAAATCATGAATATATAGCTCCTCATAGCGTGTATGGATGAAAATAGATCTAGGGTCTTGATCCCCATCTCTATCGATCCATAGTATGAATCTAACCACGTGAGTAAATATCTTGAAGTTGAACATGGTAGAAACATCTTGATTATCGGTCAATGATGTGAACCGTTAACACGTGCGAGAGATACCACCATTAATGAAAATGGTCCTCAAGGTACTCCCAGTACAATCTATGGAGTGTGAAAATATGTCCTGAAGTCGAACACTCATAGAATCTTTTGATCAAAGGTAAATGATGAGGAACTATAATCGAAGGCGAGAAACCTGCCATTAAGGCATGCATGACTCAAGGTACTAAAGAGGGTTTTTAGATCAAATCCCTAGATAATTAGCTGAAGTTGATAGGAAGCGATCTGTTGCAGGAGGGCCTACGACATGAAACTCATGTCAAGTTTTGAAGAACAGTTTACTAGGACTGACTCAGGGATGACTGACGCGATTGAAGGCTACAAATTACAAGGTAATTTGAACTAAGTTTGGACTTCTCTTGAACATATCTGCAACACGAAACTTAGACTTGGAAAAATTTGACTCAATGATAATATCTGAAACCAACTGAAGAATTTTAAAGAGGTTCGATTAACTGTGAGACGAATGGATTTCCCAACCCGGACACATATGTGATGGAGTGTCATCTTCAAGAGTGACATACTACCATTAATGAGATACAAAAATGAATGCTTCTTCCCAATCCCTCCCACCATTACTGGCAAGTACCTCTTTATTTTTGTTCAAGCTTGAGGAGGATAAAATTTTCTTGTCCTATAAGCTCATCCTTTAGATCAATCCTCCGAACTATTTATAATGAACCCGAGGAAGGAGTGGTTCGGTCTCATCATGATTGACGAGTCCTACACTATTTAGTTTTTATGAGTCCAATGAATGAATAACACGATGTCATTTCATTTTAACGAGTTTGAAAATACATGAAAATACAACTCATTTACCTCTTTCAATGTAAAATTTTAACGAGCCAAGAGAAATTAAAGCTCGACAATTTTCAGTTTTAAGGATTCAAGAGAAAAACATAAGTAAACTCCATCATGTACTTTTTCGTAAATTAAGGCTCTCAGGTCCGAAAAAGGGTAAAATAATGAAAGAGAGAACTCTATTGACCATGCTTATTCAATGCATACCTTTTTCGTAAATAGTCTAGTTCAGTCCATAAAAGGAGTAAACTTATACTCAATAGACAATCGTTCATTTACTTTTTCAAGTTCGAATAGCCAAGTGCTCAACGATATTTTCATGTTTAGAGAGCCTGAAAAAGGGCTTAAAAGAGAACTCGAAAGTTTCACTTTTTCGTAATTTTCAAGATCCTGAAAAAATGATAAAAGTTCACTCAATGTAAAAAATGATCCATTTTTATGTTATAACCTATGTTATGCACATTAAACTCAAAAAATTATTGTAAATGATCAAAATTTATAGCAAAAAAATAAAAAAATTGAATTTTAAAGGTCAAAGGCATAAAAATAATATTTTAATGGCCTAAAATGCCTATGAAAGTTCAAAAAGTAAAATTATTTTTACCATTTGAGTTTTTAATCAATTGAGAGCAAAAAATTGGGTGTTTTACCACAAAATTAAGAGGTTTATTCTAAGCAAACCAGTGGAAGAAATCACGAGCCATCTTCTCTAGGTAAGAGAGGTCCTCATTATCTTCATTTTCATTGGATTTATTTTGCATTTAGCCAGTTATTTTGGTTTTCTTGGGTTGTTTTTTTATTTTAAAATGTGCCCTTGGGTGTGTGTGGTTACTCTTTATCAGAACTGCACACCTCGACTATTTTTGACACACAGAAAACCGTGATTTTCGTGGTTTTCGGCTGAGAAACTGTAAAAAATATAACAACAGGATTCAAACTGATCTTGTAATGTATTAAAACAAGATACTGAATCCTTTTACAATTTGCGGAAACAAAACATGATCACACAATCACATAACAAGCAAGAGAAAGAGACAATCAATCACACAACATGAGATGTATTTTGGTAAAGCAAACTGCCTAAAACCCCACTATCTTTATATTATATAAAGTCAATATCATGAAACAATACAATGATTTCTCTCTCAGAGAAATTTCTACACTCTGCCAACTGTCTCACTCTGATCTAGGAAAAATCAGTCAATTACTTAACCAATTCTTAGCCTCTTCTAATCCTGCCTTGCTCACACATTCTTGGAGTAATTGTCGCCCTATTAAATAGGAAAGTCACTTGAATTGGTTGCGTAATGCATCCTTGGACTCCACATGACTCTATAATTGACCTGCACAATTTTGTAATTATACAACTGATAGTTATCATCCCTTTAATCTCAGTCTCAACTGGGCCTTCATTAGAACTGACATGCAAAAAATATTTATTGCGAATTATCAGTTAACTGATTTATCACTACCTGTGAATTAAATTATATTTAATTCATTGGACCTCTCACTAGTTCATCACTCAGTTAGAACTAGTTAAACTTATTTTAACTCAATTAATTGAGTTAAATAACTACAACTCACAAATAACTGCAATTGGACCCCCTTCAATCACGGGAGAACTCTACATGCCTCCTCTCTCACCCTTAACTCGAATTTCCTAATCTAACTCAGTCATTCTGCTTAGTTAACTAACTAAAAGTTGTGACGATATTAAATTGCAATTTCTTTTCCGATTTAGTTAAGGGTGCTGGGCCAGAATTGTGAATTACGGATAAAACACACTTCCCTAGATAGATGAAAGTCTAGAACAATAGATTAAAGACTATACGACTACCTTTCCTAACTTAGAATAGACACATAGAAAGGATTAGAGGCTTACTTGTAATCCAAGCGCTTCTAAATGGCTCCTTCCGTCGCTTCCGTTGTAGCTACAATTTCAAGCGGTTTGTGCGAAATGCTTCCTGCAAGAAAGAACACTAAAACAACATAAGATAGCAATAATACGGATGTCTATTCAAGTTAGTTAGCTAAATTAGTAAATTATAAACAATATACATCAACTAAGATCTTGCAATATGGAAAATCAAAGCCAATACAAATGCATATAGGGAAAAGTAAGCTGTATTATTTATTGATGATAGAAGGAGAGGTTACAACCAAATGACTGATTGGAAGTGACCCTTCCAGCAACGATCCTAAACCCCATCACAATATAAATCTCTCCTGCAACTGTTACACAAATCTAACTCTCAATTGAAAATCCTCTAGCATTTCTCTACTCAAATTCTTCCTTCTCAAACACTCAGATTTGTGTTCAATTTATAGATGAACTGAAGGTAGTTTTGTAATGAATGACTTTCCAATAATATCCAAGACATGTTCCCAGTCATGTAGATGTCAAATGGACACTTGGATTCGAAGCTTGACACATGTGAACTCTTTTAGAAGGCATTGGCCAAGTGGACAGTCCGAAAAATGAGAATTTCACTCCCAATGTGACCAACACACCCATAGATGTTGGGAAGTGCTTTGCAGAGCAGCCTTGCATGGGGATACCTGCATATGAAACACACTTAGTCCCCTTAGAGGTAGTGTTGGTGAGCTCCCACATGCTATATAATAAACTTCAAACCTTGGAAACACTTGCTTGATGAAAGTCATGTTTGATTTTTCTTGTTCTTGCCTTAGGGCATGTAACAACTTGAAATGTAGGGAATGATAGACCCTTAGTCATTGGTCCTGGAGATGATGCCCAAATTGACCTATAACAATTTCCCCCTAAAGCATGAGGTAAAAATAATAAAAACATTTGATTGATATGCTTTACACTGTGATGGGCTGGAGATGAAGTAGATTGGTCACTTGCATCAATCTTACAATTCACTACATCATGATATACCCTCTTTGATCATAATTGCTGAGGGTAGGCATTCCCATGTTCAACACATAAACAATATAATAACATGTACATAATTCAGAAATTCGTTGACATTGGAATGTTTCCCAATGCAGACATGCCTATAGATATAGGCCCATGTTCGGATGACAATGTGTATGTAAGGTCACCGTATAGATGATGTGTACAACAATCTCGAAATCACAGCCCGAATGGATGAAACTAGATCCAGGGTCTTCTTATCTCATTCACTCGATCATTCGGGTACAAGTATAGCCATGTGAATATATGATTTGTCGTCGAACATGGAAAGACATCATTTGATTACCAACCAATGATGTGAGCTGTTAACAAACGCGAGAGAACCACCATTAACGAAAATGGCCCTCAAGGTACTATAATAAAATTTTTAAGGTGTGAATAGATGATTTTATGTTGAAAACCAAACAAAATCTTTCGGTCAAAGGTCCGGAAGCGAGTGTAATGTTCCAAAAATGGATTTCTTAGCAAAACATGCCTGAAAAACACATTTTACAGGAATGTGTAATTTATATATCATAAAAAGTGTTTATAAACACTCAGAAAACAATTAAAAATTCTGCAGAAACCTTTATTCAGCTTTTATGGGCAAAAAGGTGGGGAAAAGTGAGGATTTTGGCCCTAAAATAGGTTTATAAGAAAATATGCGTAAAATGAAGGGTCAAGGTTATGGAATATGTTATATTAGGTCAAGAGGGATATATATGTCGAATTTAAGCAAAAACAAATGTGTTTTTATAAGTTAAAAAGTTCTTCCTTCCCGACTAGTCAAGAAAAACCCTGATTTCCCATGACTTGGAAGATGCATGAATTTATTGAAGCAAGGGAAGCGTATTTTCTGAATGTATAAGATGTAAAACAGTATTATCAATCAAATAATGAGTTTAGGAACATGAAATAGGCATTAAGAAAGGTTAAACAATAGTTTTACATAGAAAATACCTCAAGATTGAGGTGCTGCAAGACAAGAGAATGACCCAGAAACCCTTCAGCATTATTTTCAGGAGGCTGAAGCTTATTTTTATTATATTACATATCTGCAACTGATAAATACATGAAAACATAGATCTATAACAAATCAATATGCCCAAAGGGCTCTTTATTACATTCCCCTTGGGGATTTCAACAATACATGAAAATGCCGGAGCAGATCTGAGTTTTACTGCAGAAGATCTGCAGAATGATTAAGAATTTCTGAAGCAAAATATTCAGTGAATGTATCAGATCAGAAATAGACTTAGATTGGTTGGCCAATCCAAGGATCACCCTTGATGCAAGGAGGCTTCCTTCACATCAGAGATCTAGCTCCAAAATGATGCTAAAAATCCTGCAACACTGCTCCTTCAACAATAACGAAGATCTGGGGAAGGAACTATGCAGTATACCATGAAGAACACATTGGCCTGATGCCAAGATCTGAAATGAAGCTCAAATCATTCAATACAGCTCCTCAATGGATTAGAACCCTCCTCCACTGAAAAGAAGTACTGAAATGCTCTAGATCTGAAAATATCTAGACTCCACTTGCTGCAGCTTACAAAAGCAATCAAACCCTCAACAAGATCTGCATTGTAGTTGGAAGTAGAAGCTTAGCCAAATGATGGATAGTGGATCAATGCAGCAAATCCTCCTCCAAAGAGCTACTCCATGGAAGGAGAGAGGATTCCTAAACAGGAAACCCTCTTCCCTTTGGATAACCAGCCAAGAGAAATCGAGTTGCTCAAGCAACCAAAAATCATCAAAAACCTTTTCTTGAGTCCTCTCCTTCCCTTTTATAAAATGAGGAAGTGCAAAACCCTAAACCACTTCACTTGAATTAGCCCCTTTCACATTTAGAAGATCCTTCTAGAACTGCGCAGATCACTTAGGAGGTCCAATGCACCTGGACTGTCTTGTGATTTGGTCCTATTGACCCAGTCAAATAATTCAACCTTGTTCATACAAAATTGGTTTTTATGCAACCAGCTCATATTTAATCCTGTTCACATTGAGCATGTATTTATTTTTAGATCTAAGGAGTGTTGCATGTCCTCCATTAGTCTATTATTCATAAACATGAAAAATAAAACAAAATTCTAATGTTCCAATTAGCTTAGATAATTTAGGAACATTATAGTCCTCCCCTACCAAATGTTGCTTGTCCTCAAGCAACTGCAAGGATAGAACTGAAAGATGTCCCCTCCTCCTATTGTAGCATCCCCATATGATGAACTCCTCCAAATAATGGGATGCTGTGTCAACAATGAATCTCCATATTTCCCCTCCCAAGAATGCAAGTTAGCTGAATAGTTATCAATATGAAACAGTCAAATACTCAAGAAGGTAATAAGGTGCTGCCTAGAGGCTCCCTTGAGGCATGGAATTTGAAGTGTATTGGGAAATATCATCCCCCCATGTGAGTTCTCCACCCTCAAGCAATCATCCACCGAAAATGAGTCACCTCATGACATGGAAACTCTATGAAAATGTTCCTCCACCTTGAGCTCCTGCAATATAGGTGGGCTGAAATTTTGCACATGGTAGACAAGATAGCCTACCCCACACTGTTCTCCTCTCCACTTAAGATAAGTGTAGAGTGAAAACTGATCTTGGGCTGCAAGGATATTGCCCTCAAGTGGCATCATGAGGATTAGATCTGCAAAGTTCCTCCCTCCAACGCTGTAAAACCAATCAGCCCAAAATGTCTCATATGTGATGGATAGAAGAGTATCACCATGAGGTACTCCACCACACACATGGTTCACCTCCAAAAGAAACAAGTGTTTGGCTATGGTGGCTACAATTTCTCCCATGTTCCCATTAGAACATGTGCTGCAGAAAATGTGGGAATCTCCTTCCCAAAAGGACACACTCATCTCATGTGTCTCTTTCTCAATCATGCTATCAAAAGACATAATGGCAATATCAACAAAGAAAACATGATGATCATCATAATGAGGGAAATACTGAAGGTTCTATGTGATGCAAGAGATTACCAACAGTCCCCCAAATCCTCACAACGCAGTCTTCTCAACTGATGCTTAAGAAGAGTACATGGAAAATTGCCTCCTGTGACATGGTTAATCATATGAATAAAGAATCCACATGTAAGGAAAACATATTTTCCCAAGGCCACATAATATATGGCTATCTCCATCATGCAATTTTGCCCCAATGAAGTTCATGGAGCTCAATAAATAGCTTTCCCTCTTGTGAAGCAATGCACTGCCAAGAGATGGTAAGAGAATGCAAGCAAAAGCTCTCACCATATGTCAGAAGCAAGAAGATACATGGACTCATGAATGAATCCTCAATAATAGTTTGGCACACTCCCATGAAGAGAAATGAACCAAGCTCTACATGCAAATCCTCTTCCCCATGCTTGGAAACTCAAGACAAGAAGAATACATCATCTTCCTCACGTACTCTTTGCTCATCAAGTGCATTGAATGAGAAGTGATCCTGGGAATACTCCATCAATAAATCCCAGCTCCACAGTGACAACGCTATTGGCCTATGTAAATAGGCTCCCATCAATGAACAACTCCAATCTTTGACATGCATAATGTAAAATGCATCTCCCATAATGCTGCTACAAATGAGAAGTCCTCCCCATGAAGAAAGTCCTTCTTAAATATCTAAGAACAAGGAGTGACCCCTTTGCACTATGATAGTGCCATCTTCTACTCCTACAACACCATGAAAACTATGAGAGAAAATCTGCTCTTTCTCTCTCAAGAACATCCCAAGCAACAAAATCCTTTGCTACTTTCTCATACTTCTATCATCCCATCCATGTAGTGACAACATGGTGCTTGACATGAAAAATGTTATGCCAACACAATGTGCCCATACTCTTTACTGCTCCATGATGCAAGTATCCTGCCACATACCCTTAGAAAGAGTGTGATGATCAAACTCTTCCAAGAGCATCCAGTGCAGCCAAGGCTCTTGCTGCCTGGTATCAAAATTCTGAAAGTGGCTTTCTAGCCTCTTACTCTCCATCAGCTTGGTACACCTCCCACGAGGGCTACCATCATCCCAAATTAGATTTCTGGATTTCATGGGATCTTGAAATGAAATCTTCCCGAGGATCAATTTGAACCTATGAGGATCCAAATAGATTGTAGGTAAAAACCTCCCATCATGATGTGCATGGCTCAATAAATGTCCAACACAGTCATGAGAGATGTTATCCATCCGAAGATGTCCCCCATCTACTATCTTCTCCTGTGAGAAGGGAAGATCCTCCTCAAACTGTTGAAGAAATTTTCACTCCATGATGTGCTGAAGTGCACCTACAATGAATTCTTCTCATGAGGTCTCTGCCTCATGCATGACCTTCCAAAACCAAAGGGCCTCAGATTTGCTGCAAGTAGAAGTTTCTCTTTGAGCAAGGGTGTGCTCATTGAGAAAGAGTCATCTGGAAGGGAGAAAGGGTTTCTCACTCCAAGATGTCTACCATCCATGATTCCATCCTTTATTTCTTCATGAATGAAGCTTCCATGTGAATGCTCTAACGAGGAATGGTTCCTCTCTTCTTCCTCACTGCTTTGGCACAACGCAGTGCAACTTGTTGCTCTAAATCAGCAACATGCAAAGATGTAGATCTTCTTCATACAATGTGCTGAAATGACAATAGATGAATCTTTAATCATACCTCGGTGATATGTAGAAGCAAGAGCTTCTTCTGTAACTATGTAGTCTTCCTTCATTATCGAACATGAAGGCTGCTCTTCCAAGGTTGTGCCAGTGCTAGTACAAGTCTCCAC
The DNA here is from genome assembly GCA_034641835.2 of Pinus albicaulis. Classification (NCBI taxonomy): domain Eukaryota; kingdom Viridiplantae; phylum Streptophyta; class Pinopsida; order Pinales; family Pinaceae; genus Pinus; species Pinus albicaulis. Next base: position 774,258,522 of record CM076576.1, on the reverse strand, counting down.
CTTCTCAATCTCCTTGAGATCTTCTTCAATGCCCTTCATTCTTTCAAGTGGTGGAGCCATGCTCTGATTTTTCTCTTTATAGCTCTCCTTCTTTGTGAGGATGGGAAGTGCATGGATCTTCCTTTCCTTCTTGAAACCTTCTGTAGGTCTCACTGCAACTTTTTGCTTCTTGAAACCCTCTAGGAGTTTCATTTTCTTCCTCCTTCTTTCTTCTGTCTAACCTCTTTGAAGAGGCTCTTCCTGGATCCAAAATATGATGAGGTAAAACTCATATCCTTCAGCTTTCTGATATATATCTCTTCTCTTCTCTGATACTGCTGCAAATTTCCCTCTTCAGGAGTATCAAGATTCTATTCCAGAGATTGACTGCAGGGGCATTTACTGGATATGTCACCTTTGAGAAAAGGATGAGATCTAGAGGCTACCTGGCCATCTGAAAAATTTGTATATAGAGCTTGAAATATTCCTGCTTCAGGGATTTAGCACTTTGGATTGAAGCCACAGGCTGAGCCAAAGATCATGCTCTGATACCACTGTAATGTTCCAAAAATGGATTTCTCAGCAAAACATGCATGAAAAACGAATTTTTAAGGAATTTGTGCTTTATCTATCATAAAAAGTGTTTATAAACACTTAGAAAACAATTAAAAATTCTGCAGAAACCTTTACTCAGCTTTTATGGGCAAAAAGGTGGGGAAAAGTGAGGATTTTGGCCCTAAAATAGGTGTATAAGAAAATATGCGTAACATTAAGGGTCAAGGTTATGGAATATGTTATATTAGGTCAATAGGGATCTACATGTTTAATTTCCGCAAAAAAAAATGCGTTTTTATAAGTTAAACAGTTCCTCCTTCCTGACTAGTCAAGAAAAACCCTGATTTCCCATGACTTGGAAGATGCAGAAATTTAATGAAGCAAGGGAAGAATATTTTCTGAATGTATAAGATTTAAAAAAGTATTATAAATCAGCTAATGAATTTAGGAACATGGAATAGGCATTAAGCAAGGTTAAACAACAATTTTACATAGAAAATCCCTCAAGATTGAGGTGCTGCAAGACAAGAGAATGACCCAGAAACCCTTTAGCGTTATTTTAAGGAGGCTGAAGCTTATTTTTATTATATTACAGATCTAAAATTGATAAATACATGAAAAAAGAGATCTATAACAAATCAAAATTCCCAAAGGGATCTTTATTACATTCCCCTTGGGGATTTCAGCAATACATGAAATGCCAGAGAAAATATGAGTTTTACTGCAACAGATCTGTAGAATGATTCAAAATTTATGAAGCAAAAGCTTCAATGAATGTATCAGATCAGAAATAGACTTGGATTGGTTGGCCAATCGAAGGATCACCATTGATGCAAGGAGGCTTCCTTCACATCAGAGATCTAGCTCCAAAATGATGCCAAAAACCCTGAAACACTGCTCCTTTAGCAATAACGCAGATCCGGGGAAGGAACTGTGCAGTATACCATGAAGAACACATTGGATTGATGCCAAGATCTATGATGAAGCTCAAATCATTCAATACAACTCCTCAATGGATTAGAACCCTCCTCCACTGAAAAGAAGTACTGAAATGCTCTAGATCTGTAAATATCTAGACTCCACTTGCTACAACTTACAAAAGAAATCAAACCCTCAACAGGATTTTCATTGCAGTTGGAAGTAGAAGCTTGGCCAAATGCCGGATATTGGATCAATGCAACACATCCTCCTCCAAATAGCTACTCCATGGAAGGAGAGAGGATTCCTAAACAGGAAACCCTCTTCCCTTTGGCTAACCAGCCAAGAGAAATTGAGTTGCTAAAGCAACCATAAATCATCAATGCACCTAGAATATCTTGTGATTTGGCCCTATTGACCCAGTCAAATAACTCAACCCTGTTCATACACAAGTGGTTTTTATGCAACCAAATCATATTTAATCCTGTTCACATTGAGCATGTATTTATTTTTAGATCTAAGGAGTGTTGCATGTCCTCCATTAGTCTATTATTCATAAACATGAAAAATAAAACAAAATTCTAATGTTCCAATTAGCTTAGCTAATTTAGGAATATTACAGCGAGGATTTTGTCGATGCTGTAACAAGCCTCATGGTACTGGAATCTGATGTTTCTAAGTGAACTTCCTGGATATTGATTTGTTGTCGACAGGAAGTCACCTTATCACGAAATGGGAGTTATTGAATTTGGAGACAAGGGTATGACTTGATATAGAAATTTTTAGGGATGATGGTCATGAGAATAAGGTTTTACAAGTATTGCAGAAGGATGAGTTTATTCACTGGATGACTTCTCTTGAACATATCGGTGACACTGTGATGAGTTGGCAGCATTGACCCAAAACCAAAGTGAAGGTATGATGAACCATAGGTGTGAATGAACCGTCAAGATGATTACCCAACCCAAATAGTCACGAACATGGAGTGAAGGAAGTGTCATGTTCAAGAGTGACTTGCTACCATAAAGAAATTTTGCTCACTTTTCCCAAATTTTCCCTGGTCATTTGTCGACGAGTACCTCTTTATTTTTTAACAAGCTTAAGGAGGGTAATATTTGCTTGATCTATAATTCAACCCTTTGGGTGAATAAAGTATCTCTATTTAATAATTTAACGAGTCTAGTGATGAATGAAACTCGATTCTTGCCATGATTGACAAGTCCGTCGCTATTTTATGTTTTAACGAGCTTAACGATAGTGATAGCCCGGTCCTTTTTCATATTTAGAGAGTTTGAAAAAGAGGATGAAAGAAAACTCCATAAGTACTTTTTTATAAATTTGTCACTCAGACCCGAAAAAGTGCAAAATAATATCTGAGAGAACCTCTTTGGTCATGTTTAACCAAGGTATTCATTTTTTGTAAATAATCCATCTCAGTCTGGAAAAAGGTTAAACTTATACTGAGTAGATATCAATTCATTTACTTTTACGAGCTTGAAAAGACAAGTGCTCGACAATATTTTCACATTATTGGAGTCTAAAAAGAGCTGAAAGAAGACTCCAAGGGTTCCCTTTTCACTATTATAGAAGCTCAAAAAAAATATAAAATTGCGCTTCAAATCCTTTTTCATTTTTAACAAAGCTTGAAAAATAAGGAGAAAAAGTATGCTTTGTGGTCAAGTCATTCTTTGAAATAAATCTGCATGAATAATCTGTTCATTAGTTGTATTTCCTGTTTAGAACAACATCAAATGGATTAGAAATACCCGTTTCATGATAAAAACATAATAAAACTATAGTCATAGCAATAAACTAAACTTGCAAATAATTAAATGACTATTTAAAAGTAGTTTCACTATTCATTTATACCATTCCATAGTTACCATTTGTATTTTGGAGCTCTGAACTTGATTTTGTCCCCGAACTTTAGCTGCTGATTGTGATTGTTTCTGTGGATAGATTTCATTTCCGTTTGATCCAGGTTAGTGCTATGAACCTCCTCTTCCCTTTGGTATTCATTTCAATCTCAATTTCTGTAAATTTTTAGGGTTTGAAGGCCCCTAGGGTAAATTCTGCCAAAAATGAGGGCAACGCACCCCTGAATTTCAAAACTTTTGTTGCATAGCAGGTACTGTGAAGTGTACTTGCATGTGTAATGCACTGTCTCTTGTCAGGGAGTGCGTTGGGCACAATTTAAGTTTTTGATTTTATTACTATGCCCAAAATTGACCTATTTTTTTGCAATAAATGGAATATGATGGATCTTATGGTTTTGTTTCAGGTTTCCATCGGATTATAATGAAGATTACATGGATGGAAAGAGAACATGAAGGACAAGATATGATTTCCTTGAATGGTTCGGGTACTGTAAGAGCCCTAAGAGATTGTGGACTGCTTAAGTACTTCAAATTGTCCGAGATGAGGAAAAAAATAGAACTCTTGGAGTTCTTAGTTCGAGCATGGGATCCAGCGATAGAGGAATTTCATATTAAGAACCAAGTCATTCCTATAACAGTTGAGGATGTGTATTTTCTCACAGGTTTGTCGAGGAGAGGTTTGCCCATTTCTCTCACACGGTCTACTATTGGAGGAGAGACAGTAAGGGATTATATTTTGCAGTATTGCTATCCAGGGGAAGAACCTAGCAAATATGGAAAAATAAACATCCGGGATGTCAGAGATTTTCCTTTGAGAACTATCCTTTTCACAATCTCTAAACTTGCCGGCACCGTCACACTACATGTAGCGAACAAATCATATATGGAGTATGCGCTAGAGTGTATGGAGCAAATAGTCTTCAACTAGTTTGAAGCTTTTCTATCTCAGATAAAGGAACAATTGAACAAAGAAAAGGGAGGAAGGAAGAAGAATTTCAGTTATGGTTCTATCCTTATATCCTTTGCCTTGGAACAGATTCCACTAATGCAGCCACAACATGTGACACTGGATATAGCTAGTCCTAGAGATCCTCAGATGCAGAGATGGGTAGAACTCATGGGTCGACATGATGGCCAGTTTACTGTTGTGTTCTCTACTGCATTATTTGCCTGGTTCCGGTGACAGGTTATCGCCATCGATGAGTATGCATACACAGGAATCAATTTTAGAGGAGATCTAGATTTAGCACTACCAGAAGGCACTCAGTGGGGTGAAATAGGTAAGAATGTTTTGACCATGTTTTTTGATTTTCCTAAGGTTTATACAATGTTTTTGTGTTTTTATTTCTTTCCAAGACTAAGTTAAATGTTTGATGTAATGCAAATGTTGGTCGCGTTCAACCAGTTGTGGAACCAGAGTGCGAAGCAGATGTGCCAGTAGAGAGGGCTGTCGGGAGAGCAGTCCTTTAGGATCTTGATATGGCTGAGACTCTGACTGAGCTTCAAAAGCACATAGAAGGCTTGACCTTCGAGATTCTGGATTGCTGGATCGAAGAGATTCCTATGTGACTGCAACGACACACTATTGGGGTTCCTAACCGTTGGATGTGGTTACTTCGTAGGATAGCTAGATATATAGCATGTTACCATGAGCACCACTAATTTACTTATGAAATTTTTCATACATTTCGAGGTCAGATGACCAATGTGTCTTAGGCACAAATTTTGTAAAAACCTATAACTATATATCTATATGATTTCAGAGTTTTTCCTATGTTTAATGCGCAGTCCTATTCAATGATGTGAATGTTTTCTTTACATATGTTGCAAATGTCTGTCTAAAACTTGATTAGCTAATGAATCAGTCAATGTGTTCAAATTTCTGGAAATGTGTTTATCTTGAATAAAATCAAAATGTCTTTCCAAAATTCGAACTCTTAGGAACAATCTAAGAAGTGTTGGATTTATAATAGTATAAACACTAGTAAGTTGTAATACCACAAGTTGTGAGTCTATTATGCGGTTAATACCAAATGAAATGACATCAGAGAGAAGTTCGATCAACGCGCTATACCCAATGATATTGGTCGTCTATCTACCAATACAAATCCCTTGAAAACTCACTAACTCGCCGTTCAGAGCGAAAATGGCCCACACTGCATAGGATAGATTCTACGTACTACGACTAGCACCATCAACATATCCAACTAATGGTTCCGAATATTCAGACATCTGCGATGAAATGTAAAGTGGATTACTAATGTCAAAAAAACTCTAAAAACAAATTAATATAGTGAATGGAAATCAACATCACATATACAATATAATACAAAAAATTACCACGCTCATGATTAAGCATAGTAACGTTTCAAATACAACCCATTTCTAGGTTGCGCCAATGGAATTCCATCATAATCAAATAACTCATAGGCACCGTTAGCAAGAAATATTTTGAAAATATAGGGGCCATGCCATAACGGCTCAAATTTCCCTGTACCTATTACATCAACTTCTTGATTGTAGAGAAGGACCAAGTCGCCCTCTGAGAAAATGCGAGGCTGGACATTTTTGTCGTATTGCGCCTTTATACGTCTCTTCTGCTCTTCGTTGGCAAATTGGGCTTCACGACACATTTCATCAAGATGGATGAGGTTAAGGAGACACACTTCTTCTTCTGAGGTGTCAAGTAACAAGTATATTGCGAGTTTTAACAATGGTATTTCGCATTTGATTGGTAAGATAGCTTCCAGACCATACACCAATTGAAAAGGATTAAATCCAGTTGCGTTTCTCACTGAGGTTCGATATGCCCACAAGGCGGAGTACAATATCAAATTCTAGTTTCTTTTACGAACTCCTATCATTCATTGAAACATTCATTTAAGAATTTTGTTAATAGCCTTAACTTGTCCATTTGATTGTGGATAATAAGGACTAGAATTATCATGTGACAATCCTAACTTGGCAGTAAATTTAGACATCATGTGGTTGTGAAAATGCTTCCCATGATCTGTAACTATAGCATGTAGGACCCCAAACCATGCAATAACGTGGTTAAAGAGAAACAATGTAGTTGTTTGTCCTATGTTGTTGAATGTGGGCATTGCTTCGACCCATTTGGTAAAATAGTCAACTGCGACAATAATATAACCATGCCCCCCGGACAAAGGAGGGCTACAAGTCATGAAGTCAATGCCCCATTTCATAAATGGTCTAGTAGAGACAACATGATGCATTGGAACTGGCGGTTTGCGGATTTTACGATTAAAAATATGGCATGCATGACAACTTCTAACCGCGAAGATGCAGTCTCAAAAAATAGTAGGCCAAAAGTAACCGGCGTGGAGTATCTTCTACGGGATAGCTTATCCAGATAAGTGTCCACCACAAGCCCCAACATGAAAATCATTTAACACTTTTTCAACCTCCTCATGAGTGAGGCACCTCCTTAAAATGGTATCGACACCACGACGATAAAGTGTATCGTCGACGATCAGATAATATTTGGCTTGGTATTGAATATGTCGTTGTTCAGAGCGAGAGGTATTAGGTCGAAAAGTTTGGGTTTGGAGATAAATGATGAAATCCCCATACCAAGGATCAGATGATCTGATCAGAAGCAAAGACTTGTTTGGAATTGATGGTTCTGACATAGTTTCAGTACTATCAGAGGGAAGGTCACAGAGAAGCTCAACCAAAACTAAAGACTTCTTTGACTTGGATTTGATAGATTCCAAATCAAATTCCAGAAAAATGACAATCCATTTTGAATATTTTCCCCCCAGCAATTGACGTGATAAGATGTAAGTCATGGGGTTGCAATTCGAAACTATTGTTGTTTTTTGGAGCATGATATAATGGTGAAATCTTTGGACGACTTGAAGAGCTGCCAAGGAAATATTTTCTACGTATGAGTACTTAAATTCTTTATCATTGATATTACAACTCAAATAATATATTGGATGTTCAATTCTATATTTTACTTGGACCAATACCATAACAATGGTCGTTTCGGCCGCTGTTAGAGTCGGCATCTTCATCCCCCCGTCAGAGATCAGATCTCTCTTGTTGCATTTCATTTTAGGTGTCTCACTCAGTTCAGTCAGCTGCATTCTGTTAGGAGCATGGATCATCTGACAGTAGGATCTGTTCACTCATGTCCCTCATGTCTTATACTTGCTGGCCTATG
>CM076576.1:774060140-774250904 GCA_034641835.2 Pinus albicaulis | reverse complement strand
ATAAACCTTTGCTCATACAGAGAGATCCCTCTCTGGACCCAGGAAGGGCTAGATCCTAAGGTCTGAAAGTGGTTCTGATGTTGTCTCATCTTTTGGTCTTGCCAATCTGGCCAAAACATGGGAACCCCAACATTCCCTATCTACCATGCTTCTATCCATGCAACTAAGCTATCCATGACTTAATTCTAATTGAAAAAGCATTGATTTTCAGCTTGCAGAAGAAAGGGAAAAATATGCTAATGGAAGGCTTAACACATGGGACAAGGCTTGGAGGTGGAAAGATGGGTTTAGACTTCATTAAACCTTATGATATTGCAAATATGCTTTGGAGTGGGAGGCTTGAAATATGCGATGACAGAGTTATAATTGGCAGATAGAAATGTGATATGCGATATGCGAAATCACAATTGCAATATCACAAATCAGGTGAAGTGACGGAAGTGTTGTTCAGGAGGCGGATGCGAAATGAGAAATACAATATGGGAAGGTGATGCGAAATGCAATTGTGATAAGGCTAAAATTTGCAAAATGTGAAATGTGATGGGCGACGTGGCGATAGGACCGGTGGCGAAGTGCGATGACAATATTGCAATCGTTGTCGGGAGTGATAAGTTTTAACGGGAACCACATGAAAATGTGATTTATGATTATGGTAAGTCTTAAAAGGAAAAAGGTAAAACATTGTGAAATTTGATATGATAAAGAAAGCGAAATGTGAAATGTGATGAGATAAAAATTGCAAAATGCGAAATGAAATAAGTTAAATGACGTGGCAGCAGGACAGGGGGTAGAGTGCTTTAACCATATCGTAATCGGCATTGGGACTAGGGAAACGTTAATGGACAGTAGATGGATATTATGAAATGGGATTGCAGTAAGTCTTTTAAAGGAAAAAAAAAATGAAAAGGTTGCAAAGTGCGAAGTGCGATACAATAAGGTGCAGCGATGCGATTACGATAAGGCCGAAATTTGTGAAATGCGAAATGTGATGGGTGAAATATGGTAGAGTGCTATAGTAATATTGCAATCGGGGTTTGGAGGTAGAAGTATTAATGAAAACCAATAGAAAATGTGATTTGCAATGAGCGAAGAAAAGTAGCAGGAGATTCAAGGATAAAAGGTCGAGGTCCAAATTTGATGGTTTTTCAACCATTTTGTGAATTAAAAGGGTGATAGCTACAATAAAAGAAATCAGAGGGAAATGGAGGCGCAACAAAAACGATGGAGGCATAAAAACAGAGATAGAGAATGAAGCGGGGAGGTGCAAATGGACTTCCCTGGTTCTTTGATTCTTATTCCTGCAAAAAAATCTTCTGATTCATGCACGAAGAACAGACAAATGCATGAAAATACAGTACAAAATGAAGGCTGAAAATGGTAATGCAACTCTACCATATTCTCAGAAATAGTGAAAAAAAATCAATTTTTGGGTATGTGGGACGGTTCACCCTTCTCGAGCTCTATTGACATAGATGAGAAGGGAGTTCTTGATCTACAACTTTTAGAGTTTTCTCCTATATTCTATTACTCATAAGCAAATGAAGAACTACAACAACAAAGTGAAAGAAAAAACTAAACAACAATGAAACTATCAGAAGCAGAACTAACTAAATAACAAAAACAAAACTAGCTAAATGATAAAAAGGAAAGAATGAAACATCAAATAAGCTGAGGCACATAGATTGGGCCCTAACCCACGAGCCTCGCTCCCTGAAACTAGATCAGTAAAACAACATATGCCTACTCGTTTCATTACAAAAAATATAGTCTTATTACATCCCGAAGGTCTTAAACAACAAAAGCCTAATATAATGGAAAATAATGGCATGGGATGGAATGGAATGCAAATGGAATGGAAATGGAATCAACTAGCATCGAATGGATCGGAAAATCGACCGGAATCAACATGAATCGACCCTAATTAGCTCTTGATCAGCTTTATTTATCCTCAAGGGCAGCTACCAATAGCTCCCTAGAAAATAGTGATTGAGTCCACTTTGACTCCAAGTAAACCATATATTGAGTGCACATCGTCTTCAGTTTTCTTGGCTGCCTTTGATAGTTAAAGAGGGTGGACAAACCCCTTGAATATCTCCAATATTTCTCAATAATTTCCTGATAGTGTGCTCATTTATTCTTCGATCTTGATCTTCCAGTGGCAGGGATCAAGTCCCTAAATTAACTCCTCCTCCAAATCTACATAATCTGCCAAATATTCTCACAACATTCTACAAAAATAACCAATATTAGGCACAAATATGTAATTACCTTTAAACCTTCCTAAGAAAATATTAAAGCATAAGAAAACATTCTTAAGTGCAGAAGGAGAGATTTAATATATCTTTTTATGTGCATAAGAAAGGTAAATGGGCCTAAGAAAGGTTAGATGGGCCTTAATTTATATCTCATTTAGAGGCCCATCACTCGAGAAATCAGAAATAGCGGGAAAAAGGATAGCTGCTGGTAATTCTAACCGAAAATCTAACGTACTACCCTAAGGCTTGAATTTCACTTTTTTGTGCACTATTTTTTGTGTTTTTTTTTGCAGGAAAAAAAAGGCACATCGAAGAGCAGAAAATAAAATTAAAATTTAAAAAATTTAAAAAAAAACCTTCAAACTCTATGTAAAGACAATATGATGACAGGTCTTCCTATGGTATCTTGTCGAGATGGTGTTTGCTCCATATGTGCACTCAGGAAACATCATCGGGATAGTTTTGACAAGCGTGCCTCTTGGCACACTTCAGCCCCCTTGCAACTTGTGCACAGTGATTTATGTGGTCCACTTCCCATTGTTTCTTTCTCTGGTTGCAAGTACTTTTTAACTTTCATTGATGATTTTTCTAGACACACTTTGGTATACTTCTTAAAACTCAAGAGTGAATTTTTTAACATGTTCTTGGCCTTTAAGGCCTTTGTTGAGAAACAATATGGACATCAAATTCTTAAGTTAAGATCACACAATGGAGGAGAATATGTTAACAACAAATTTATCAACTTTTGCAATGAGCATGGGATTTAATTGCAACATATTTTTCCATATACTCCACAACAAAATGGTGTAGCTGAAAGGAAGAATCACACCTTAAAAGAAATGACTAATTATATTCTTCAATCTAAAGGACTTAGTCTCAATTTTTGGGCAGAAGCAATTAACTATGCAAATTACATAGTAAATTGCACTCCTACTAAGGTTTTAAGGAATATAACTCCAAAATAATCCTGGAGCTCAATCAAACCATATGTAAGTCACTTTCGTGTTTTTGGAATTGATGCTTGGGCCCATATTCCAGATGTGAAACATAAAGCCTTAAAACCTAAGAGTGAAAAATGCATTTTTGTTGGATATTCTGAAGATTTCAAAGGATATAGACTTCTTCAACCAAAATAAAAAATATATAATCACTAGAAGAGATGTAAAATTTGATGAAAATATATCAGCCTACGAGCCTAGTTCGGCGGGTGTGCCACCTTTGGCCTGCGAGCCAGATTTGGCATATGTGCCACCTCTCTTTATCTCTTCTATTTTTTATAGCATTCCTTCTAGTTCAGATGATGACAGCGAGGATGAAAATCCTCCTCCACCTCTTGAAGATATTCCTTCAGCTCCACAACTTCCAAGATGGGTCCGCTCTACTTGGGATGCAATAGGTTCTCTTACAGGTGACCCTGCAAATCGACATTGTACACGTTCTCAGTTTGAAAGAGCCCCTTCCTTATTGGCTCAAGTTCCAGAAAATCTGGATTTAGACACCTTTGAAGAAGCTTCAGGTCATCCAAATTGGGATGAAGCTATGAATGAAGAATATCATTCCTTATTAGCAAACGATACTTGGGATCTTGTTTCTCTTCCAAAGGGAAGAAAACTTGTCAAATGCAAATGGGTTTAAAAAACAAAGTTTGGACCAGATGGAAAAGTGGATAGACATAAAGCTCGCCTTCTTACTAAAATATTTTCACAAGTTGAAGGCATCGACTATACTCAAACCTTCTCCCTTGTTGCCAAAATGAATTCTAACCGCCTTCTTCTTTCCCTTGCTGCCTCCTTTAAATGGGAAGTCCATCAGATATATGTTAAAGCCGCCTTCTTACAAAGAGATTTGCATGAATAAATCTACATGGAACAACCCTCTGGATTTATCCAAAACGACTCTAGCCTTGTCTGTCACCTTAGGAATTCTCTGTATGGTATCAAACAAGCTCTTCGGGCTTGGTATGCCAAAATGGATAGATTTCTCTTTGATAATGGCTTTTCTAGGTGTCATTCTGAAAACATTGTCTACACCAAGAAAGTGGGCAAGTCCTTCATCATCCTTGTTATTTATGTTGATGATCTTATCCTTACTGGTAGTGATCCCAACCATATAAACCATGTGAAGTCTAGCCTCAAAAATAAGTTTTAAATGATAGACTTAGGACACTTGCATTATTTCCTTGGTCTTCAAGTCTTGCAATCCAAAGAAGGTATAACCCTTTCTCAGTCCAAGTATGCATGTGATCTTCTACACCACTTTCACATGGAAGATTGTAAGTTAGCCCCTTCTCCCTTTCAGTCTGGCATTAAGATTTCAGTCACTTGTATTACCCCTGAAGTTGATGCTACCTTATACCGTCAACTTGTTGGTAAACTTCTGTATCTAACCGACACCCGTCCTAACCTTTCCTTTTCCATTGGTCTTGTTGCTCGGTTTATGCACCAACCTCGTGAAAGTCACTGGAAATAAACTAAAAGAATAATTCAATATATTCTAGGTACAGTTCAGTTCGGGATTCATTACAGTGCAGGATCATCTCCAATGTTGATTGGTTTCACTGATTCTGATTGGGTTGGTGACCCTAATGATTGAAAGTATACTGAAATATGTATTCACTCTTGTTTCAAGACCTATTACATAGTATTGTAGGAAACAAATTTCCATCTCTCTTTCTTCGGTAGAAGCAGAGTATCGTGGTGTAGTTGAAACCAACAAGGAGGCCATGTGGCTTTGTCAAATCCTATCTAAATTTTTTCTTCATCAGCAGCATCCAACTACACTTTGGTGTGATAATCAGAGTGCCATTCAGCTAGGCAAAGATCTAGTTCAGCATCAGCGTATGAAACACAATGAGCTTCATATACACTTCATCAAAAAGCTCATTCATGACCATGTTCTTCAAGTGCAGTATTGTTCAACCGATGATGAAGTTGCTGATATATTTACAAAGGCTCTCACAGAAGAAAAGTTTACAAAACTTCGATCTATTCTTGGAGTTCAGGAAATTTATCATTAAGGGGATAGGCTCTAATACCTCCTTCCTTCTCCTATTGTGTCACCTTTGTAAATCCTTCAATCCTATCCCAAGTTGTTCTTAAGGGGGGATGTTAGGATATTTTGACACATAGGAAATAGTCTCCTTTTGTGTCACCTTTTTAAATCCTTCAATCCTATCCCAAGTTGTTCTTAAGGGGGGATGTTAGGATATTTCTACACATAGGAAATAGTTAAGTATAACTTGGTCTAGTGAAGAGTTAGGTAAAGTGTGTTTCTTTACTATGTACATTTGTAACTTATAATCTGATGGTCACGATATGTAGTGATCCGACGGTTCACTCTCTCTTCGGTATTAACGACTCTTGATTCGTGGCTTAACACCCGATTGGTCCTTGATCTCTATTTAAAGAGCATGGAGGGTCATTTTTCTAGAAACCGTTTATGAGAGAAACTTATGTAATTTTTTTTTTAATATTAATAAATTGCCTGAAGTGGTCGCTTTGGCTCAGGTCGTGGACTGTTTCCCTCTTCAAAGGTTTTAACCACGTCAAATACTAGTGCAATGATATGTGATATGTTTGTGAGTGGTGAACTTTGGTGTTTTATCTAAGGAACATAACATGTAAATTCCTACACCTTATGTCTTTTATGAGCTGGAGGATTTACTTTTGGTGGGGTAAAATCCTTGGGATAGAGACCTTATGGATAATTTTGTGTGAAATAGACATATAAGTTGACATGAAATGAAAATAACCCTCATTGTTGGGTTTCTTCTTGACAGCAATATCCCAATCAAAGGGATAATTTCTTTGTTTTTGTGAATCCATGAGACTAAGACACAGATATTAAAATTCATCCACATGGTTGTATCAGAACATATAAAATAGAATGGAGTAGTATATAAAAAATTAAGTGATGGGAAAATGGTACAACTTGAATTTAATGGATTCATCTAGGAAATAAGGTATATCAAAAAGACGATCTTGATGCATCATCACTCTTTGAAACCATATGACAGCTTTTTTGACATTAGTGGAATCATCTTCCCCAAATAGTTGGGAAATGACTGTGAGGATGGGTTGTACAATGTTTGTAAACATAGGTATGGGAAAAGAGTCGATAATGAGTAACGATTGGTGGCCAGGAACCAAAATCATATACAAGAATTTTTGTTGTTCCATAGATGGGAGAGTGTTATAGCTGTAAAAAAGGAGAGTTTCAGTAAATTTTTCAGAGTTAGGAGAAACTAAGTACACCAACTCCTTTTAAATCAGTTTTGGATTTATATCCACGATATACACTCCGGTAAATGATACAAAGATATTTTTTTCTTCAACATAGGACACGACAAGCCATGAAAAAAACTCTGGAAAATGATAGGCAGATGGTGAAATTCGGTATTACAAACCCGACTCTACTACCTTAAAATGGTCTTCTCCCTTGAAGTGGTGGTCATACATGTTGAACCGGAGGTCTGAAAAGTGGTAGGAGCATGGTGAGTCATATATTTGAGATTATGTGTCCATGAGTGGTTCAATGTTCGAAGAAGGTTTAGCCTCTCACGACTTAGGAGTTTTAGATGAAGGATTCTTCATTTTGAGCATAAGGATAAAATTATAAGGAGAAGGCATGTGGATTACCTAATTGACCAGGTAAATTTTGAATGAACGACGCTGAGGGAGCTTTGGATGGTCTGATATGCGAACAACATTATGGACCGGTGGAGCACCAGGAGGACTCAAATGGAGTAAATATACTTTTAAATTCAAATAGCTAACAAGTGAGATTTTAATAGGCAGAATAAAATGGTAACATGATGACAGGTCAGATCAATATAAGGTGAAAAGTGGAGGAAGGTGATTGAGAAGGTAACTGGATGAAAAATGGAGGGGGGCACCTTTACTGTTTACTGTAGTGCTCGCTTGATGACATTGATGGCTCCTTGACATATGGCGTAGAAGGCATGGTCCCCACCTCTCTCTGGTGGGTGAAGAAGTGGGGGTTCAGGTCAAGCTATGACCCCCTCAGAGTTAATATGGGTCTTCGATCCACAATATATGCTTCTTGACTTTTCTTCTCAGGGGGTTGTGCCGACATATCAGTTGTGCCAGTTCCCCCCCGTAATGCTTCCGAGGGAGATGTGATTCACGAAGAATGAAGATACGCTCGTAATCATCTCGAAGTTTAATAAAAGGGCCTCACCTTCTATTAACCTCCATCTCTTTGAGTGTTGCACCTGCGCAAAGAAACATTTTTAATGTTTCATTTTCCTGAGTGTGTTTAGTGTGTAGCAAGCACCTAACTTTGTTTCTTTTTTCCAAATTGGGTGTATTTGTTCTTCTTTGTACTCGGGTAAGTATAGGAACACCTTATACAAATTGAAAATATATAGAGAAGGGAACAACATCGGCTCCAACTGGGGACAGTGAATTGCAAGCAATGCATTAAGAACCTGCAGATTAGTGTCTTATCCATTGATCATAGAGTCAATTTATTTAGGCGTGTATAGAGAAAAATGAAAGCAATAAGAACATGAAATAGATCTGCTATGTACAATGGATCACTATTATATAAAGTGAGTGAAAGTGGACCTCCTTAATGTTTGAAATAGAGCATGAGAAATTCCACATTTATAGGAAGTCCAAGCACTTCACCGTCCAAGTTCTCCAACAAGAAGGTATTGTTTCTATTTATTTCGGCTATCTTGAAAGGTCCAACCATAGGGGATCGAATTTACCATGCTTTCTTTTATCTTCCCTCCTAAAATCCCACTTGAGTACTAAATCTCCTGGCTGTAAGGATCTATACTTTTCCTTTTTTTCAAAAAGAGCTTTTATCTTTTCCTCGTATCTGATAAGATTCTGGGTTACTTTCCCTCTGTTTTATTGTAATTCCAATAGCTTATTTATTCTCTTTGTTAGATAATTTAGCTCCTTCTCAACATCCTATAATAATTTGGTGACTGGAATAGCTAATTGGACAGGGGAATTTTAGTTTTTCCATATACCATCTCAAAAGGAGCTTTCCCAGTCGATATTTTAGTAGTAACTCTATTAGCCCATAATGAAAATTTTAGTTGTGAGTCCCAATTTTTCTAAATTTATGTTATAGTCATTTTTAGAATTATCACTAAGTTTTTGTTTGAATATTCATATAATCCATTTCCCTGTTGATAGTAAGTGGCGGGGTGTCCCAAAATAGTGTAATTTTTACAAAAACTAATAAACTTGGTGGACTTGAATACCTAATAATTTTTAGTGATAATTTTCCTTGGACAACTAAATATAATAAGGATATTCTCCTCCATAAGCTTGATGACCATTGTATCAGTTGCATTCCTATTTTGGATGCCCTCCACCCATTTAGTGAAATAATATGTTGTTGTGAGTATCTTTTTATGTTCAACGCTGGATGTTGGGTGTATTTCTCCAACATACTCTAGTGCCCATTGACTGAATGGATATTCTACAAAGACAGGGATTATGGGATGGGTTCCGGCCTCTGCTTCTCAGAAAAAAAGAAAAATAAAAATGACATTTTTCATAGGCCCTAACATATGCATGAACCTCACCAATAACCCAGGCCAATAGAAGCAAACTTTGAGAATCTTATGGGTTGTAGTTCTCTAGATATAATTTCCTCCACAGACACACCTATGAAATTCATCAATCACCTTAGGAATCTCCTCTTCCACTAGACATAATAATAATATTCCCACCAGATCCTTCCAATATAGTTGACCATTTGAGATAACAAACTTTTAAGCTTGCAGTCTCAAGGCCCTATATTTTACTTCGTTGAAATTCAATGAGAAAGTCAAAAAGAGTAAATAGTGAACAAGATATTGGTACCAATATGAGACTAGGTACTTCATCTGGATTTTATGTTTTTAGGTTTCAACGTTCCTTTATTCTCCTTCTTCTTTACTTTCTCCTTCCTTGTTTGCTAACAGTTTTATTCACAAGGCTTGGAAGTTAGCTTTAGACAATATTTTAGCCAATCCTTTCCCCTTAATTAGTTTGGTAAGTTTGATATCCATATCATATTCTTGAATCTTGGCATTCCATTTGCATCTCTTGCCTTCATGGTAACCCTGTATGAGAATATATTTCACAGAAGTTGTAGGGACATAGGATATTACCTTTGATTGTAGGACATAAATTCGAAAGGCCTCCAGCGATTTGACCAAGGCATAGTCATGTTTCTATAGAATATTGTATTTCAAATCTTCATATCGCAACACCTAATTGAAAAATGCAATTGGTTTCTCTTGTCCTTCACTATTTTTGTGCAACAAAACAACTGCAACTGTCTTAGGAGAGGAAAAAGAAAAAATGAGGAATGGTCTTTGATAGTCTAGGCTAGCTAAGATTGGGGCTTCTGAAAAATATTTTTTTATTGTGGATAATGACTCTGGAGCTTCAGTAGTCCACTTGACCTCCCTCTCCTTCTTTAGATTTTATGTGATTTATTTAACAATATCAACATAATTTGGGATAAATACTCTTAGGAAATTTATTTTGCCCAAGAAGACATGAATTTCCTTCTTATTCCTTGGTAATTGAATATTTCTGATGGCCTCAACCCTTTGGGGGTCAATTTTTACTCCTTCTCTTTCCACTATATGGCCTAAAAACTTACCTTCACTCAGAGAAAATTGCAACCTCTTTGGGTTTAAATATAGCCCATACTTCCTACACTTTTCAAATGTGAGTTGGAAGTGTTCAAGATGTTCCTCGTCTGACTTCGAGAAAAAATTTATTTCATCCAGATAAATTACTATGAATTTGTCTTTCTCCCCCATGAATGCTATATCCATTTCCATTTGGAAAGTGGATCCATCATTCATAAGGCCAGAAAGCATCCTGACATACATAAACATTCCCCACAGTGTAGTAAAATTTGTTTTCTTCTACTCTTCGAGGTGTACAAAAACCTAGTTGTATCCATAGAAACCATCCATCATGGACATTCTGGAAAATACTACTAATATTTTAAAAATATAATCCATTTTAGGCAAAGGGTAATTATCTTTCAGTGAGGCCTTATATAAATTTCTAAAATCTACATGTTGTGCTCAATTTAGTGTCCTAAATTGCTAACATAAATTGTCAACCAGGGCTAGTAAACTGCTGAAGTGTGGTGCACTATATGTGCCTAGGTATTTGTTTCTCACTACGTTGTGTTTAGTGTTTTATGATGTTTTTGGTTTTATGGTTTTATGTTTGAAAAGGGAAAGAACTAAGAGCTGGTGAAAAGAAGCTATTGGTTATTTAAAACAGAACAAAGCCTAAACTATGGATGAAAAACAACAAATGAAAAGCTTGATAATGACTTCATTGAAAGAAAATAAATCACAACATGAGCTTGAAATTATCCAATTCATTCATTAAAGGTGTGTTGGAAGAGCTTGAGAAATGGACAAGTTAATTGTAAATGAAGTTCTCCTAAATAAACAATCAACTCACAATATTACAAAATGATTATTTGTAACACAGTAAGGTTTCTATTCTAGATTAACCTATGATGTTGAAGTTACCCTATTCTGCAACTTGACTTATCACTTCTAGGCCTTATTCATAAGTTTTGAGATTTTCTAAAATAATGCTTGGGAAAAAGGCTATAGGTGAATTTGTAAAAGATTTGCAGAATGATCAAAGCCTTAAACTGATATTACTGACCCCTGTTCATGTGATGATGTATCAATATAAATTCATAACAAAAGTAAGTTGTAAATAATGAAGGCCGAGAGACTAATTTTGACAACTAGCACTACTTGAAACACAATGGATAACACTAGGCTAGAAAGTGGTCTATCAATCTTAAAATATAGTGACTACAACTTAAACTAGAATGCCATTAATCTTTTCTTGAAACAAAATGAACTGAGACTAAACTAGAGTGCTTCTAATCTACTTGAAGTATAGTGAACAGAGTTAAACTAAAATGCCATTATCAAACTGGAAATGTAGTGACAGAGCTGAACTAAATGCAATCAACCTCCGGAGTGCTATAACTAAATTAACATGCAACTAGTCTATGGAATTATACAGCCCATCTCGTTCAATAGGAATGATATTTTGGAAAAGTTTGTAAAACAAGTCTGGTTGTATTATTCAATGCAATTGAACATAAACATAAGATTGAAAGAAAATACAACTAGAATCTAAGACACCACAGCTGTTTCTTATTCATTGTTAATGATGTTTTGGAAGAGTTTGTAAGAGTAAGACCGGTTGTGACATTTAGTGTAAACAAGCATAAATCATAAAATTAGAAAGGAAATGCAACTAAAACCTACAATACCAAAGCTATGCCTTATTCATCGTGATGATATTTTGGAAGATTTTATGAGAACAAAGCTAAACTGTAGTATCCAATGTAAGCAAAGTTCATAAAACTATTTAAATTGAAAATGAAACAAAGCTACGGCTACTTATATAAACCAAATGCATAATGCTTCACGGGCAGTAGGGGCCCTCTACCACCGGATCAGCACACAGATCTTTTCAATATTGACTCATCTCGTGCAAGAAAATGATGCTTCTTTCATTAAAGGAGTAATTCTTCAAAACAAAGTTCTGAGATCTAGCAACAAGAAGATAAAATCTAACTAGCGTTTCTCGGTCTCCCGAGTCATACTTATAATAATATTACATAACTAATCTTGAGAAAATAAAGGGATAAGTGTCTTTCCAACTTCTAATCAAATTGAAACTCTTATTGAAGGCCTCGTTCTTTATGTGGAGTCCGTATCCTAATAGGAAACTGCTGCTCAGTTTTAATCTCTTCCATGTGCATAACCGCTTGGAGATTCGAACTCAGACTTTGTGGAGAGCAACAAATGATGAGGGAGTGTTGTAGAATTTTCCCATATGTGTTTTTCCTTCAGACAACACCTGTAACCCATTTAAACTCTAAAATAGCTGCGGAACGCGTGATCGGCTACGGAACGTCTGTATTCTGTAGCTATTTTGCAGAAAATTATTAAAACAACAAAAATCATGAAAATACAATATGTTAATCAATTGCATGTAACCTTTAAACAATTCTAATCATTCTTCATTGATTTTAGGCTTATGAAGTGATCAAATAATGATGAAATGAAGTGAAGGTTTGTAAAAGAGAAGGCAATTCTAGGGCTCAACACTACACATAACCTGATTTCCCCATTTTTATTCTCAACGGGGACTAAATTTGCTACCCAATATTAATACTATATAAAAATCTACAAATGGTTTCAATATGATCTTGTAATGTACTAAAACAATATATTGAATCCTTCCTACAATTTGTGGAAACAAAACACGATCACACAATCACATATAAGCAAGAGAAAGAAACAATCAATCACACAACACAAGATGTATCTAGGGAAAGAAACTTTTCAAAACCCCTTTATATCTATATTTCACATTGTCAAGATCATGAAACAATACAATTCTTTCTCACACTAGAGAAACTTCCTACACTCTGCTCACTGTCTCACTCTGATCCTGCTCAAAACTGGCTTGCAATCTAAGAAAAATCAGTCACTGGACCTCTCACTAGCTCATCTCTCAGTTAGAACTAGTTAAACTAATTTTAACTCAATTACTTGAGTTAACTAATTACAGCTCACAAATAACTATATCTAGAACCCCTAAAAATATAAAATCCCTTTGCATGCATCCTCTTATACCTCTAACTCGAATTTCCTAAGCTAATTAAGTCTTCATGGCTCATTTAACTAATACAAGTTGTCATGAGATGAAATTACAATTTTTCTTCCAATTTAATTAAGGGAAAATTAAATCAAAAGCATCATATGGCATCCGTTTCTCAGTGCCATTTTCTAGATTTCATTTTAGGTTTCAAATTTCACTATTTCTTGTTGAAAATTTCAACATTCGCTCTCAAAAAGAAAATAATTCAATCTATCTCGATCCGGTACCTTTGGAATGTTCTACATGCAACACTTCTCTCTAGTGTTGTTCCTGCTGCAACTTCTAAAACTCAATAGCCTCCAAAAAAACTGAATCGGTATAATGCATCTGTAATTAGATTCTCTGACTGCTACCAGTTACTGCACTGTCCACTAAAATCTCTGCACTGCTGGTGACTCTGAATTTGTGCCCTTTGCACTGCTGCTAACTCTAATTTTCACTCCAGTATCTAAAAAATTTCGCTCTGATTTTTGTCTTCCTGACATCTAACTGCATCAATCTAACTGATCCTTCCTACTACTGTGTATTGTGGGCTCCTTGTAGCCAGGTCCAATCCATGAGGCACGCCATCTCACTGGATCCTGCCCAAATTTATTCTCTTTGTATTATGTCTGTACATTGCCCCACCTCTCACCTGGATATATGCTGCATGTGATCCCTATGCCCATCTGGCTCTAAATTCCCCCCTACTAGAGGTCCCTTCTTGAGTGGACACCTGCACTTGGTCTCCTCTCTAATTCTCTAATTTTGGTTGCTCCAAAACTTTCTGAGACTGCATGTTGAGAAGTAATTTGTGCTCCCTCTCAACCAACAAGTCACTAACCTCTGCTTTGATCCTTCAAGCTTTTCATGCATCTTCGTCCTTGAGAGAATACATGTTCGTGACTCTTGCATTGATCTGTTTCACCTATCCCATGGTGATGTGTCTAAGGAACACCTTTCCTTTTCTAAATATGACATCATAACCATGGTCTTCTAATACCGTTATGGAAACAATATCCTTCCTTAGTCCTGGAACATAAAAAACATCTCTCAGTCTAAGAGGGAAGCCAGAATCCCTCTGAAAGGTAATTGTACCTATGTTGGTTGCATTATACCTCCCGTCATCTCCAAACACTATGTTCACTTGGAGGTACTTCTCCTCCAAGTCACTAAATATATATCTATTCCTTGTCATATGGAACGAGGCACCATTTTCTAGATACCGCATGCTTCCCATTAAAGTGCTAGCCATGCATGCAATGACAGTAAAATAAAGCTCGTACTGTGAAGCTAATGCTTCACCCACTGCAACTTCAGGTCCTTCTTGTTTGCCTTCTTCTGTGGACAATTTAAGGCATATTGCTCATGCTCGTGACAATGAAAACGCTTGATCTTAGACGAGTATCTATTTCTCTATTAACCTTGGGAATTATTTCCCTTGGATTTATTTCCTTTTCCCACCAATGAAAAATATTCTTCTTTGTATTTTTTAGAGGTCTCATATCTGGTGCTCTACCTTATCTCTTCTATTACCAAGTTTGACCAAAAACGCTCCCAGTCTGGTAACTTCTCCCTCTCATTCACAGAGTCTTGGTAACTATGCCAACTCTTGGGAAGGCCTATAAGTGCTAGGCTCACCAAATCATCATCAGAAACTGTCACCCCAGCACTTCCAATCCCATCTCGACATTGAGTGAACTTTTGAAAGTATTTATGGATCATGTTTCCCTCCTCCATCTTGATCTTTCTAAGCTTGTCCTTCAACGCCAACTTCCTTTTTCCATTGCTCTCAAACTCTCTCCAACACAATCCTTCTTTCCTTTTGTACCTTATTCTGCCATGCATCAATATTTTGAGCATTTGTTGCCCCGAGCTTGGGAATATCAGTATCTATGAATTCCTTCAAGTCGTTGTCCTCCTGTTGGGGTTCCTATGTTTTGGAATATTTGGCAATACCAAAAGATAAGACAACATCAAACCACTTTTGGATCCTAGGATCTAGCCCTCCTAGATCCAGAGAGGGATCTCTCCATAAAACAAAGAATGATATATATCTCTGAAGCTCAAAATGAGATATTAGGCTAGGTATGAAGCACGAGTGGGGGTTTAAAAGATGTGGTTGGTTGTTGCATTGGTCGTGAGATCATTAACTGAGAATGTAATGGGAGGAAAGGAGTCAAGCAGTAGTATGTTTCGGCAAAAGAGAATGAGTCAAGACTGTGCTATCCGTTGGGCTATGGAGTCATAAAAGGAGATTACTTGCAAGCAACTAGCCAAGACTTTCCACAGGGCAAGTCATTTATACCAAAGGATCTTCAATATAGATGATGGAATGGAACATTAAGAGTGAAGGTGAAAGGAGTAAAGAAACCCAATTTCTATCTATAGATCAGGTCAGAGGTCATTTAACTCCAGACCTGCTTGGACATACTCAAAGGCAGCTTTCAATGAAGTCACAAGGGGGCAGCTTATAGATCGGACGAGAGGTCATTTAACTCCAGGTCTGCTTTAGCATGCTCCAAGGGGAAAAACAGAGATAAGATTGGACACAAAGCTAGAGTCTATAGATCGGAGAAGGACTTTTAACCTTCCCTACTTTGACACTAGCTGGGACATCCAAGCAACAAACCCGAATTCACACATCAGCTAGCAGTGAATAACATCTGCTACACTAGTTAAATTACATGCATTAGCTCTTAGATACACATTAAGAAGAAAACATCAAAGACAAGAAGAGTATTGGGCATTAGGGTACCATGCGAGGGTATGTCCTAAGCCTGATTTACTGATTCTTATCAAAGAGATGTGAACAATATGATAAAAATGAAATAAGACAGGGAAACATCACCTGTAGTAATAGACCAAGATCCTGTGAAATTTGCTTGATTAATTGATGCAAAACCAGTCACATACACTGAGCTCAATGGCTAACACAGTCCAAACTTTCTCCTCCCAGCCTACTGCATTACAAACTACTCAGCTACCCTCCCCCAAAATTGTTCTAACAGCTAAGAAAATCCCCCTAACAGCAACAACAACAACGCAACCCTTTACAATATGTTCTACGGGGTTATTATAGGAGAATGAGTAATATCAGGAGTAGATTTACATTTAATTTGATTCATTAAGACAGAATGGCGGAAGCTTTCATGCTCATACTGCTTAATGTTTCTTCATCGACTGTGTGTACTCTGTAGTCTGGTTCAGAAATCTCTGTCAGGTCGATATTGACCTTGGATGTGTTCTTGAAGTCCTTCTGGTTGTTTGGAACTTTGCGCTGCCTTATGGAATAAGTGACAGGGATGGAAATTTTGCGGGTCTCCATACCCCATAACTGCATGGTTCTGACAGTCTTTTAAGAAGCTTCTGTCAGAGTAATTAACTATTTCTGGGCTGGAGGAGGCATGGAGACTTCTGCAGGAAGGTGTCCTTTTGGAGAAATAGTGCTCTGCTGATGTGAATGCACTGATGTAACTTTGTTAGTGTGCTTAGTCTTATAACTACGCCTCTATCCTCTGAATACAGGATTAGGTGCTACAAATGTAATTAACAGGCCTGATTCTCTTTAATATGTTTATGTTGTTTCACTGGTTGTGGCTGTAATGGCCTCTCTGTGCTCTAAACCACAGTAACTGTGATTATGGAATACAGGGTGATTTAATCACTCTGCGAAAACCTGCACCATAAAATAAACCAATTATAAAATCCAAGGACGGTGGTGGAAGATTTGTTGTGGAGGCCTGGAGGAACGGTGGCGTAATTGTGGAAACAGTGAAAGAATGGTGAAAAATGGAACTAATGAAGGTTTGGGGTTGGACAGGGCGTAGACCATCCGATCATATGCTGGAGTGGTGATCAACGGTTGGGATTCGCAAACGAAGGGGTTAATAGTCGAATTGACAGAGAAATAATGTAAAGCCCAAGGTTCTAAGGTTCAGGCAAATACAAAGGAAATGGATCAAATGAACAAAGTCAGACCTTTAATGGTGAGACCCGGCTAGGGCGGAGGGTGATTAGATATGAACTGTTGGATCTTAGGAGGAGATCAATGGTGGTGATTAAGTGATGAAGTTAGAGGGGGTTCCGACGAAGAAATATGGATGGGGGCGCGATGCAATGGAGACCGTCGATCTAGATCGAATGGATGTTCGCGATGGAATCGGAAGATCGCAATCGAGGGAGGCAGAGGGTGATGATTTTAGAACCTCCGATGGGCGATGGTGCGATTGAGCGCCAGCTGTCAGATCCAGAGCCAGATCGATGGTGGAGGTTGAATCGGCGGGGAAGCAATGGGGTCAAATGAGCGGATAGCAGTGGGATCTAGGCCGTCGGATCAGACGGGATGAATGGCTATGCTCAGATCGGGGGATCGCAATCGGAGGAAACTGAAGGAGGGGATGCTTGGGTCCGCGCGATGCGATTACGTGCCCACCGTCTGATCTGGAACTAGATCGACGACACACATTCAATCAGAGATCGACCAATCGAGGGGTCGGAAGGGCGGCACAGCAAGAAGTTTCGATGCGATTAGTGCCCAAGGCTGTAGCGCTTGGTTCTGGGCACAGGGCATATGGAGGGAAATTGGTTGAGGGGCTGGCCGAAAGGGGCTAAGCCTGCATATGTTAAAAAACTAGGATTTTGGCCTATTTTTAGTGTGTTTTAAGGCCAAAAGAGGGAAATGGTAGGGGAAAAGGGACTATTAAACCAGTTAAAGGGTATTTGAAAGGCTAAAAAGGAATTTGGGATGATTTAGAGGGTAAGAAGGGAATTAGAAGGGGAGACAAGGGGATGAAAATAGAGGTTTAAAAGGGATGAAATAAGGGGAAAAAAGGCATTTTTGGGCATTCTTCTTCACAACAGAGAGGCTTTTTAACTGGGAACAACAGTGGGGATTTATCAAAGGACAAAAAGCACAAGGAGGCTTCAAGGATGATGTGTTTTCAAAGGAAATGCATTCCTTGAAGGCTCAACAAACAATTTAGCCCCCTGTTTGCTTGTCAAAAAATTCATAGGGGGCTAGCAGTGGCTCCACATGGGGATGGCTTCTTCTTGAAGGAGTCAAGAATTCAGAAGATATATCTTTGGAGTAGGCCAGATGCCTGGTACTTGACACAACCATTTTCTTTCTTGGATCAGCTGCCACAAATCATTAAGACATTATATCAGCAGTAAACATTCTCCCAAACAACTACCTACCCATACTATAGTCCTAACATTTTTTTCTTCTGGGTGCATTTGGACTTGCAGACCCTTTACATCATCAATTTTTTTTACAAACAGGAAAATAAACCTACTCTACTTCTACCCTTATTACTCCATGAGACCAGATTAGACTATTGGCCTCATAGTTTCTCTACCTAAACTACTATCTGCTAGGATTAAACTGTCTAGCAGATTTCTTCTCTACATTCTAAGACATAAATTGAAAAACAGAGACTGTCTGGCTTGCTGTGGGCCATGGCATAAAGACAAAACTTCTCATGGACTGAAAACTTTGCAGAAATTAAAAAAAACTGACTAAATGCTCACAAGATGAGCTTTATTGAGATTTTCTACCTACTCTACTCTACTTGGAAATATCTGATGTTTGAGGTGATACAATAATGCCAGTGCAGCCAGTCAAGCAACAAAAAAAAAGGATAGAAGCACTGACTGCTCATCAGAGACGACCACAGGGTGCTCTGCACATGGCTCTTCAAAACTACGGTCACCATCAGTGGTGACCACTCCTGATGAATCTGGCCCTTGTGAAGGATCAGCGCTGGATAATTCGGGTTGATCAGGGCCTCCATGTACTCTGCCAGAGGATCAATGAACATATTATGTACGCTTTCCTCTTTCGGGCCTGCCATGACTGGTAGGTTTTCTTCATCCTGGGCAGCTTTGACTATTGCTTCTTCCACTACATCTTCAATGTGGCTCTTGAAAGCCCAATCATCTTCTCTCTGCACGTCGAAAGGAAGTGGAATCTCTTCTTTTTTAGGGGGAGGTAGACTTTCCAAAAAGGCTCTAGGGTCTTTGAACTGATATGAATTTTCTTATGAGTTCAAAAGTTCAATCTCAGCTTCATATCTTTCAACCACCAATTCTAAGAAAATTTTCCTGAGCACGGGTTTGAATTTTGAGCTAAGAAGAATAGCCCTTGGAAGGTCTTCCACCTCTAGTTTTGCCAAGTCACTCGAAATTGTATCACGACACTCTGCTATGAAACTAAGATGTAATTTTTCAAACTGTTCAGAGTCTTCCATCAGTGAAGTGACTTGGTCTTTAGCATGGCTGATGTTGTACTGCGACATGGTCTCCCAGTGGAGTCTCATGAAACCAAGATAATAAACGACCTACTGATCACCAGTGGAGTCTTTTAATCATTCAGGAACTGTGGAGTCGCCAGGTGGAGGATTTAAGATTTTATTTTCCACCACAGTGATTTACCAAATCAAGGCTGATTGGTCTCTTTTACCCAGTGGAGTCGCCATTATGTTGGTGACGAAAATGGGACACTAGACCAAATATTAGCAGTTATGGACTCTCAGATTTTCCCCAGTGGAGTCGCCATTATGTTTGGGTTCCTATGTTTTGGCAGATTTGGCAATACCAAAAGATAAGACAACATCAAACCACTTTGGGATCCTAGGATCTAGCCCTCCTGGATCCGGAGAGCGATCTCTCCATAAAACAAAGAATGATATATATCTTTGAAGCTCAAAATGAGATATTAGGCTAGGTATGAAGCACAAGTGGGGGTTTAAATGATGTGGTTGGTTGTTGCGTTGGTCGTGAGATCATGAACTGAGAACGTAATGGGAGGAAAGGATCCGAGCAGTAGGATGTTTCGGCAAAAGAGAATGAGTCAAGAATGTGCCATCCGTTGGGTTATGGAGTCATAAAAGGAGATTACTTGCAAGAAACTAGCCAAGACTTTCCACAAGGCAAGTCATCTATACCAAAGGATCTTCAAGATAGATGATGGAATGGAACATTAAGAGTGAAGGTGAAAGGAGGAAAGAAACCCAATTTCTGTCTATAGATCAGGTCAGAGGTCATTTAACTCCAGACCTTCTTGGACATACTCAAAGGCAGCTTTCAATGAAGTCACAAGGGGGCAGCTTATAGATCGGACGAGAGGTCATTTAACTCCAGGTCTGTTTTAGCATGCTCCAAGGGGAAAAACAGAGATAAGATTGGACACAAAGCTAGAGTATATAGATCGGAGAAGGAATTTTAACCTTCCCTGCTTTGACACCAGCTGGGACATCCAAGCAACAAACCTGAATTCACACATCAGCTAGCAGTGAATAACACCTGCTACACTGGTTAAATTACATGCATTTTCTCTTAGATACACATTAAGCAAAAAACATCAAATACAAGAAGAGCAGTGGGCATTAGGGTACCATGTGAGGGTATGTCCTAAGCCTGATTTACTGATTCTTATCGAAGAGATGTGAACAGTATGATAAAAATGAAATAAGACAGGGAAACATCACCCGTATTAATAGACCGTGATCCTGTGAAATTTGCTTGATTAATTGATGCAAAACTAGTCACATACACTGAGCTCAATGGCTAACACAGTCCAAACTTTCTCCTCCCAGCCTAATACATTACAAACTACTCAGCTAGCCTCCCCCAAAACTGTTCTAACAGCTAAGAAAATCCCCCTAACAGCAACAACAACAACACAACCCTTTACAATATGTTCTACAGGGTTATTATAGGAGAATGAGTAATAGCAGGAGTAGATGTACATTTAATTTGATTCATTAAGACAGAATGACGGAATCGTTCATGCCCATACTGCTTAATGTTTCTTCATCGACTGTGTGTACTCTGTAGTCTGGTTCAGAAATCTCTGTCAGGTTGATATTGACCTCGTATGTGTTCTTGAAGTCCTTCTGGATGTTTTGAACTCTGCGTTGCCTTTTGGAATAAGTGACGGGGATGGAAAGTCTGCGGGTCTCCATACCCCATAACTGCATGGTTCTAATAGTATTTTAAGAATCTTTTGTCAGAGTAATTAACTGTTTTTGGGCTCGAGGAGGCATGGAGACTTCTGCAAGAAGTTGTCCTTTTGGAGAAACAGTGCTCTGCTGATATGAATGCACTGATGTAACTTTGTTAGTGTGCTTAGTCTTCTAACTGCGCCTCTATCCTCTGAATACAGGATTAGGTGCTACAAATGTAATTAACAGGCTCGATTCTCTTTAATCTGTTTCTGTTGTTTCACTGGCCGTGGCTGTAATGGCCTCTCTGTGCTCTAAACCACAGTAACTGTGATTATGGAATACATGGTGATTTAATCACTCTGCGAAAACCTGCACCATAAAATAAACCAATTATAAAATCCAAGGATGGTGGTGGAAAATTTTTTGTGGAGGCCTGGAGGAACGGTGGCGTGGCTGTGGAAATAGTGAATGAATGGCGAAAAATGGAACTAATGAAGGTTTGGCATAGGACAGGGCGCAGGCCATCCAATCATATGCTAGAGTGGTGATCAACGGTCGGGATTCGCAAACGAAGGGGTTAATAGTCGAATGGATGGAGAAATAATGTAAAGCCCAAGGTTCTAAGGTTCAGGCGAATACAAAGGAAATGGATCAAATGAACGGAGTCAGACCTTTAATGGTGGGACTCGGCTGGGGCAGAGGCCGATTAGATATGAATCGTTGGATCTCAGGAGGAGATCAATGGTGGTGATTAAGCGATGAAGTTAGAGGGGGTTCCAACGAAGAAATATGGATGGAGGCGTGATGCAATGGAGACCGTCGATCTAGATCGAACGAATGGTCACGATGGAATCAGAAGATCGCAATCAGGGGAGGCAGAGGGTGATAATTTTAGAACCTCCGATGGGCGATGGTGCGATTGAGAGCCAGTTGTCGGATCCAGAGCCAGATCGACGGCGGAGGTTGAATCGGCAGGGAAGCAATCGGGTCAAATGAGCGGATAGCGGTGGGATCTAGGCCGTCGGATCAAGCAGGATGAACGGCTATGATCAGATCGGGGGATCGCAATTGGAGGAAACTGAAGGAGGAGATGATTGGGTCGGCGCAATGCGATTACGTGCCCACCGTCCGATCTGGAACTAGATCGACGACCCACATTCAATCGGAGATCGGCCAATCAGGGGGTCGGAAGGGCGGCACAGTAAGAAGTTCCAATGCGATTAGCACCCAGGGTTGTAGCGCTTGGTTCTGGGTGCAGGTCATATGGAGGGAAATTGGTTGAGGGGCTGGTCGAAAGGGGCTAAGCCTACGTATGTTAAAAAAGTGGGATTTTGGCCTATTTTTAGTGCGTTTTAAGGCCAAAAGAGGAAAACGGTAGGGGAAAAGGGACTATTAAACCAGTCAAAGGGTATTTGAGAGGCTAAAAGGGAATTTAGGATGATTTAGAGGGTATGAAGGGAATTAGAAGGGGAGACAAGGGGATGAAAACAGAGGTTTAAAAGGGATGAAATAAGGGGAAAAAAGGCCTTTTGGGCATTCTTCTTCACAATAGAGAGGATTTTTAACTGGGAACAGCAGTGAGGATTTATCAAAGGACAAAAGGCACAAGGAGGCTTCAAGGATGATGTGTTTTCAGAGGAAATGCATTCCTTGAAGGCTCAACAAACAATTTAGCCCCCTGTTTGCTTGTTAAAAAATTCATAGGGGGCTAACACCTCCAACACTGCCTCCATCTTTTCCTTCCATTCTATGTAATTCGAATTTCCCTCAATATCATATTCGACTCTCAAGCCATTGAAAGACATCTTGATCTATTGTTGGATACTGAATAATAAATCTGCAAATTTGAACGTGTTCAAAACAAACTCAATTTATTCTCTTCTATTGTGATTCCAGACACTATGATACCCTGTAGAAAATCTACCAATGAGATTCAATTTGATCTTGTAATGTACTAAAAAAAAAATACTCAATCCTTCCTACAATTTTCGAAATCAAAACACTATCACACAATCATATATAATCAAGATAAAGAAGCAATCAATCACACAACACAAGATGTATCCGAGGAAAGAAACGGGTCAAAACCCTTATATCCCTATATTTAATATGGTCAAGATCATGAAACAATACAATGCTTTCTCACACTAGAGAAACTTCCTGCACTCTGCTCACTGTCTCACTCTGGTCCTGCTCAAAACTGGCTTGCAATCTAAGAAAAATCAGTCAAGTATTTCACATTTTTCTTGCCTCTTCCCGACCTCCCTTTCTTATGAATTATTGGGCTAATTGAGCCCCTATTAATTAGGAAAACACCAATTAATGGTTGTGCAATCCTTCAAGGCCTTCTCGATGACTTGGCAATTTTCTAATAGTAAAACTGATAGATCTCTTCCCTTTAACCTCAGTCTCAATTGGGTCTCCCTTAGAACTAACATGAAACAAATATTTATAGTGAATTATCATTTAGACGATTGATCACTACTTGTGAATTAAATTATATTTAGTTCACTTGACCTCTCACTAGCTCATCTCTTAGTTAGAACTAGTTAAATTTATTTTAACTTAATTACTTGAGTTAACTAATTACAACTCACAAGTAACTATATCTAGCCCCCTAAAAATAGAAAATCCCTTTGCCTGCATCCTCTTAGACCTCTAGCTCAAATTTCCTAAGTTAATTAATTCTTCCTCACTCATTTAAATAATACAATTTGGCATGAGATGAAATTACATTTTTTCTTCCAATTTAATTAAGAGAAAATTAAATCAAAAGCCTCATATTATAGCCATTTTTGGCTGCCATTTTCTAGATTTCATTTCTAGTTTCCAATTTCACTATTTCTTGTTGCAAATTTCAATAAATACCTCAAAGGTACAATAACATTAGCCTCTATAAGCTTCTTCACTTCCTTTTCAATTGATGGGAGTGACAAGGGATTTATTAATCTGAGCTTATGCTTGTATGGCTTCACTCCAGCCTTTAGAGGAATCTTTTGTTGTATGCCACTAGGGTTAAAAGTCTTCAGATCAACATATGACCAAGAGAACACTTCCATATTCCTTTAAAAGATGTCAATATATATTTTTTTATACTCCTTTGGAACTCCTTTGGCCAACCTGTTGACTCTAGGTTCCTTGTATGTTCCAATATTGCAGTCCTCCACATCTTCCTCGAATTCTTGTTTGGTTTTCTTGGTAGCCACATCATTTGAGTTAAACTGTATTTCAAATGGAACCAACCATCTCACGATTATATTTCCCTTCAATTGTAAAATTTTGTAACCAAAAATTAATTCCTCCCAACCAACCTATTGTTCTTCCTTTGTGTCTTCACCTTCCTGATCAATCATTGAGCTTGAGAATTCCCCAATAGGCACCAAAAAGTGCTTGATTTTTTCATCATCCTCAAAAAACTATCAGTAGTTAACATTTTATGGTATTAAATGCATGTATCTGACTTCCACTTTGTATTTGAGGAATGGGTTCAGAGGGTGTTTAAAATTTATAGCAACAATTTCTAAGGAATCAACCATCCTATTTCGCTCCCTAGACTGAAAAAACTGAAAATTGAAATCTAGGAAAATGTTTTCAACCAAAACCCATACCTCATTCTTGTAATAATTAAATCTCAGATTCTTGGTTTGACATTTATTCTTTACTTGCTTCACCACTATTTTTGAATCCCCAAACACAGTCAAGAACCCTGATGTAGATCCTAGAGACAGCCTTGAGTTGCAAAAGACCAATGCCTAGGACATCTTAAAGTCGGAGGTTAAATGTAGACAATTTCCAAGGTGCCTCTGAAAGAATACGGATAAAGAGAATAATGGTTTTGGTGGTTCAAGAATGATGAAGACCTTGGAGTCTGATTCATGTGAATCACCCTATACTACGAGAGGGCTCAGAAG
Organism: Pinus albicaulis; assembly: GCA_034641835.2. Lineage (NCBI taxonomy): Eukaryota > Viridiplantae > Streptophyta > Pinopsida > Pinales > Pinaceae > Pinus > Pinus albicaulis. Next base: position 774,226,107 of record CM076576.1, on the reverse strand, counting down.
GTTGTATGGTTCGGTGGCTATTCAAGTGGGCCAAGTATTAAACAATGAGCAGAGGCTTTCAAAATATGCAGAGGTGTTGAGAAGGAACGGAGGAGGAGGAACCCATGAGAGACAAGCTTAAAAGTCTTAAGAATTTGTCTCCCATGAACTCAAAAGAAGCGGATGCAAGTGGAATATGACCAACAAAAAAGATTCATGGAGTGAAAATTAAGGGAGTGAAGCAAATTTAACACACAAGTGTTATACATACATGAATTCATGGATAAAAATGCATACCACCAGTAGCTACATTACATGAATCATCAAAGTAGCATAACATTGAAAGATTATTATACATAAACAGGGGATTACTAATAAACAAAATAATACATATACACTACTCATTGCTCCATCTGAAATCCAAATAAACAACTATGTATATCAGATTATATTCAAAACAACTCTCCCGAATATGTATCTCAGAGCATAAAGAGCACAGTCGCACAGAACTACAAAAAAACCTCTCCAAAATTTGGAACCTTTGTTTCACCTTTGAACTCTCTATATATAGAGTTCCTCTGAGGGTTTGTGATCAAATAAAATTCCCATGATCGACCCACACATGTAAAATCAAAATATCCTAACTATCTTATAGAGCATGCATAAAGAAATCACTCCTGTAATCAGAAAATCAAAATAGAATCAGGTGAAATTTAGATTTCACCAACAGAACATCACAATCAAACAGTTAAAAGAAACTGCATAGTTGGCCACAGAGGCTGAATTCCGAAATCTTCAAAATGGGGCAGCGAGGAATAGCCATGAATAGATGGATAGTTTGACTTCCATCACTTGATTCCACCTGATGTTGAAAGCCTCCACTCACTTGTTATTATGATTTGTAGTAACCATTATGGAATGGCCAGTCAAGTTATGCATGCCTCACTCTTTGACAGGGAGTTATTAGGTGATTGAATAAACCATAACTGCTCTTGTTCCACCCACATTAGGGGAATTTTGAGGTCTAAAATGGGCCTCCTAAGGAAAATTTACAATCAAAATTCACTTTATGAGAACCAATCACATTTTAGGGGATGACATCATCCCTAATGGTTGAGGTGGCATTGCTTGAGTTAAAGGTACTTGTCACATTCTCAATCGTGGATAAGAACTCATGGTTAACCATGGTAGTGCTCTAAGTACTTTTAAAGTCAAAGTAAAATACTCATAATAAATGTCAGTTCACACTTTTTGAATAAAATTCATACATAAAATAATATATTACATTTATTATATTATTTTTATATAGTACATTAATTACATGTTATTATACAATTTAAATAATATAAATTTTAATTAATAACATATTATATAAGTAAGAATTTATGAATTTATATTTATATTTTATTTTAAGTTATTTAAGTAGAAAGGACAAATGCATTAGTTGTTCAATGATAATGAATTTTTCTTGAAACACTCATTCTTATTTATAGTCACATCAATACAATTTTTTTATTAATTTTATGTTGGTACAACTTTTGAATTGAATTCAACCATGGTTACATGGATTGTGGTGCAAAAAGTGAATTACAAATTCATAAATATTATTTTATTGATTTAGCTATTATTTTATTATTTCCTTAGGAGGCCCATTTTAGACCTCAAAATTCTCCTAATGAAGAACCCATGTTGTGCTTAACTTGAAAAACCGGAGATCGGGCTTCAGAAGGGGGCCTATGGCATTAACACATAGCGGGATGGTTTAACACTGAAATAGATGGGACAAAGGGCGTGGAAGGGCTATCGATGATGTGGCAAGGAGGTGGGGCTAAAATTCATATCACAGATCACAATCGAGAGCGTTGAGGATCAGGACGGGAAATAAGAACGAAATAATGTGAAGTGCGATGTGCGATGACGGAAAGGTGACATGGAAGGATGGAGGTGGGGCCACCCACGGATCGTAGTCAAAGGTTATTTTTTATGAGAAACGGTGGTAAACGTTACAATTTGTGAAGTGTGATGTGCGATGAGAGGAGAATGGAGGATGATGTGGCGTGACGGAGGTGGGGCCCACCCGCAAATCGCAATCGGAATTGTTTTTTGATAAGAAGTGGAGGGTAAATGTTATGATTTGTGATGGGCAGAGTGCGGTGATTAGAAGGTGATGTGGTAGATGGAGGTGGGGCCATCCGTACATTGCAAATCGCAATTTTTATATATGAGTGACGAAGGGTAAATGGTATGATATGCGATGTGCGATTTGCGATGAGTAGAGAGGTTGGTGATGTGAAAAGGTGAATGGTAAGAGTTCTTTCTTCTTTTGACTGTGGGGTGTCCACCCGAATTGCGCTTGAACTAATTGGCCTTCACTTTAGCCCTCTATGCTCTTCATTTTCTTAGCTCCTCATTTCGCCTTATCCATTCACGAAAAACACAAACCAACATTGGCTCCATTGGGGATGACGCACTCATTCGAGTGTGTCGAGAACTCACAGACCACTTTCTTGTGTTCTTCTTATTATGTTTGGGACCATCGTTAGAGCCATTTTCAAGCAGATTTAACCAAACAAAAAATAGGAATTCATGAAGAAATAAAAAAACATCACATATACTCTTTGAGGATATGTACAGTGGGCCATCATAGCCTGCTATCAGTGCTGGAAGTAAGTCTTGATAAACTATCCATTAACATGCATCTCGAGTGTGTCTCCTTCTAAATTCTCCAACACAAAAGTATTGTTACCTGTGACCTCTGCCACCCTGAATGGACCAAACCAGATGGGGTCGAACTTTCCATGTTTCCCTTTGTCTGACCTCCTGACATCCCATCGCAGCACCAAATCCCCTACTTGGATTTTCTTGTCTTTATCTCTTTGATCAAATAAGTCTTTCATCTTTTCCTGATACTCTGCTAGTATGAGGCTTACCTGTTCCCGTTTTTCACTAATCTCGACCAATTGGTTCATTCTTCTGATAAGGTTGTTTGGCTCTTCCTCTCTCTCTTATAAGAATCGAGCCACGGGTAATCTGAGCTGAACAGGGAAGACTGCTGCTCGGACGTACACTAGCTCATAAGGGGATTTCCCTGTCAATCTTTTAGTGGTGATGTGATTCGCCCAGAGTGCAAACTTGAGCTGTGAATCCCAATTATTTTGGTTTTCGTTGATGGTCTTCTTCAATATCCTCACCAGTGTCTTGTTAGATTACTCTTCCAACCCGTTCCCCTGTGGGTAATATACAATGGAGTGCCCCAGAATGATATTATAGTGCTAACAAAATTTCACGAACTTAGCCGATTTAAAATCCTGGGCATTATCGGTGATTATTTTAGCAGGGCATCCAAACCTAGCTATTATGTTCTTCTCCAGGAACTTGATCACTACCCCATCTGTGGCATTCCTTGCAGGCACAGCCTCAACCCACTTAGTGAAGTAATCCGTGGCGATGAGGATCCATCAACGCTAGTTACTAGAAGCTGGGTGAATCTCTCCAATGAAGTCGATTCCCCATCGTTTGAACGGCTCTTCGAAATGTACTGGGATCAATGGGAGTGGCGCAAACCTTCTCTTCTCGACGAACGTCTGACACTTCTCGCAGGCTCGGATGCGAGCATGTACATCACCAAATAGCTTAGGCCAAAATAAACCTGCTCTCATGATCTTGTAAGCAGTGGATCACCAGCTGTAATGGCCACCACATATTCCTTCATGGAAATTTGTCATCACTTTGTCAAATTCTTGCTATGTTAAACATAGTAGTAAAATCCTAATCGGGTCTCTCCAATACAATCGCCCATTTGCCACAGTATACTTTTGAGATTTTAATCTTAACATGCGATACTTGGTCTTGTCATAGTTAGGGGAGCACCTTAGGGTTAACAGGTATTCCAATATATATTTACACCATAAGAATATAAGATACTTTACATGCGTCTTTTGTGTGGAGGATTCTATGCCCTGATGTGCACCTGTATCCTCCTATGCTTCTCCTCCTGTCATAGACATAGTTATCCCCAGATCTTGACAGTTGGATTCAGATAGAATTTTTGTGAGCCCTTGTCATTTAATGAGTTTGGTAGGATTTATCTCCATCTCATACTTCTGAATCTTGGATATCCATGATCTAAAAATGAAACTATTTGTATCTGTTGTTAAAATTATTCATTTCCATTTAATTAAGTGTGGAAAGTGTTTATCGTGTCTTGAAAATTAAACAAAAATGCTTTTGGTAACTGTTTTTGAGTTTATGTGTGAGGGATTGTTAATTAAAATTATTGTTTAACATCTTGAATCAGAAATACATAGTATAATAACTTCACCGTAACAACACAGCAACATGATGAGGCAGTTCACCCCTCCTGGGCTACATCTGCTGGGTCCAAGGCTCCCAATGGGCATGTCCTTGCTCTATTAGGTTGCTCAAATTGGTTTTACAGTGAGAACGAAGCCTAAACAGGCTGAAAAAGCTATGAAAATGAATTCATAAGACAAAAATAAGCTAATTATGGCTTTTATTTCACCTAAAACAGTGAAGTGTAGCCCAATGCAGCTCCATTTCCCTCATGGCCTTGATGGCTCTCCAAGCTTCCCTGAAGAAAACATGGCTGAAAAACACCTCTGTTGGCTCTGCAACCTGTCCCAATGGCTCTAGAATGCTCATAATACCCAAAATTGACCAAAATTTCATCCAAATTGGTTCAATATTGGAGAAGTTATGATAAAAACAAGATTCTGCCCAATGTCAATTGAAAACCCCACTAAATGTGGGAGAACTAGAGTTAACCCGACCAAATTGGAAAAATCCGTCGGAAATAGGGGCATGCTACAGAAATAGCCAGGTGGTTTAAATCCAGCATTAAATGTTTGGGGTGGGCGCGGTTACGTGGTCACATGACCGTTTGTTCTTGTCGGAACTGTCGGCGGAATTCGTTTAAAAAACCACGTTGCATTCATTTCGGGAGCAGTCACATGTTTTAATTTAATGTTAACCACCCAATACAAATCCATGGATTTTTAAGGTCTAAGGCCACGTTTCTCCGCCGTGGGTCATATGACATGCCGGGGGGGGGGGTTGGCCCCCCATTTGCTGCCAATGAAATCGATTTTAAACTTTAAATATAACCCGTATTCCATAACTATTAAGACGTAACGGATAGCCCAGATGGCCGGGTGTGGCACTTGCGGTGGTGAGGTACAGTGTTCGAACCTCATGGACTTACAAAAATTTTGATACACCATAATAACTCCGCCCTGGGGCCACGTGGCAGCCTCCGGGCCTTCCACGTGGCAGTCTATTATTGGTCAAAAAATTACACAGTTAACCAAAATTCAAATCAGATCTTGACACCTGTCAGAATTCCATTCGCCCGTGTAGAATATTCTATGGAATATTCCTAGAATATTCTTTGGAGTATTCTTTTTTTAATATTTCCAAAGTCAAAATCAACCTTGGTCAAACTGGATTTTTGAAGGATACTGAAAACTTCAAACCTGCATAAATTTCACATACGACGTCGGATTTGAGTGTCGTTCATGGCGCTTGAATTGAAATGAAAAGGCTTATCCAGTTGTTTAGGTTTCAACCAATTCTGAGCAATTCCATTTTTGAGCATGTTTTTTTCACTTGGACATGATCACCTGATCATCCATTTTCCCCTTTTACCTTCAATGTCACCCTACACCAGAATATCCTTCACCGTTGTTGTGGGAACGTAGGCAGTTATGGCAGATTCTAACACATACACCCAGAATTCCTTTAGAGATTTAATGAGAGTGTACACTTTCTTTTCCAAGATATTATATTTTAATTTGGCATCGCACAGGACCTGGTTGAATAACGCAATATGTTATTCATGCCCTTCATCATTTTCTATAGCAGCACTACAGTGATTTTATGAGGAGAGGCGAAAGAGAAAATCATGAAGGGCTTCCCATAATATATACCTGCCAGCACTGGAGCTTCTGCAAAATCCTGCTTGATGTTGTTGAAAGAATCCCTCTATTTAGGAGTCCATTTCACTTTGTTGTTTTTTTTTAGCATTTTGGTGATGCTTCGGATGATCTCATTATAATTTGGTATGAATCTTCTTAGGAAATTTATTCTTCCCAAGAATACTTGTACTTCTTTCTTGTTTCTTGGTAGAGAAATGGCGTTTATCACCTCGACCTATTTCGGGTCAATATTCACTCCATCCTTAGTTACTATATGCCCCAATAAATTTCCTTCTTCCAGGGAAAACATGGATTTTTGAGGGTTCAGTGATAGGCCATACCTGCAGAATTTGTCGAAGGTTCATCGAAGATGATCTATGTGTTCAGTGCCATTCTTCGAGAAGACGGTGATGTCATCCAGATAAATCACCACAAACTTATCATGCTCTCCTATGAAGGTTTGGTTTGACATTGATTATTTACTTGCTTCACCACTAGATTTGAATCCCCAAACACTGTCAAGCACCTGATATTTAGGTTTTTAGAAACTTGTAGCCCCAACAACAAAGCTGCATATTCAACAACTTTATTTGTGGCCTCAAAATGGATCAAGCTACCTTCTGGGGATACCAAAAATATGCCTGCTCCATTTCCTTCCCTAGAATAAACACCATCAAAATATTATTCCCATACATAGTCATGTTCAAGTGGTTGTTTACCCAGTTGGGAAAAACATTCCACCTAGGTGTCTCTCATGATTTGTAATCTTCTTCTAGTAACATATAAGAAAAATATTTCTCCCTACCATACACAAGAGCATTGTTTGAACAATATTCTTTTATAACTATCTTTACAAATCTATATTCCCTGTATGATCGATTCTCCTCTCCACCAAAAAATGGAATCGTAGGATAGGTTAGATAAAGTTTAATATAACCCCCAATTTTCATCCCCCATGACCAGGAAAAAGGCATACCAAATCTTTCATGAATTTTAGGAACCACAATATCCATCACTACACTCTTCACTGGGATTTGAGCCAAATTTACCACTAGATATTTCATCATACCCAATCACTTTACTCTTTTAGAATCGAAAGAATATAAATATTTGTATGGTTTTATTATCTACAAACCTAATTGTTCCATTACAAATAATGGAATTAAATTATGAGCAGCTCCCGAGTTGAGCATACAATTATGTAGTAGTAGATCATGGATCACTAGGGTGACAATAAATGGGGGAGTGGAAGGGTCTTACTCCTCCACATGTGGTTCAAACACAACCATGGTCCTTTCTTCTTGCAGATCAAGGCTATCTTGAAGAGGGGAGGTGGTGGGTAGACTCATGAACTGAGAAACTTGTGCTTTATAATTAGGTTGTTTCAATATTTCGGTCAAAGGGGAAACTATCTTGACCTTCTCTAGTTCTTTTTAAAGACTAAAAGCGGAGGGGTTCTTATCAATTTTAATTGACTCAAAAGTTTCTTTATTTTCATTTCATACTGGCTTTTATTGCTTTGGTATTTGCTCTAACTTTGGGGCTCCAGACTCAAGGGGAAGGGGATTGGAGGACTCTTCTTTGGTTGGTGGGACAGGGTTGAGTGGTTTCTTCTCCTTATCTGATGATTTAGGGGGACTTGGGTGAAGAGTTTCTCCATTCTAATCTTGCACCCTAGACCTTTTTCTAGAGGACCTCAAATCATATTTATTATGTAATTGGGCTTGCATGAAGTCAAAAAACTATCTGCAATAAATATCTCTCTCATAATCGTCCAGTGGGGCATCCAATTATTCCCCTTCTCCTTCATGTTCTTCTATCTCATTCTCTCCCTCTAAGAGAGAGGACAATTGGTTTTTTTGTACTTCTATAATATCTTTAACATTCTCCTTGGGTTCATATTCTAAATATAAAGGAGGTTGAATCTGATCCATTTGATCCTTTCTCTTCCTTTGCAAGAGCTACAAGGGATGACTCTGTTACTGGGGGTTAAATTTCTTATTGGGAGCTTGTTGAATTTTTCGAGGGGGGTTTTTGTTCTCCAATTCCAATTTTATAATTTTGTGAGACAAATTCCTTATCAGCTTGTTCATTTTGTCTAAATTATGTTCTTGGGTCTCTTTTACATTGCCTGAGGAACTATATTCTTTCTTTGCCCTCCTCCTATCACCGTATTCCACCCTCCCTCTTCACTTTCCAGTAGAGTTGAGATTTGCTTCAACTTCTAGGGCATCTGTTTGGATTTGATCTAGAGTATGAGACTTTATTTTTGTGAGAGTAAATCCAAAATCTAGTTCAAAGTATCCAGGAAAAACGAGTTTGGCAGTGGCCTGTGGAGGTTTACTTTTGGCAGGAAGGATGTTATATAATTTTTTAAACCTATTTATAAATTCTGATGCATCCTCATTATGTTTTTTCTTCATCAGATTAAACTTTGTAAGAATATGCCCATGGTCCCTTTTTACCCCCGCTTCTGCATGAAAGAGTTCTCCATCTCCTCCAAGGTGTTAATTGAAGTATTTGGTAGAGTCTTGAACCATTTCCTGGCCTCCCCTCTAAGGACTGAAAAAAGAGTCTTAGTACTACATCCAGGTGTTCCATGTTAAAAGTCTTAGCAAATGCACAAAAATATTCTATATGTTTTTAGCCTAAAATATCATACTCTCCTGTGAATCTTGGAAAGAGTTTAAGGTAATATTGTGGCATTCCATTCATAGGTTGTTCCAAGTTGAGTGGAGCATATTTATTAAGTAGAAAAGTAGGGAAAACAATGTTTTTCAATGTAGGTGGTAGATCATTTACCATAGGGCCTAGTTGAGGAGTTGTATGGATAGTAACTAACTGGAGTTGGGGTGGAGTATTATTAGCATTCCGAGTCGGACTAGTAATAAGGATATATTTTACTTCTTCAAATTCTGGGAAAGTATGGAATGTAAAAGGAGAAAAACTGACAGAAGCTTCTTCAGGTTTGATTCTTGAGGAATATGAGCTAAATAGTGGGTAATGTTCTTCTAAATACTTGAAGACTCTAGAAGAGGACTCTGGTAGTTTATCTCAGCCTTCTGTGAGTTGAAAATTGGCACTTCAAGAAATGAGATCACGGGATCTGGAGTAATGGGTGTTCTCTCTTTCCAAACTCTCCTGGAAATAATTCTTTCAAGGTCAAATACAGGGGGAGTCTTTTGTTGAGAAGTGTCAAAGCTAGTATGGGGCCTTTTGAAAGCCAAGGTGATTAACTGAAGATTTATACAGTGGAGTCGCCAAGGTGAGGGATCTTCAACCCACAACCCATTTTTCTCACCTGGCCAAGGGGTGTATAAATGTCATACCCAAGGAAAATATTGGGATTCGTCCCCAGAAATGACACCAGAAGATGTTGTCGCTCCTAGAGACAACCTCTGAATTGAGGAGAGGTGAGTTCCTAGGACATATTAGAGTTTTTGTAAATTTTTCTAGAATTTTCCATTTACATTCAATATTCAAAAAATAATAATTTTAGAAATGGTCCAGAATCTCTTTCAATAGGGTAGTTGTAATTTATAATAGAAAAAATCTATAGAAGACTTAATATTAGGCTATGGTGGCTAACTTACAGAAACACGTAGTTCATTTGATCATTGTAGCATACGTCAAAGAATAACGTGAAGAAAAGAAATCAATACACAGTGCTTAGCATAGAATCCCATGCATCAAAATTCAGCAGGGAAAACGAAGAGATGAAACCAATAAATGATATTTCAGAGTACATGGAGCACACATTAAGGATGATAAGTCTCATTTATCAAAGGCATCTTCAATCAAAATTAGACACAAATGAATTCATGATTAAAATATTACATCCACCAAGTAATATTACATGCCATCTGAGAAGAAAGGAACAAATAATGGAATAAACACATGGAAGATTACATACTACAACTTAATGTAATTAGAATAACCATCACTTCTTTATTAATATGTAGATAGATCATACACATTTAGTAATTTTCAATTCATAGTTTGAAAGCCCTATTGAAATCAAAATTCAAAACCCTTAAAAAATATGTCATAAACAATTTTATAGGGTCTCAAGATGAGTACCCTTCACAAAATATATTCCTTCTTGATATTCTAATGATTCATCATGATGTAATGGTGTGAGTGTGCTACTTGCACATTTATTCTAACTAAACCCTAACTAACTTGATTTCGTTCTTAAAATAGAATATTTACAAAAACCTAAAAAAAACTAAGTTTTATGATTGGCACGATAAAAATATCTTCATCATTGTTGGGTTAGTTATGGAGGAAGAGACCTTGGGCCAATGATTTGGAGTTGTGGAGGATTTATGAAATGGTCACATTTATGCCATAGTGTTGGGCTTGGTAGAGGAGAGTGAAATAAATTTTGATATGCAATCTTAAGGCTGGTGAGCCCTGCATAATTTGGCCCAGTATGAAATAAGGTCCTCACCAGCCAACAACCGAAAATCCCTCCTCAGATACTTCACTATCATATTTCCCTTTAGGGTGGAGGTATTCTCATGGGAGGAGACATCTCTTCTCTTAGCCTCTACTAGCATTTTATTTTACTTCTCCCATGGGATCAATCCTCCTACAAGGTCCCAATAGTTGGGCATTCCATCTCTAACACTTTGCTCAAACTTCGAGTCAAAAATAGTTACATCCTTTAGCAATTTTTCTAGACATTACTTGGCCTTATCTCTAGAAGCTTCCTTATAGATGATCTTAGAGACCTCCAAGATTGCAGTTACCTGGTCTACAATATCTATGGTTCTCATTTCGCTAGTTGGTTTTTCATTAATATAATGAATGATTTTTCAGTTGTCTCAACATTTCTTCCATCCTCCTCCTTGGAAGATAAGATAAATAACTCATAGTCCTTAACTGCAATTTCTTCTCTTCCATCAGGATTATATTCTCCCATTTATTCTCCACCTCTGTTATTATTTAATCCCATATAATTTTTTTGTCCTGGAGGAGGTACATGTTACCTTTCAACCTATTTTTTAGTTCAGTAATTTCCTAGTTTGCAGTCTAAGGATTTTTCGTGATTATCTCTATGTTATTCCTACTAGTCTCCAATTGTTTCTCCTTTTGTGTGACAGCACTCTTAGAACTATCCAGATCCCCCTACACTTTATTGAGTTCCCCTTCAAAGAGCTACAACTGGGTGAATGTCTTAGTGAGTTTCTCAGTATGATTTTGTGAATTCTCTAGTACAATCACTGCACAAATATGAGAGTCAATTCATTGTTGGAGATATGCCACTTGTTTCTTGAGGGCCACTACTTCATTATTCTAGTCTATCAGCTCCTTGGCTAGAATCTCTTTTTCTCCTTCCACCTGGGCTAATTCCCTGGAATGCACATGTTCAGTAGTAGGAATATTTAACTTATGCCTTAGTTCTTGGATCTCGTCCTCTTAACTCTAGATAAGAGTGTCTATCACAACTTTGTATTATTAGTTCACTCCTAGATTGACAATCAATAATTTGAATTTCTCATTTTGTAAATGCATAGCTCTAGAATTATCTCTCTCTTTCTTTAGCTTGGTGGCAACCTTCTCCAAAAACTTCTCATATTTGCTAATTGTCATAGGATTTTAGCTTAATTCGTTGTAAAGAATCTCTCTCACTTGTCTAGGAAAGTTGATTTTTTCGGGTAGAGGGACACTATTCATGTCCAGAGATACATCCACATTCCTAAATTGTGAGCCTGGTGGGAGGGAATGTGTTGAGGGATGATGTAATGAAAAAATCATTTGATTCCTCTCCAGGTCCATGGAAGCTATAAGTCTAGTTTGGTAAGGGACCGAATGTGATGTTAGCTATTATTGAATCTCCTCTTTGATCCTCTTGTTACTTTCTTATATTACCTTCCCTGTAGCCCAACTAGATCTTGTTGTTGTTGAGCTCCCAATAGAACTCTGAAGTGCTACCTATGTAGATGAAGAGGCATAAACCTAAAGAGGGTCTTCTAAGGTCACCTGGAAACCTGGTTGGTCCAAATTTGTCTCGGTCAACCTAGTTTCAACATCTTCATCAATTTTTTCTTTGATTTTGTCCCTTTTGTTGGAGTGAACTTCTTCCATTTACACATCTCCAGTCTCTTTCCCATTCCTATTCTATGCCTTTTCCTTTACATTCATAGTCTCAATCTCCATGTTTGTATTAATACGCCATGAATCGAAGTAAGCCTTCCATTCAACTTCGGGCCTATATTCATGATTTCCTTTTATTTGAAATGATTCCATGGGGGTCATAGTGCCAAATGTCTCGCATTTAAAAATTTAGTTCCTTTAACAAATCTTCAACTCCTTGAAAGGCTTGTCTAGTATTTACAATGGAAGGACCTATTGGACAATTTGAACATATAACCTTTCTTGGCATGAACAAAGTGAATTTGATCCACATGTAGGTTATGCCTGATGAATTCCAGGGAAAATATTCTCATGGGCATAAAAACAGGTAAACGGTAAGGAGGGAGCTCACACCCATAAACACTAATTTCATTGTAATCATTGAATAAGTAACAATCACCCACCCTGGTGTCTTTGCTGAGCTAGATGATTTATTTTTTCTGAGGAATAATCCTTGGGGGAGAGACATTATGGATAATTTTGTATGCAGGAGACATATAAGTGGATATGAAATGAGAATAACTCTCATTGTTGGGTTTCTTCCCTAACATCAACATCCCAGTCAAAGAAAAACATTCTCTGTTTGTGTGAATCCATGATGGAGACCTAAGTATTAAAACTCATCCACATGGGTGTACAAGAACAAATAAAAAGAATGGAGTAGTATCTAAAAAACGAAGTGATAGGAAAATGGTGCAGCTAGAATTTCATGGATTTAGCTAGGAAAGAAGGTATATCAAAAAGATGGCCTAGTTGCATCATCACTCTCAGAAACCTTATGAAAACTTTGGTGACATTAGTGTCATAATCTTCCCCAAAAAATGGGGAAATCATCGTGATGGGTTGTACAACTTTTGTAAACATAGGTATGGGAAAATATTCAGCAATGGTTAGGGATTCGTGGCTAGGAACCAAAATCATTTGCAAGAAATATTGTTGTTCCCCTCATAGGAGAGTGTTATAGTTGTAGAACATGGTGGTTTTAGTAATTTTTTTAGAGTCGGGAGAAATTGGATACACCATAGCCTTTTGAATTAGTTATGGAGTTATCTCAAACATCTTCACTCCAGTGGACGATATGAAGCACATTTTGTCTTAAACATAGGATGAAACAAACCATGAAACAAATTATGTAAAATGATATACAAATGGTGCAGTTTTCTAGTACAACCTCGACTCTACTAACCTAAAAGGGCCTTCTCCCTTAAAATGGCGGTGATATATGTCAAACCAGAGGTCCAACAGGTGTTAGAGGCATGGTGAGTCATAGATTTGAGATTATGTCCATGAGTGGCTCAATGTTCGAAGAGGTTTTAGCCTCTCACGATTTGGGAGTTTTAGGTGCAAGATTTTTCTTTTTGATCATAAGGATAAAACTATAAGTAAAAGGCGGGCTTGCGGGTTACCTGATTGATCGGGTGAATTTTGAATGAACGACGTTGAGGGAGCTTTGGACTATATGATAGGCGAACAACGTCGTTGAACAGTGGAGCGGCAGGAGGGCTCGAATGTAGGAAATATAATTTTAAATTCAAACAGTTAATGGGTCGGATTTTAATACGAGGGAGAAATCAATAACGTGATGATAGGTGAGCTCATGAGGAGGTGACAAGTGGTGGAAGGTGATTAGGAGGGAGACTAGACGACAAATGGATGGGGATACCTTTACCATTTACCGTAGTGCTCGCTTGCTGACATTGATGGCACCAACTAGGGAACTATATGTATAACTTGAAACCTTATGATTACTCACATTAGATTAAAACTTGAATTTAAAATTCATCCATTAGTGAAAATGTAGACCCGCAGTCACGCAATTTTGGTTTTTGTATTATTTTCTTACGGGGTGTTTAATGCGATCAAGAGCTTTGTTTGTGTAACTAACATGGTACTATAGATTGCAATAATAGATTGACTAGTTTCATTGTAAAGAAATCATTGCTCATTTGACAAGTATTTGTGCCAATGATTCATGTCGACTAAGCTTCAATTTAAATCATGTCAATCACACATATTAATAGCCATGTTTGTGTTTTTTTTATAAATCCTTGTATAACCATACTATTAAGCTATGAAATTTCCTTTATTACATAAATTATTATCAAACTACATTTAACATAACATCATTAAACTAAAACAAAATTATACAAAATATTTAATGTGTCATGCATCATATGAAATACAATACCATTACAAATGTAAACAAAAGGAAAAAGTCATTAAATATTTAAGATTTTATTTTGCTTGGCATCTTTCCAAATTTCATATACCCTATCTCATTCTACCAAAGTCATGTTAGTGACATTGGCATAAAGGAATTTAATGTAGCTAATAATTGTTTTATTCTTGTTACATTCTTGATTGTGAAATTTTATGGATGGTTGAATTGACACGAACATAATCATGGTGTGTGGTACAAAAACTAATGTCAATTCCCTATGGTCAAGTGACCACTGATATTTAGTTTTATATTCATGAAAAACTTTTGTTGTACATTCAATTTTATTTTCTTTGAGTACTAAATTATCCCCAACTAGTGAATCATATTGCATGGTAGAGAAACTAGTGTTGGTTACTCATGGTTTGGCTACCATGTATACTTAGTTTTCCCTTTATTATGCCTATGGGCGTGTCTATTTTGAAATAAGGATTCCCAAAATTTTAGAATATTCATGGTAGTATACCCAAATCAAAAGCTGAGATTTATCTCCAAAATAATCATGCCTTTTTTCCCCTTTTAATCAAATTGATTAATTAAAAAAATGTCAAATAAACAAGTGTGATATGACTTTTCGGGTGTTTGGTATTGATAAATCATGGTATTGGTCCATGGTATTGCAACACAACCTATTTATAGATTAAGAATTTGCATGATAAAGTGGGGAAAATATCAATGATTAACAATATTGTTCCATGGTGTTCTTTTTTTGGTTCACGGTCCTCGGAGATTGATGACCACTACGTCATAAAAACTGGAAAGGAAATAAATGAAATGAGTTGAATAACAAGTAGCTCACAGGTGAGTAATGCACCTTGAGACTGCACAAACTAGACCATACACTCTACATTAAATTAATCAATGATACAAAAATAATTACATCTCAAGGGAATAGGGAGTTGGGAACAAACTCCTAAAACCTAGGAACTAATCCTAACATAAGGAGTTGTGTTACAACCATATAACCATTTCTCCATTAATACAATATAATATTAATTATTTTAAACTCTCCCCCTTAATGAAGAAAGGATTATGCTGTAGTCCTAAATTCCCTCTAAAAAAATCAAACTTCACTTTCTCAAGAGGCTTAGTAAAAATATCAGCCACATTGTCACATGCTTTACAATATTCAACAAAGATTTCTTTTGATTGGAATTTTTCTCTAACAAAGTGAAATGGAGTATCGATGTGTTTCATGTTCTTATGAAACACTGGATTGTTTACTAGCTTAATGGAACTCTGGTTGTCACATTTGATGACAGTTGCCTCTTTCTTCTCTTCTCCTAAATCATGGATAATCCTTCTCAACTAGGTAGCTTCACATGTTGCTATGCATAATGCTTGGTACTCAGCTTCAACTGAAGATAAAGACACAATTCTCTTCTTTTTACTGCTCCACGCTATGACCCCAGATCCAACACTAAATTCATAACCTGTGATAGATCGTCGATCATCCAGGTTACCTACCCAATCATAGTCTGAAAAACCTACTAAAACAACATCATATGTATCAGTGTATAAAATACCATAATTAAGTTAGTACCATGAAGATACTTCAACACACTTTTTGTTGCCACCTAATGACTTTCAAGAGGTTTAGACATGAACTGGCTCAGCAGACTGATAGAGTATGCTAAGTCTAGTCTAGTTGTAGTTAGATATATCAGACTACCAACTAGCTACCTATACAAAGTGGCATCCACCTCATTAGAGCCATCATCACTGCAAATTTCCAGATTATGTTTCAAAGGTGTTTATGTTGTCTTACACTGATCCATTCTAAACTTTTGAGCAACCCTCTGACATACTTCCCTTGAGTAAGGAAAGTCTGGCCATAGTCTCTCCGTACTTCTAGACCTAGATAATAATGTAAACTTTCGAGGTCTTTCATTTCAAAAAATTTGAGGCATTTGCATTAACTGTTATAATCATGTCATCCACATACACGTAAATCAAAATAATCTGCATATGTTCATCATACATGGTATGCAGATTTGGATCATTCATACTCCTATGAAAACCAAGTTATAAGGAAAATTAATCAATCTTCTCGTACCAAGATCTGGGTGCTTGTTTTAAACCATAAAGTGCATTTTGGAATCTACACTCTAAATGTTCCTTCCCTTGCTTAACAAACCCTTTAGGTTGCACTAAATAAAAATCTTCCTTTAAATCACCATTTAGGAATGAAGACTTAACATCTAATTGGTGTAGCTTCCACTAATATTTTGTAGCTAAAGAAATTAACATTATAATAGTATCCAGTTTGGCTAAAGGAGCAAAGGTTTCTTCATATTCAATTCCCTCTTTCTATGAATAGCCCTTTAATACCACTCTAGCTTAAAATTTTATATTCTCCCATCCGCATAAAATTTAGGTTTGTAAAGCCACTTGCAACCTATGGGTATTTTTCCTTCAGGAAATTCAACTAGTTCCCAAGAATTGTTTCTAATAGTATATTCAAATTCTTCATTCATTCTAGCCCTCCTCTCATGAGATTGACTAGCTTCTTTATAATTTGTGGGCTCTATAACATTTAAAATGTTTGACATTAAAGCATAGTATTTCAATCTGGCTGGCAGTTGAGTCTACCTACCTGATCTTCTTCGTAAAGGACTCACATCAAATCTGTCTACTTCAGACCTTTGCGGACTTGAATTATTGACTACATCACATGTCTCTTCTTCTTTCTGTTGTTGCTGTTTTTTTTTATGCTCCTCACTTCTTTCTTCCATAAAAAATGGAATGTGCCATTCTTCAAGACTGTTTTCCTTGTTTCCTTCCTCAACCTTATCATGAATTATGACATCTTGACTTGCAAATACTTTATGAGTCAAAGGATTAAACAACTTATAAGCTTTAAACTCAGTGCAATATCCTAGAAAGATGCATTTCATGGCCTTATGATCTAACTTATTTCCATCTTCCTTGGAGATATGAGCAAAGGATTTTGACCCAAAAACTCTTAAATGATTCATTGCTGGCTTATATCCATAAAGTTCTTCAAAAGGAGTTTTAAAATTAAGACATTTAGTTGGACTCCTATTTTTTAAGTAAACTGCAGTGTTGATTGCCTCAGCCCAAAAGCCATTGGATAGACCCTTACCTTGAAGCATACTTCGTGCACGCTTAACCATGGTTGTATTCTTTCCTTCTGCAACTTAATTTTTCTACGGAGTGTGAGGCACTGTGAACTGTTAAATAATCCCATGATATCTGAAAATTTTCATGAACTCTCCCAACTTGTATTCTCCCCCTTGATCTGAGCAGAGAATCTTGATGAATGTAATGTTCCTTTTTCAGGAACATTGTCAATTGACAAGGAAATCTATTCCAAAGATGGACTGAAGGGGCATTTACTGGATTTGTCACCTTCACAAGGAAGGATGAACTCCAGAGGCTTCCTGGCCCACTACCAGACTCTATCTATAGAGTGATTTTCAAAGGACAATATCCCCAAGAGGGAATACAACATTATTGGGAATCTTGCAAGATAACCCAAAGATGTAGCTACAGCAATATAAAGACATAAACTGGAAATAGTAGTGAATAACATTATGCCAAAATGTATGAAACCCTTGAGCCATTTTATTATGAGATAATAGTAGCAAATGATACAATGGATATTAGAAGAATAAGACTAGAAGCCTTCCATGAAAATACATGCCAAAATACAAGTGTTGCTCCATAGCAGAATGCCCATGAATAGGGCCTGCACAGTCAAAAAAGGGAGACTGCTACACTGAGTGCAAAACATCATAGAATCTACATAGATATGGCTCATACATCATTAGGAGAGAATATCTAAGCTCCCAGTCACTACCTCAAGTAAATCCTAGAAGGATTGGCTGAAAAATGCAAAACTGCAAAAATGCCGGAGTTGCTGGGTAGCTGCAGCAACTCAATATGTGAAATGGAATGGAGAAAGTTGAATGGTTGAATCTGATGATGTGCCTTTCTCCAATGGTTTGTTAGCCACCTATAAAAATTGTCATACCAAATGGTGGCTAAATGATTTTGGAGCCTTCAAGGAACAGATTTTATTGCAAAAAAGTGTTGGCTCTTGAAGACTCTTAAAGGCCTCATGCCTCTGTCCAAAAGCTTCATTTTCTATTTCCATTTTATACTCTGAGAATTCTGCTAAATTCCAAAGAGAAAAAACTGCTGCAAAAACCATCATTTTCCCCTTCTCCCACTCACATCTAACCTTCATTTGCTCTCCTTTTTCCCCATAAATTTCCCCTATTTTTCATGTTTTCCTTTCATGAAAATCACCCTTCCATAGTTGAAAACCCATTTTTTAACTATTTCGAACCCCCCGATTCCTTTGAAAACCATGAAAAATTCATAAAAATTCATGTTTTGATTACAGGCTATAGCCCCTTTGGCTAAGCCCCCTAACCACCTCCCCCACATGCCCTTACCATAAAAACCAAGTGCTAAGCCCCTCACAGCACTTATCGCATCGCTAAATTTCAAGCGAGCACAAGTCTTTTGTCGTGTTGCTTTAAAAGTTCCGATGCGATCGCTCGCTGTATTATAAACCTGCCTGATCACCTTTTTTCTTTTATAAAAAACGAAGAACCCATTTATCCAAAGTTTGTTATTAAAAACCAAATTCACATGGTTTAATATAAAAATGGGTAGATTAAGAAGACCCAATCACGCAATCGCGATCGGAGAATTCACAATAGGGTTGATCGAGAAGACCTGCATCAAAGTTCTAATGCGATTGGGTCTTGAGTGTTAGAACTTCCCCCCACCTTTGTTTCATATGACCTTCCCCGGGCCCAAGTATTAAAGATCCCGCACGCCAATCGCATTGCACAAATTCAAAGTGCGCAAGTTTTTGCCATCATCCAAAAAGTTCTAATGCGATTAGCCTTTTGTGTTTAAAACCCCGATCGCATTTCGTTCCCGATCGTTCTTTCCCTTTATAAAAACATTAAACCCACTTTTCCGAAGTTTAAATGAAAAAACTCAAGTCACGTGTTGAAATATTTTAATGGGTTGATTGAAAAGAGCCGATCGCACAATCGCAATCGGAGAAAATACAATGGGTAGATTGAAAGACCAGGCCCGATGACCCAATTGTGATTGGCCCTTTTATACACGCCCCGGGCATATTACATTCCATAAAGACCATAGGCCCCGCATTCGGGCGCCTATCATATATGTATATCCCGATTCATTTAAAAACCTTTGTTTTTGTTGAAAACTTTGGGTTTCATATGTTATAAAGTTTTTCTGTCGGTCCACTCTAGAACTAATCCCCACCGTTGATCGAACGTCGATCAAGCAGCCATTGCTCCGTTACATCGCAAAGATCAATCGCACGCATTTTTTTCATCCCTCCTATCAGCCAGTCCTCTGATTCGTTTCCCACCTTCGATCCGATCCTCAGATCGACGGCCATTGCTTAATTGCCTCGGCCCTTTCAATCGCATCGCAAACTTACATCGCGTCCACTTTCTTATTCCGCCGATTGACCTCTCTCCCGATTTTTTCTCCACCATCGATCTGATCTGCAGATCGACGGCCTGCGCTCCATCGCATTGCATGTTTCGATCGGCCCATTTGCACGCCACCCCCGATTGCGATCCCCCGATTGTAATCTGTCGATTGAATCTGGACCGTCCACATGTCCAATTCGGATGGTCCAAAATCACTCTTACTTATTCTTTTTCACACTCTTCTTCTACCTCTTTTTGAGTAAATCTCCACCGTTGGATGTTTTCATCCAACGGGCACGCTCCTCTCCCGCCTTCCGGAGCAGTTTAACCCATTTCACAGGATTTCTTAACTATTTTTATGTGTTTTGCAGGTGTTTTTTATGGTTTTCCATTGTATAATGAAGAAGGGCCGAAGGCTGGGAAATACGTTTTCTGTGCCTTTGAGCTATTAAAGAGAACCATTCGCGGGGTTTCATTTAATGTTTTACCAATGTTTCATGGGCATTGATACCTTTAAAAGCCCAGTGGCTCTACACATTGACAAGACACTGTGGTTCAAAACCGCATTTTAAAGGAGTATAAGTTTGAAGAACGGAGCGCAGCAGAGATGAAGACTAAAGACAAATTTAGGGAACTATGGCTTAAAATAATGATCAAAAGCTTGTTCCCTACATCCAAACACAGTCAAAGGAAGTTATAAGTGTTTGACAGGCAGAAAGGACCTCCACCGCTGCATTTTGAGGCGAATTGATTCCTCAACTACCATAAACGCCACCTGTGCCTTAAAAGAATTGAAAACAGAGGCCGAAGTTATTGATTAAAGAAATATCTGCCTCCACCACTGCTAAGAAGTTAATTCTGCCACAGGAAGTTAATACAACAAATATCTTCAGGATTACTCCACGTTATGCAGAGCCTGGAAGTCAACAAAACTCCCACCGAGTTTAAATATTAATTGTAAAAAAGTTAATGCAGAACCACCTGTAAACTTCTTCATCAAGCCTCTCAAAAGGCCGAGAAGTCTTCACTCTGTATTAATTTTCCTTGAGATATTTTGTTAGATCTCACCTCCTCATCTTCCTATAAATACTGTTGTGGAAGAAGAACAGTTGTTGGTTGTTGTTTGATCACAGGTTGTAATACTGAAACTCTCTGAAATAAATACATATTCTGTTGAATTTGAATAAAAAATTGAAGTTTTGGAGGTCTTGATGATGTTGTTGCATGCTTGTCCCTGAGAAGGCTCTATCATTGGATCCATGAGCTTGGCTGTTGGTGAAGTATTCTGAATTGTTTATGTTTTTCCCCTGTTTTCATTATGTTCCATAATTTCTTACTACAATAGGATAGAAAGTATTAGGCTAAGAAATGACTCTTAGAAGCACCTTAGACCTGTTCATCCTTCACTGTTTTATGTTTTCTTCTGCTGAAGTATTTTAGAGGCTTTAATCTTTCTCTTTAGTCTTCATGCTTGTTTATTTCCTTAATAGTTTGAACAGTTGGTTTCAGCATGATTTATGGTTTTCCCTGCTTGTCTACTTCCACTTAAAAAACTGTTATTGCAGTCTCCCTTTGAAGTTCTTTGCTTATAGTGAATCAAAGAGGTCTATTTTGATCTTGCCCTTTGTCCTCACTTAAACAGTTGGCTTAAAGGTCATTATAATTATGATCATAGATGTTTTTAGGTGTTCCCTCTTCTATGACTGTAATTATCAGTAATCTTTTATGTTTTCTAAGTCCTTTAGAATAAAATCTTTGAGGAAATAGGGTGTTCCCCAAATCTTATATTTCATTTTAAAAGTTGTTTTGAAATCATTATTTGCTTGAAGGTGTGATTTGTAGAATTTATGGTTAGCCCTATCTATCAAAGAACTCTTTATTGTTTCAAATTATGCTTTCAAATTCCCTTTGTTGAGAATTCAATTTCTCTTTCCAAATCATTAATGTTCATCCCATTCCAAAAACAAAAGGATCCTGTGGCCAAGTTAGATTTTCCCTTTGATATCCCATATCCTTTGATGAGTTTTCCATGACCTTATTTTGACTCCATTGCCCAATGAACCAGATGTTTCTCCATTCTGTGTATCTTTCCTAGACCTTTCATGTTCTGCTGTATCAATTCAATCCAACCAAACAAACAAACAACACCTGCACTTAATAACTAGTCTAAAATCAATATTATAAGCACACAAGATAAACTTTTGCAAACAAACATTTGAGAGATCCCTCTCTGAGAACAGGAGGACTAGATCCTGTAACTCTAAATATTGGTTCTGATGTTGCCTTGTCTTTTGATTTGCCAAACTATCAAAACATGGGACACTAACAAGTTCTCCTAAAATGTCGCTGATCCCGACACAAGAGAGTTCACTGAATCTCAAGAAACACCTCACCGTAAATATGCCTCAACAAGAACGCAATCGAATATGAGAGAGGGTCCGAGGCTTCTAATGAGTGGAAATGGTTAATTCCCTACCAATGATAGGAAATAAGCTCAAGAACCATCCTCACTAACCTCCTGTATAGAGAACTTCACTCCTCTGAAAGATCACCTCGAAATGGTGTTGTAGGAAACCTCCAGCTGAACACCCTGAACACTTTGCACAAATAACTGCCATGTAGCATGCACGCCGATGGAGCAGCCCCATGCATATGGCCTCGAATGCGTAACATGAGGATGAGCAATCCTCATGACCGCCACTAAGAAGGAGAGGAAATCCTAAACAGACTCTTATGCCCTAAGGTACCGCAGAACTCACTAACAAACACAGGTGTAATTTTTTTGAATAGACAAATAATCAAATGATCCAAGATAATCTCAATGGGTTGCATTTCCTCTCTTTTAAACACAAAGAAGTCTGCTCCTTCCTTCCTCTATAATTTTCCTCCCCCATGGAATATTTCTCCACTAACACTGTGTTGTCCCACTTAGTGCTTTCCAACTCATGCCAACATAGTTTGACTTGGTCAATTAGGCCTTATCCATTTTCATTTTAACCTCTTTCACATGAGGGTGTGAAATCCAGCTCCATGATGATCCCTTTTCACATTGTAATGGATTGTATTCCTGTTTATTACATGAATGGGTCACTTTGCCCATTTTTATTCAACATAATGAAAATATGCAACTATAATGTTCCATTTTAGCTTGAGGCTAAAATTGGGAACATTGCAGTTCTCCCCTCCCACATGGTGCTTGTCATCAAGCAACTGCATAGAGAGAAAAAAATTTCTCTCCCTTATTTTCCTTGGCCTCCTCATCAACAATCCCCACCACTGCTCAAGATATGCTGCAATAAATCTCCCCTCCAATGCTCCTTCCCAAGTATGCAAACCGAAATGGTGTACACTCTGAAAAGATAAAAGGTGTAGGTGGAAATCTCCCTGTTGAACCATGGCCTCCTCAAGGTAGGAGTAATGAAATGCATGGGAAAATATAATCCCACTGATGATATCCTCACCCATGCTATCATCCAAATGAAGATCTTGCCCCCGGTTTCTGCAATGTGTTGGGGCTGAATGGAGATTGTACTTGTGCTTCTCAAGATGGTCCTCTCTCCATTTGAAGTGTTCATGGGGCTGCCTCTATCCTTGGGCTGAAATAGTATGGCCTCCAAGAATGGCCCAAGCTACCCCATCAAGAAAATTAGCCATGAAATGCCTTTGCAAATTCTCCAAGTGGCCCCTCCCACAAGAAGGTACAAGTAGCAATGTGGCAATCATGGTTTGCCCATGGTATCTCCTGCAACATAAAACATGTATAATGGGGAGAATCATGCTCCCAATGGGCTATACATACAATTTTTTTCAAGTAATGCTCCTCAATAGATATACAACATTAGAAATATATAAGGAGCAATATGCAATAGAAACAAGTTGTCAAATGACAACCAGAGAGTGGTTCCAAATATCACTCATGGAACCTGCACAGTGCCTCTTGGCCTGCCTCAACATCACAAATAACAAGTGTTGTACTAGCCACTTGTTTTTTTCCACAACATCTCCTCACAAGATGAAAGCATGAAATACAATTTGGTGCCAATGGTGTACACCATGAAGCATGTGGCTTCCCCCACAACCATCACAAAAATAGCCAAAATCAAGGCTACTAGTAGCTGCAAGTACATCATAACAAATGCAATAAGGGGATGATCCTCTTTTTGAGACAATAGGCTACTCATATGAAGTAAAGAGGTACAAAATGGGAAATGATACCTTCTCTACCATGTACTTGAGACCTTGAGCTGAAATGGCTCAAATGAATGCTCTCCCTCTCCTCCAATGAGTAAGGGAATGGTTGTGCCAACCTCTCCAAAATCAACCAGGCTATGCATCTATCCATATGCTGATATATGCCATGCTAAATTCCCTCCCAAGTGAACTCCTCTAGCAAAGAAAAGTATGCATCCAAGTGCATAGCTGAGAAGTCCTCATATGCTGCATGCAATAGTGTCTCCTTGAGACTAGAAGCCCTAGTCAAGAAGAGTTGGCCATGTGATAGATGATCATATCATCCACTAAGTATCTGTCATTTCCATCAAGGCCATCCAAAAATCATGCATGCACCAAGATCCTGGGGAATACTCAACCAAAGTTGAGTCCTCCATCCTGGATCAATCCTCCACAGAGACAGCGATGGTGTTCTACAATATGGTGCTCCATCACGCTACTGCCTGCTACCTTCACATCCCCTCATGCCAAGGTAATCTTCCAAGTTGCTGCCATGCCCATCATGCAACTACTCATGCTCAAATAGAAATGATGCTCTCTAAAAATTACCCTCCCATGAGATACTATCACCTCCAAAGAACCTCCCGATTGTGGGCAATGTAAGCATGAGTGGCCTCCATCTACTCCAATGCATAAAAGAGTCCTTCCTTAAAGGAAATATCATTTCTCTCACTAAATATGTGGAGCAGTCATCCTACATCATGAAGATGTAATCCTCCATCCCTGCAGAAAAATCTGTCAGTGCAGTATGACTGATGAGAGTGGGTGATGCTGAAAATCAGAGAGTGTCTCCCTCCTCTATGAGTCTATCCCAAACTCTCTGTGTTGTGCTGAACTCTCCCAAGGTTTCCACCCTCCTGAAATCAAGGTGTGAGGTCCCCAAATATGGAGCATCCAACCTCCTCTGTTGATCTAGTGGTCTCCTTGGTGCAATGTCTCCATGCAATGAGACACCATCATCAAGAGATGACTGAATATATGAATGTAGAAAACCCTCCATGCTTCCACTGTGCAATCCAATCATCATCTTAGGTCCATCAACCTCATAAAATAGATAGGGTGTGAGCTCCTCATCACATGATGTTGATCATCCTCCCTATCTCTTCCTTCTATCTCCATAGCTCTGCACCCTACCAACAATGGCACAGATGCATCATGAGTTGTGCCTTGATATCTTCATGGGAGATCCTGGGGAATTTCTTGAAAAGACACAAGAATCCCTCTATATGGAGAAAGAGCTCCTCTTTCCTCTACATGAGGCACTGGATCAACTCTAGCTATACCTGCGTAGTTTCCCTCCTCCTCATCAACATGTAAGGGAAACTCCTCCCAAAATTTGATCTCCTTTTGAAAAAGAGACCTCCATGCTCTATTGTGCAAGAATATGAGATGGATACCTTGCCTCCAACAAGGTGTGATGCAATATTTCAGCCTTCTCATCAAGGTTCTGAAGTGGATCTGAGTTTATGTTTCCTTCCCTTTTATGCAAAGTCTTGGTTTGTTTCTCTGCATTTGTTTCAGATTCCATCCTACCAAATCCTTCCATCATTGCTTCAATGAATCTGAAATAGAGAGAATTATTTGCATCCTCTAAATAAAATGACTCAAATATCCACCATGTATAGGCTTTACCTCTCAAGTGCAGCGCTGCAAATCTGATAGCATCTCCTTTGGAAACTTTGTGCTGCTGCAACATGGTCTTCAGCTCCTCTACCCATGCTTTGGTTGAACATGTAGGTGAACCTCTAAAAGTAGATAGAATAAATCTATCTTGATGTTGGCTCTCCTTCACCTTAGACTTGCAAAATCCATGAAGTGAGATGATCTCTGAATGCCGGAGTTTGAGACTCATACTCCTTCTGAAAATCTTCAAGAGTTTTCCTCTTGATCACCTATCCTTCTTTTCCCATCTCTTCCATGTCAAAGTTGCACCTGTGACTACGTTGTGCATCAAAGGATGTGACTGCATGTTCACATTCCTCATCAAAAACTCTAGAGTTTGTTTCTGCTTCAAACCCGTGTGGAGATTCTTCAAATCTCTCCCTTCTCTTTTGCTTGTGGCTCCCATGAAAGCCCTAGGTGGATTTAGGGAGAAGCTTGGCTAGCTCATCTCCTTTTCTCTTCTCCACAAAGTGGAGTCTTCCTCATCTTCTTAGATGGCATCTTGGCAAAGATCCACAGGCTGAGCCAAGATTATGCTCTGATACCACTGTAATGTTCCTTTTTTAGGAACATTGTCAATTGACAAGAAAATCTATTCCAGAGATGGACTGAAGGGGCATTTACTGGATTTGTCACCTTCACGAGGAAGGATGAACTCCAGAGGCTTCCTGGCCCACTATCAGACTCTGTCTATAGAGTGATTTTCAAAGGACAATATCCCCAAGAGGGAATACAACATTATTGGGAATCTTGCAAGATAACCCAAAGATGCAGCTACAACAATATGAAGACATAAACTGGAAATAAAAGTGAATAAAATTATGCCAAAATGTATGAAACCCTTGAGCCATTTTATTATGAGATAACAATAGCAAATGATACAATGGATATCAGAAGAATAATTCTAGAAGCCTTCCATGAAAATACATGCCAAAATACAAGTGCTGCTCCATAGCAGAATGCCCATGAATAGGGATTGCGCAATCATAGAAGGGAGACTGCTACACTGAGTGAAAAAAATCATAGGATATGCATAGATATGGCTCATACATCATTGGGAGAGAATATCTAAGCTCCCAATCACTACCTCAAGTCAATCCTAGAAGGATTGGCTGAAAACTGCAAAACTGCAAAAATGCCGGAGTTGCTGGGTAGCTGCAGCAACTCAATATGTGGAGTGGAATGGAGAAAGCTGAATGGATGAATCTGATGATGTGCCTTTCTCCAATGGTTCTCCCAAATGTCAGGCTGATCCCGACACAAGAGAGTTCACCCTCTGAAATCTCTGCAACACCCTCATTGCAAATATGCCTCAACAAGAATGCAGTCTATGAGAGGGTCTGCGCTGTAACTGATGGAAATGGTTGGCCTCCTACCAATGATAGTGGAATAAGCTCAAGAACCATCCTCACTAACCTCCCGGAAGTAGAGAACTTCACTCCTCTGAAAGATCAGCTCGAAATGGTGTTGTAGGAAACCTCCAGCAACACCCTGCAACACTTTGCACAATAATCTGCTACAGATACTGCGCTGATGGAGTAGGCTGATGCATATGGCCTGAATGCTGGAATATGGAGGATGAGTGCAATCCTTCATGAGCTACTCAAGAAGGAGAGGAGATCCTAAACAAGACTCCCTCGTTCCCTAAGGCACTACAGCTCTACTGAACAACAAGAGGCATCAATTTGTCTGAATAGACAAATAATCAAATGATCCAAGTTAATCTCAATGGGCTTCCTTGCTCCTCTTTTAAACACAACGAAGTCTCCTCCTTCCTTCCTCTAGAAGCTTCCTCCCCCATGGAATATTCCTCCACTAAAACTGCGTTGTCCCACCTAGTGCTTGCCAACTCATGCCAACGCAGTTTGACTTGGTCAATTAGGCCTTGTCCATTTGCATTTTAACCTCTTTCACACATGAGGGTGTGAATTCCAGCTCCATGATGATCCCTTTTCACATTGTAAGGGATTTTATTCCTGTTTATTACATCAATGGGTCACTTTACCCATTTTTTTATTCAACAAAATGAAATTATGCAACTATAATGTTCCATTTTAGCTTGAGGCTAAAATTGGGACATTACAATGAATTTCCCTGTCTTCTTCTCCACCATATTCTTAAATTCTTTAAAGCATTGAAATTTCTAGTTCTTTTTGCTGATAAAGTATATCCAAGAGAATCTAGTGCAATCATCAGTAAAGAGTAAAAAACAATATGCACCACCTAGCAACCTAGTCTGCATAGGTCTGCATACATCTGTATGCACAAGCTACAGAATATTCCTTTTCTTCCTACAAACATTCAAAGGAAACTCATCCCTATACATTTTCCCTAATGAACATCCATCACAATCTAAATGAACATTATGAAAAGAAGGAAGTCCATCGACCATACCTTTCCTTTGAAGCAGGATGAGATCTTGTAGGTTAAGATGAATGAATCTCTAATGCCAAATATTTTCGTTGGTCAATCCTTTGAAACCAGAGCTTGGTGTGGCATGCTCTTGAAATTCAATATATACAGGCTTCCCACATGCACTCTTGATGCAACAGGTTCCTTCTTGTTGTCCTTTATAGCACAATATGTTTTGAAGAATTCAACTCGTAGGTCTTGATTTGTTATCATTGACACAAAGATTAAGTTCTTCTTGATCTCAAGTACATACATTACATTTTTAATATGCCTGATATCTCCACCAGGCATCATCATCGAAATATCATCGTACCCATTAATCTCATAACTCTGTCATCACCTAGATAAATTTTAGCTCCAGAATTTGTTTCTTCAAAAAACTCAAACCAACTTTTATTACCTGTCATGTGTGCTTTCTCTGTTTATTTCTAGTCTCATCTGTCTGTCTCTTAAAACAAAAATTATCTTGATGACTAGTTTTCCCACGGTAAAAACATTTAATGCTAGAACCATTACTATTGTTACTTGCAGACATACCTCTGAATGGTCTCTTCTGAAAACCACCACTGCCTTTCTGTCCTTGTGGATGTATCCCTTTGTATGGATTCTTCTTCCCCATCAGAGCAAGATCGACACTCTCTGGTCTCAAATTCTACCGCTTCTCTTCTTCCTGTAACATAATTCCTGTCAGCTCTTCAAATGCAGGGGCTTTATCTCGTGCAGACAAGCCTGTGATGAACATCTGGTATTCATCCATCATCTCGTTCAAAGTAATTGTGACAAGATCGGAATTGGACACCTTCTCCCCAATGTCACCCAATCTTTCCTTCAAGTCCTTGACCCTTGCAATGAATCCAACAACAGATTCATTCTCCTCCATCCTCATGGAAAGCAACTTGCCTTTGAGTGACAAGATGTGATTGGTGTTCTGTGTCTGGTATAGATTCTTGAGCATCGTCCAAATCTTAGTGGATGATTTACCATTTCTAATATGTGGGAAAATATTGTCTTTAACAGACATATTCAATAAAACTTTTGCTTTACTCTCCATTTTATCCCAATCTTGTATGAGTGCAGCCACACTTTTTGCACTGTTCGGCGTTTGCTCATCACCACTTAAGATCGACCATGTGCTCGCTCTTTCAAGAAAAGTATGTAGCTTGAATTTCCAATTGGTATAATTGGTCCCATCAAGTTTTCTAGTCTTGTTGAGATAATTTTCTGTAAAATTATTCATTTTGGACTGATCAAATTCCAAATCCTCTGATCTTTAGTCGATTCTATTGAAGTGAACAATTACAAGCTACAAAAAAAAACTTCAACAAATACCAAAACCTAATCACAGATCTGCCACCCATCTGGCACAATGTCTATGACCAAAACTCAGATCAGCCATCGATCTGAAAAAAATGATGTGTCTACTACTTAGATCTACCACCAATCAAGAAAAATATCACGAGTAGAACCATAAAATAGGTCAGCACTCCCATCGGCTAAAATCTGCTCTAATCAAAATTTCGTTAAGGCTGCCTCTACCAGTGCTGGAATGACCCTAAAAAACGTGTTGATCTGTACTAATCAGTGCAACTATGGCTCTGAAAATCGCATTGATCAGTGCTGTTGTTACTCTGAAAAACGTGATGATCCACTTTGTGCTCAGTAAATTGAGACTTGTGAGAAACCATGTTCCTCCTGTGAGTAAGGTGTTTCTACAGACCACTTATACTCCATTATGATCACTGAGGCTCCTATGTGCACTGTAGCCATGAAGGCTTTGTAGCCACTAAGGCTCTGTAGGTAAATTAGGCTCATCCAGTCTGAGATCTAATACCATGATAAAAACTAGAAAGGAAAGAAATGAAATGAATTGAATAAAAAGTAGCTCACATGTGAGTAATGCACCTGGAGACTGCACAAATTGGAGCATATAATCTACATTCAATTAATCAATGTTACAACAATAAATACATCTTAGGAGAATAGAGAGTTGGGAACAAACTCCCACAACCTAGGAGCTAATCCTAACTTAAGGAGTTACGTTACCACCATGTAACCATTTCTCCATTTTTAATAATATAATTTTAATTATTTTCAACTCTATGTCCATGGAATATTTGTTCTAGGAAGATCCACCCAAAGGGATCACTTCCTTCTGCCTCAACCATGAAACCTAACCCCAAGAGTGTTGAGAGAATTGAGCCCATGGCCACTGAATAGAAAATGTACTACAACTATTAAGACTCGAACAACTAAGCTAACCCCTGGGGGGAATCTTGTTCCATATATCTTTTTAATGTATACTTGTTTAAAAAATATATTGATATGAAAGGAACAAAATGGAGTATAGTGGTGGAAGTCTCTCTGGTTTAGGGTTTCACAGCGAGGCAGTAGCTGAAAGACATTGGGTTGTTTTGGGGGAGGGGTTTCGTCTCTTTCTGGAAAGCAATGGCTACAACTAATCGATGGGGCTGGTGGGAGTCTCATCGCTAGAGGACAATGGAGGGGCAGCGGTGGAAAAGGAGATGCTCCCCCTACTCCCCTACAAACATGCTCCTCTACCACCAACACACAATGGGATTCATGCTCCGGAGGACTGCCACAAAGAGGGGGAACATAGACGCCTTAGGGCTGAAAAGAAAAATAATATCACAACAGATAGATAAATGCCCTTATCCTCCCGACCCTGTGGAGTTTTGGTTATCACACTCTACAGACTAGTGGTACTTTCGATGCTATATTCGAAGGTAAAGGTGTACAAATACCATGACTAGAGTGGTGGATGCAAGGGCATCCCATTTCAGTTGGTGCTAGGTCCATTTCCAAGGGTTTCTCTCCCCACACATGACGAAAGAAGACTCCGGGGCAAGGAGGCCTTAGGCGTTTCTTCCCCGATTATCAACACCTCTCGAGGCATGGCCTCCTCTTTTCTGACGCGGATTTCTATGACTTGCTCACTCCAGGTTACTAGCTCTCAGTGCTCGGTATTTCCTTCCCATTTTTCTAATTATTTTTTAGGGAACTTGAAAATGGGAGTTGTCTGCAGGGGAGGGCGACTTGGGGGTCGGGCCTTTTTTTTTTCCTCTGTTGTTACCATGGAGAGGGGAAAGGCCCTCCTTACTGTCATACCTATCAGCTGGTCTTTCGACCCCTAGACCTGGCTCTTCCCCTACAGTTTCCCTGGGCCCCCGAGGGATCTGCTCTTTTAGTCCATGTTGTGTTCTTGGCGAAGGGAACCATGCCTTGAAGCCCCAATACCAAATTCTTATTAAAACTGTAGATGGAAGACCATCATTTTGTGGGTTCGAGAATCAAAGTTAGTTTCAACACTAAAACAAAAAATCCAGTTTTCTACAGGCATCCCGGCTCAAAAACAAAGTATGATATTCTCAGGGAAAGCGCTATAGGAAATATTTCAATTCAAAGAATACCAAATTCAAAGAAACTCCACTATTTTTCTGAACTTAAGACTCAGAGGTGGCGTTCCAAGGACAACAACATCTACTAGATCAACAACAACAGGAAAGGGACTTCCCTCATTCAAAGATACCATGAGAGCGAAAGGCTCCACACAGGGGGAAAAAATCCACGACTGTAATTACCAGGACCATACATTGTCAAAAAGTCAAAGAAAATTCGATATTTGGCAGTAGAAATACCAGACGTAACTGGGTTGTTTGATGCATTGCAGTCAAAAGCTGTTATCTGCCGCTTTAATGGATACTAGCCAAAAACCAAAGAGCCGAATGCATGGATACACCAAAAATGGACCAGAAACTGCGATGTTTATCTATGTGCAAAAGGCATCTTCGTGGTTCAATTTGATAGTATAGAGGACTACATTTTTGCCACTATTGAAGGACCATGGTTCTGGGGAAGAGCATGCCTCTTTGTTACCCCATGGTTCCTTGGTTTTGATGCAAATTCAATGGTGGTTACTAAAATTCTTGTTTGGGTTAGCTTACACAACATGCTGCTCCCCTTTTGGCACCATCGGGTCCTAGAAAACATTGGGAACTCTCTAGGAAGGTTCATAAAGCTGGACCGAGAGAGAATGGACATAAGGATATTCACTTTTGCACGTATTTGTCTGGAGATGGATTTAAGCAAAGGCCTGCCAGATTGCATACATCTAATTCACAAAGACCTCAAGTGGTCACAAACATTAAATTTCGAAAACATGACTTTCAGATGCAGGGCATGCCATCAAACTGGGCACTTACAAAACACCTGCACATTATCAAAGAAAAAAAAAACCAAGAAGCCGCAAAAGAAGAAAGGTTGGCAATTTTCGGATGTGCCACTGTTAGATGAGGAGGAAGAAGAAACAAATGAAAACTAGATGCAAACAGAAATAGAAAATCAACACGATTCACAGGAAAAGGAAATAGAAAAGATGGAAGAAAAAAAGGAAAGCGTGGAGAAATCCTCTTCTCCAACAATTGTTGAACCCCAACAGGATGAGTAGATCGATGGACGTGGTGTGCTCGCCACTAAGCACACCACTAAGCGAGCACATGTATCTGGAAGTTCTGATTTTGAAAAAGATGTCCAACTCTCTTCTAGCATGGAGTTGGAAATTATACCCTCTGCTCCTTCACTAGATGGTTGGCAAAAAGTTGAAAAGAAAAAGGGCAAAAAAGATAAGTCCAGTGTTTCTGGCATTGTGTAATTTTAGTAGTGGGTTCAATACCTGTTCAAGCCCTGTTTCGAATAGGGCGTTTCTCTTATTATGGAATGTTGCGACATCTATGATGTAGCTATTTACTGATCATTAATCATAATTTCACGATAATAAGTCAACTTACCTTAATCAATAACCACTAGTAATAGTTATCCTCACTATTGGTTTAGAAATGATTAAAATCTAAATTATGATAAGTTTTTCTATCGACACACACACACACACACATATATTCAAAACTATCCATGATTTCTAGTCTTTAATTATAAGTATTAAAAAAAGCCAAGATTTAAGTGACTCCAATTTTTTATTATATAGTGGTACTTTTTTTTAAAATTATTATGTTGTAAGTTTCATTTCTAATAAAAGGAAGTTTAATTTTAATTTTAATAGAGACTTAGATATGACTTGTTCTAGAATTTCAAGGGAATATTCTAACACTCAAAAGAAAAAAAAAACTTGAAGAAAAACATCATTATTATAATTAGCACAACTATTTAAATTAAATAGTTAGTAAATATCAATAAACATCAATCATATCAAATATCAAAAAATATATATATATATATATATATATATATATATTCCCAAGAAAAAGATGGAATTTTTTATAAATATTTAAAAAAAGGCAAGCTTTCGCTCCTTCCTTATATTCATTTAAAAAAAATAAACTCTGAGCGAAACACGAAGTGTAAAACAACTTTTTAAATCATTCATCATCAATTTGATCCTTTTGGGAAAAATAATGAAAACATCGTGAGAAATGAGATGACTTTAAATTAACTTTAACGGTTAATATTTTTATTTGAATAGATATAAAAGTGGATACACAGAATTGTTTAATCAGCTTGTCAATTTGATGACATCAATTTAAATAGACACCACTAACCATGTGACGATTTTAAATAATTATATATATATAAAGGTTAAAATAAAATAAAATAAAGAATAGTAAATACCCATCCAATTTAACCTTGCGTACGTCCGCTTTTCAGCAGTCACACCAGGACGTCCGCTCTTGAGCAGTCACAATAGGACACCTATTCCAACCGCAAATTGTATTTGCCGCATAATTGCAAGTGGAATCTTTAAAAAAATCAACCTTTTCATAACACAGTAGACTAAAGCAAATTCACCAAAATTTAAAAAGAAAACGACGACAGATCCAAAGTTAAGAGAATCCGCGATAACTGCAAAAGGGCCGACCACACACTCGCAGGCTCTTGCACAGCCTCTCCTGTACCTTCATTTGTGTATATATACGCTCGCGCTTTCCCATTATGCTATGTATTCGGAAGCATTTTCTAGCTCAGAAATTTTCAGTTGTTTACCCTAATTTTCTTACAGTATTAAAGCTAGGAAATTTTCAGTTCTTTACCCTAATTTTCTAACAGTATTCAAACTCAGAAATTTTGGGCATAGCTGAACGTTTATGAATCCCATTGATTTAACAGGGGGCTTCCTTTCTGTTTAATTTAGCGGAATTATACAAATCCCTTTGATTTAACAGGGTGCTTCCTTTCTGTTTAATTTGCGGAATTAGAAGGTCTGGTAGGTAGGTGTTCGTGGGGTCAATGGAGGTTTTAATTCCTAACCTTCCAGACGAAATCGGTCGAGAGTGCCTGCTCAGAGTGACTTTCAAGTCACATGATAACCTCAAAGCTGTTTGCAGAAGCTGGAAGGCTATGCTGAGTAGCCCCCGGTTCTATGAGGACAGAAAGATCTCTGGGACTAGCGAGCAGTTTATCTGTTTGAGTCAGGCAATTTCTAAAGGGAAGTTAGCGGAGGATAACCGACAGCGAACGCCCGCTTATGGGCTAACTCTATACAACCCTCTGCAGGGTTCCTGGGATAGCCTCCCTTCAATTCCCCTGTTTTCCGATGGGGTTCCCCTCTTCTGTCACTGTGTTTGGGTGAATCAGAAAGTGGTTATTATTGGGGGATGGCATCCCTCCCACTGGGAGGCAATGAACTCTGTTTTTATCTACGATTTCAAGTCCAGTACATGGCGCAGGGGAGCCGATATGCCTAGGGTTCGATCCTTCTTCGCTTGCTCTGTTTCCCCTGATGGGCTTATCTATGTTGCCGGAGGACATGATGAGAATAAAAACGCTCTGTTGGCTGCAGAGGCTTACGATGTGCAAGAAGACAAGTGGGAAATTCTGCCTCCAATGAGCCAAGAGCGAGACGAATGCCAGGGAGTCTTTGTGGATGGTAAATTCACTGCGATAAGCGGATATGCCACAGAGTCGCAGGGTCGATTCGAGCGAAGTGCGGAAGTATACGATCCCTGTACAGGCGTTTGGAGCAGAGTGGAGAATATGTGGAGTATTGAGGGATGCCCCAGGTCCTGCGTAGCTGCTTTGGGGCACTTGTATTTCTTCCATAAGAAGCAAGTGATGTCCTATAATACTGAGCAGAACGTTTGGGAAGTTGTGGCGTCTCTTCCTGAATGTATGAATGTTGCTACCTGCGCCACAGTGTGGTGTAACAAGATTTTTGTGAGCGGTTCTACCAACAGTGTGGGTGAGCAGGTGTGTTATATGTTCGAGAGGAAGGAAGGAAACTCCACGACTTGGGTTCACATTGAGAGGCCACATGATTTTCTGGGATTTGTTCAGTCTGCAATAGCTTTAGAGTTGTGAGCAGATTTAGTTTAGTGTACTAGGTTTTGGAATTTATTAGGTAGCACAAGGGCATCGTGTGAAGAGCAGAGGGTTTAAATTTTCAATGTACTGGGATACTGCTCCATTCTCCGGGGATCTGTATAGCTTTTCTGGAAGCCCATTTTGTAAAATATCTATTCCCACTGCCATGTATTTCTCTCACATTGGCATTCTGCAGTTTATTAGATATATGTGAATATATTTCCTCTCAATCCGTCATCGCTCTTATTTCAGTGAACAGAATAAAATGTTGTTTTTAAAAGTAATTTTTAAAGTAAACCTGATTATTAAGTATGATAAGAATATATATACAAAATTTTGATGTAGACGCTTTTAGAATCAGTTAGTGTGAATATATTTCCTCTCTATTAGTCATTGCTCTTATTGAAGTGAACAGAGTTTAAAATAAAATGTCATTGCTCTTATTGAAGTGAACAGAGTTTTTAAAATAAAATGTTGTTTTTTTAAAAGTAAATCTGATTATTAAGTATGATAAGAATATATATACAAAATTTTGTTGATAATTACATTTAAGTATATTGGATGCTTTTAGAATCAGTGGGTGTGAATATATTTCCTCTTTATTCGTCATTTCTCTTATCTAAATGAACAGTGTTTTGTAAAATAAAATGTTGTTTTCGTTTTGTAAAATAAAATGTTGTTTTTTTGAAAGTAAACCTGATTATTAAGTATGATAAGAATATATATACAAATTTTTGTTGATAATTACATTTAAGTATATTCTGTGGATGCTTTTAGAATCAGTTAGTGTGAATATATTTTCTCTCTATTAGTCATTGCTCTTACTTAAGGGAATAGGGTTTTGTAAAATAAAATGTTGTTTTTTTGAAAGTAAACTGATTATTAAGTACATGATAGAATATATATACACAATT
This sequence comes from Pinus albicaulis, assembly GCA_034641835.2. Classification (NCBI taxonomy): domain Eukaryota; kingdom Viridiplantae; phylum Streptophyta; class Pinopsida; order Pinales; family Pinaceae; genus Pinus; species Pinus albicaulis. The sequence goes on along the minus strand of CM076576.1, from coordinate 774,189,836 downwards.
TTGTTGATAATTACATTTAAGTATATTATGTGGATGCTTTTAGAATCAGTTAGTGTGAATATATTTCCTCTTTATCTTTCATTGCTCTTATTTAAGTAAACAGGGTTTTGTAAAATAAAATGTTGTTTTTTTTATAATATATGCTATGAAGGTAATTATTTTTGTTCATATCATGATTTGGAATTGAGGGAAGGATAGTCCCATCCCCTTGTAGCTTATGCTATATATGCTATGAAGGTAATTATTTTTGTTCATATCATGATTTGGAATTGAGGGAAGAATAGTGTTAATGCTAAGGGGAAAAATGTTTATTCACTAATAAAATATTGTTTGAAGTTTTGTGATATTTAGTTGAGTGTAAATAGAATTTAGGAAAGAATATTTATTTACTAATAAAATGTTGGCTTAAAGTTTTGAAGTTAAGTGATATTTAATTGAAATTTTGAAATAAAATGATTTTTAATTAAATTTTTTAGTTGAATTTACCATATATACTTACCACTCAATTTCTATACATAAATTTTAAATTTAAAAAAATTACTAAACTCAAGAAACAAATCAAATAATCCACGGTTTATAAAATTTTCAACCCCATATATGAGAAACTTGTTAATTAAAATCATAAAATATAAACTTTATATTATTTATAATATATATGGAAATAATTATCAAATTAAAATTATTAATATTATTATATAAAAATAAATTATTGACGTTTATTATGTATCTATTATTTATAATGATGCTTTTATTTCACATTATTTATAAATTTCACAATGGATTTGGCTGAGTACTTGTGGAACATGCAGAAAAATAGTGTCATCATGTTTGCATTGAGGATTCTAAAGTCGTTGCTAAAGTTGATCACTTCCACCATAGAAAGTTGAGAGGCAATTGAAATTGAAAGACATGGTAAGAATCTCAACAGAGATGGTTGGAAATTAAGTAAGAGTTAAGACTTGGACTCTCTAGGTAATTTCTTTCCCCCTGGATTGAGACTCTTGATGCCTCTAGTTTTTTTATTTCCCTATCTTTGATTATTATCCTTATTATATTTAATATTTTTATATTTATTATATATTTTCTTCTCTCTTTAACTCTACATTATCCTATTATATTTAATTAAAATTTTATTTATTAAATAATTATTTGATATTATTAATTAATAATATTTCTAAACAATTATTATTTTTTAATATTTTATCCTAATAACTAATTAACTAATTTAAATAAAGGCTATTATTTAATGGCTAGTTCTCAACTTTAAATAATGGCTAATGGCTAGTTCTCAAGGACTCTTTCCGGGTAATGATGCATCTATACTATTTATTCATTAAGATCAATTAGCTTAATCCACCTTGTCTTTAAGATGAACCACATTAGATGGTTCAAAAAGTCAACCAAATCCTAATTCAAAAGACATTCATCTATATTTAAAATAATAATTTCTATTATAATTATTATATTACAAAACTCTAAATTTCATTTTAATTATTAAATAAAAACATAATATTTACAATGAAGTAACTAACACATTACTAATTAATATATACAAGTCAAACCATAATTATATTTATTAAGATGATTTCAATAAAATAAAAATAAAAATTATATATATATATATATATATATATATATATATATATATATTCTTAAATGAGGAATAAAATTTCCTTAAATGTATATTTTTTTTCATTCAAAAAGAATTTGCATTATGGAAGATTGGATCGGGCTAGATGTCTCATAAATATGAAATTACTCGCTATTTAGTCATTGCATGATAAGTATGTATGATAAAAAGAATGGTAATAACCATATAAATACAATTACATAATTGTTACAAACGTACATACAAATAACTTCATGGAAACTGAAAAATCTAAAACCATGCAACTTACATACCAAAATCTTCAAGCAAACCGAAAAATCGAAAGCCACGCAAACTTAAAAATGGCAGACGGGAGTGAGCAGAACCACAATACATATTTAAGGAAATTGGACTTTCCATCTTTGAAGTGTGGAATGATAAGTGTGTTAATAAACATGGCCGTTCTAAATATGTAATGAGAAAGATCTAAGCATGCCGTGCCATACTTTTCACCTCATAAGATCCGTAGGGAATGGGCCCCTCGTTTAATGTGATATATAAGCCATGAAGGTAAAAAAAATGATCATTAAGGTAAAATTTAATTTTCTTATAATTTTTTTATCAGTCAAGTTTAAAGAATAGAATAATAGAATACCTATTAACCAATAAAATGTTGTTTTTCTATATGAGATTAGACTAAGTTTAAATGTTTTATGGGATCAACCCTCAATCCTATTAAATTTAAAACAAATATACTTCATAAATATTTTTATGTGTGTCAATTACAACGCTTTCTAATTGTGTTCTGGAGAGTCCCATCGACATGAAAGTATGTAAAGGTTGAAAAAAGCGCGCGCCGTGCTTTGCGGGAAAAAGTTTATGCCTTTATTGGGACGGAATAGTTTTATGTTTTTTTTTTTTTTTAATGCGCTAAACCTTTTTATTCATCGCCTTAAATTTGTATTCCCCGTGGTGCCGTGATTATAGGTTGTTTTGTTTGGCGTCAAATTAAGTTGCTTGTTCGTTGCTCACTGAAATTTAAATATATAATTTTTTTTTGAAATTCTCTTTAGGAAAGTTGATGTTCCTTTATTTTTGGAAAATTTTAAAATTAAAATAATTAAATATAAAAATATATTATTTAAAATAAATGTTGAAATAATTCTCAAATTAAAACTATTAATATTATAATTATATATAAATAAATGATTAATATAAAAAATTATTAGAAAAAAATATATCAGTTTATCAATTTCTTGAGTTTATGATATTAAGTTTTTGGGTTTATTAGTACTTTGGGTTTATAATATTAATAATTTTTTGGGTTTATAATTTAATCCCTTGGGTTTACAATATTAATAATCTATTGGGTTTACTAATCCCTCGAGTTTATAAGTTCAGTTTATGTTATTCATGTTAGCGTCTTATACTTGATTGTAGTTGTAATTTTGCATATGAGATGTTGTAAATAATGTTCTATTATGAAATTTATTTCCAAAAGAAAAGAAAAACAAAAAGGGGATAAAAAATATATATGTGAAAAGAACAAAAAATAAAAAAAACATGAGAAAAAAGAAAAAAAATGAAACACCTCATAAAAAATTAAGTTTATAATGCCACAATGAATTAAAAAAATAGATTAGTTAGTTTAATCACAACGTTTAAACGTAATCACGTTGAATTAAATGAAGTTAGTTTAGGTTAGTGAATAATCAATCACATAGTATAATCCTGATTGAACTACATTGGTTAAAGTAAATATGAGATAACCACACTCTTTAAACGTGATTAATTGACAATCAAATAAAAAGAAATTGAAAACCTTAAGAAAAATAAAAACATGCTTGCAAATCGAAACACAACATTAGAGGTTAATTAAGTGTCTTTAAGTTAATAATCATTTTTTTAATCGCGATTAATTAAATGTAATAAAGTTTTTTCATGACATTTTGGTCCTATGTAATAATATGGGCACACATTTCAACGGGCATGATCCACACCACCCGGATCAATGACAGAGGATCATTTTCGGCCCCTCAAGCCCCTCCATTATTTAATCACCGAGGGGGGGGTCAAAAAAGGAAAAATCAATTAGCTATGTGGCAGCTCCTCACTACTTCACACCCCCCTTGCTTATTTCCTCTCATCACTCCGTCCCCCCTCCGAAAACCACTATCCCGCTCCCCCTTGCATTGACCGTTGACCCCTTCGCTCCCACACCAATAACCTCCAACCATGTGGACTTCTTGTCCCCACCATTGCTCCCATGTCATCCCTTTCCCCTCCACTGCATGTCTGCCACCTCACTTCCCTTTTGTTAAAAACAAATTCTCGTCACTTTTCTCCCCCAACACCATACCGCCATCTGGCACGCGTGACTCCACATCAACAAACTGTTATATAAATAAATGTTTCCTGTTCCCACGATAACAGATCCGCTTCGTTAAATAGTAAATAAGCAACGGTAAACCCAATTCTTCCATAACCCACCAAAATCCCATTTCATCACCTCCGTTCACTATTTCAAGATAATTAAAAAGTTCAAGTGCATAGTCAATTGAGAAGAGCTTCCCCCAACACCCAGTTAGTGGTCCACGCCATCACTATGACCAGTCAGCATAACTAGTCACTGCAACCAAGCGCTTTACCGTCAAATTTGCGTTGAATTACCAGTCTTCACCTATTTTTTCAGGTAATTCTAAATTCCATGTTCTTCATTTTCTATAATGGCACCTAAAAGAAAAACACCTAAGAACAAATCCAAGGCATCTTATGTCAATCCTATGCTGCCCCCTACCATAGACTTAGATCACCAACCATTAGTAGACCAAGAATACAAGATCACTGACAACAATTGCGATTTTGACCTATATGAGTTTCACGATTGGTTGAAGAAAAAATATCTTGACCTTAGTGATGAATTGGGCATGTGGGAATCCTCCTTGCCCCAATTCATTTTTCCACAAACCTATCACTTCCCCGATTTCATATCTTGGTGCCAATTTCAATACATCCCCAGCCATAGGGAAATTGTGACCCAAAAAGGTGGTATTCTCTTCACCATCACTCTTGATTCTATCTCCTAGATGCTTCAAATACAAAAATTTGACTCCCTGAAATATTTTTCAGTAGTTTCCCTCACGAAATTCTACAAAATCCTAACCTTCCCATAAAGAGGCAAGTTTTTTGAGGTTTTTCTACTTGAGGATGCACAAATACCCAAGAAGAATCCCCCATACTCATCCTCTATGTTTGCTGAGATGACTAAGAAAGTAATTGCAAAAATTTCATGCATACTTGTCTATCAATCCGATCAATGGGTTGATGAGGCCATTGTTGATTCCTTATCATTTCAATTGGTAAAAAACTACCCATTTTCAATTATAGTGAGTTCATTGCAGAATTAATTCATGACGATTTCCTTAAGTTCTCTACTGAGGGAATTTTCAAGTATACTTTTGTGTTGGTTTATTTGTTTCTTTAGCATCAGGCAGATATGTTTTCATTTTCCTTGTAGAAATTAAATGAGCAGGGTAAGCCAAAGTCGGTTGTCCATTGGACCTCTTTGGTGAGGAAAAACTCTACTATATACACTTTCTTAGATTATGTTGATCAATTCCTATATTCAATTGCCTTCTTGCTAAACATTGATGTAGAGCCCAAGATAAGACCAGATATACAAATAATTCTGCATCTAAGTGAGCAAACTAAGACAGAGGATTAGTATTTATACCAAAACTATATCGAGATCAAAGTTTATGGGTGTGAATTACCACCCTACAGGCTTCCAAAGTTTATTCCTATGAGGATATTCTATTTGGAATGTATAAGGCATATGATACACATGGATGATCTCCATTTTGTCGCGACCAAGAAAAAGTCTCAGTTCAAGATTAAAGCTCAGGTTAGGTCGACCATGGTGCAACGGTGCATTGTCACAAAGATGGTCTCAATATGAAAATCAACCATGATCAACCATAATCAACCATGATAAGTCTAGGGTTTACAATATTTATCTTAGGGTTTATATAACTTGGGTTTATAATATTAGTCCCTTGGGTGTAATATTATTCCATTGGGTTTATAATCCCTTGGGTTTTTAGTATTAATCCCTTAGGTTTATTATTCCCATGGGCTTATAACATCAATCCCTGGGGTGAAATTAATTAACAATAATTAATATAAAAAATAAAAAATAAAAACAAAATTTTATATTTTCTTCATAAATAAATAAATAAATAAATAATTATTTATTAATTAAAAATGAATGAATGAATTATTATCATTATTTAATTAAGTTTCATGTCACATCCATGTCACTCTCTAATAATTTCCTAGTTACTACCACATGTCATAAAGTAGAAACTACTATATAACAATCCTCCTAAACATTAGGAAATGTGCATGTACTCTAACCTACCCCCCAAACCACAACTATAGCGTGCACAATAAATGATCCTTAACAATTTTTAGTTTGTTAGGTACTAATGTATAAAATATAGATAAAAGTATGCTAAAAGATGAGGTAAAGAGGGAAAAACCAGTGGGAAGAAAATTGTCTCTCGAAATATAATGCATATTATGTAAATTCCTATGAGTATTGAAGGAAGTGAATGAAGTGAATTTGATGCCATATTTGTCCTAATCAGGCTTCTTATCAAGGGGAGAGGAACGCTATCACAAGTGTGGTTTTGGATGTGGGAATTATGTTCCTCTTTTTATGCATGAGACTAAGGATAAAATGTATACATAATGTAAAAATGCATGGGAAGTAATGGACCTATCGTAGTGGGTTTGTTGTCTCTCAGATTGTTCCTAGATATAAGAAAACATCCTAAAGGCATCTGATGAGGATTTGATGATCCTCCTTCTTTAGTTTGGAGATTGAGCCTCTCCAACCATAGGGGGTATTCCCTATGTTTAATGTTATCTATGAAGGGATCCAAATATTGTAATAACAATATCCTTTAATTAATGATAGATCATATTATAAATAAAAGAATGTTTTAAGTAAATATAGTTTGTAAGGCTTACAATATGTGAAAATTATTAAATAAATAAATAATTAATGAAAAAATGTAAATTCCAGATATGCATTAGGATTCATACTTAACATTATGGCATGGAAAGAAATTAAAGTTAGGATAATTAAAAAAAAAGAGAAATAAGAATGGTTAGAACATGTTGGCTTATATATATCTAATTCAAATGTGGAGTAAAATCATATGATATAATGTATCACGAAAAGGAAAAAACCTTCTTGCGGAGGTTTTTGTAGAAACCCCTATAAAAATAGCCCAAAAATTCGTTTGTAGTTGAGGTCACTAGAGGATGTGGTTGGGCAGATGTTTTAGTGGATGTTTTTTGGAGAAGCAACTTAAGCTAACATCTACAGAAGACCCATAGACCAAGGAAGTTGGGGAACTGGAAAAACAAAAGGAAGACATGTTCAAAATCAAAATTGAACAAAATAGACAGATTAGGGATATGGAAATGGAAATGAAGAAACTATTCAAGGAGAAGGAGTAGTCATCACAACTTGCCATAGTTCTAGTAACAAAAAATCCCATTTCAATTGCAGCCAAACATGAACATCTACATCGACAATTATACATGCATAGACCACATATTATTCAAATGATCTGATCAAAGCCATGAAAGACTTGCCCATCCAAGGGAATGAAATTGAAAAGTTGAAGACCCAACTTAAAACTCTGCAAGAGAAAAAAATAAAAATAGAAACTTCATATGTAGCAGAATTGCAGAAATCTCACAACCTCACTCAAAGGATTGAATAGTTGGAAAGAGAATCAGCAATGGCATAGGGAAAATAAAATATATGGATAGAGATAAATGAGGCCATGAATGAAATATGGCCCTCAATATAGATCATTTTTTAGTAGGAAGAGTTGATATAGAGATCCAAAGAAGTGGTGAAAGAAATAAAAGTAGATTTGGGGCAGAAGCATGGTGAAGCAACAACTCTGATAAGAATCTTGAATTCTAAGACTAAGGAAGAATTGGAAGAGTTGGGAATTCAAGATAGGATAGACACAATTTTGGAGGTAAGAAAGGTCATTGCCAAAAAGAACCATATGTTGAAGCTAGAGAACAAATCCCACAATATGGAATCCATCATTCAAAAGTTTCATAAAAAAATTGATATAATCAATAAAAAAATACTACCATGACTGATAGGAATATAAGATAAGCTGGTTATCTTAGAATTTTACCAACATAAATTATTCACTATTGCACGAGATAAATCAAAGTTTGCAGGCATAAAAGGGAGCAACACAGGGAAGGATTTTATGGAGGCTATGGATTTTGAATTATTCATTAAACATGAGATCAAACATCTATGTATCATTAAGTATACCTTCTAGAAGTATAAAAAAGTATATGAGACTTACAGGAACTTGATAAAACTTTCTATCCCAAGTGAAGATTGATGTGATAAACTATGTGAATCACTTGGGTAAAACAGTTTCACCTCCAACAATAAGACAATAGGGAAACACTTTTTCAGGTTCAGTCATTAACAATCATCCTCGAGAATAGTGCCAACAACCATAGTACTTTTAGATCTCTTATTTTTTTGTTCTATCTTTGTAAATTTTTTTTGGATATTTTGTAAAAGATATTGAGGTTTTCACTCAATATGTTTTTTTGAAATTTTTTGCATAAATACTTCAAATTTCGAAGTATTATTGTTGGGACTTGTATGAAGAAATAGACTTCTAATGTAAAGATGTTCACCAAGCCAAATCTGATCATTTTCAGTAAATGTAGAAATTTGTTCCAGGATTCACGTGTCAGATAAATTGGTGATGTTTTTCTTGATGTCAAACTATTTTTTCACTATTATTTCATGTACCTTTCTTATCTATGTTGTTTAGAGAAAATTATGTGTTGAACTTGTTTAATTACACTCAGCTCTGGCTTGTAAACAAAATTTATGTTTTCAACTGAAGTTTAATATAGAATTCATGTAAAAATGCTCTATGTTTAATGGAAATCTAAATCTTTTCTTCTAATACACTCCACAAATACTTTAAAGGGTCAAATTTTCTACTTACCTTGCCCTGCTGCACTTTATCTGCTAAAGATTTCAGACTCCATTGCCCAATGGTCCCATATTCCAAGTTTCAACAAAAAAATTCAAAACACAAACTCTAAACTTAAGAACTAGCCAAAAATCCTAAATCAAACAAAACCAAATCTAACATAGAGATCCCTCTCTGAGTTTAGAGGGGCTAGCTTCTAAACTTAAAAGTAGTTATGTGGTTACTTCTAGGTTTGTTTCACAACCTTAAGAAATTACAAAGTGATAACAATTCGATAGGGTTTAATATTATTCCCTTGGGTTAAATATTTTTCTCGTACACTTATAATCCATTCAGTTTCCTGTATCAATATTTATCTTAGGGTTTATATACCTTGGTTTTAAAAATATTTATCCCTTGGGTTTAATATTATTCCCTAGATTTTATAATCCCTTGGGTTTTTAGTATTAAACCTTTTGGCTTATTATTCCCTTGGGGTTATAATCTCAACCCCTTGGGTTTATTATCTTAAAGGTTCTTATTCATAGGGTATAATATAATTCATAGGGTTTAAAATATTAATCGTTGGGTCTAATATAAATCGACTTATTCAACCATGGTCCAATATCGCATTGTGACAAAGATTGTCTCAATATGAAAATCAGCCATGGTAAACCATGGTCAACTATGTTTATTTCAGGGTTTATAATATTTATCCCTTGGGTTTTATATTATTCCCTTGGGTGTTTAGTATTCACCCCTTTGGTTTATTATTCATTTGGGTTTATAATGTCAATCCCTTAGGTTTATTAATCTAAGGGTTCTTATTCCTAAGGTTTAGTATTATTCATAAGGTTTTTGATATTAATCCTTGGGTCTTATATAAATCCCCTTGGTTTATAATCATGGTTAACCATGGTCCAATGCCACATTGTGACAAATGTTTTCAATGTGAAAATAAACCATGGTCCAATGTTGCATTCTAAAAAATATTTTCTGCATATGAAAATAAATCGTGGTCAACCATGGTGCAATGTTGCATTGTCAAAAGGATTGTTTCAATATGAAAATAAACCATGATCAACCATAATCAACCATGATAAGTCTAGGGTTTACAATATTTATCTTAGGGTTTATATAACTTGGGTTTATAATATTAGTCCATTAGGTGTAATATTATTCCATTGGGTATAATCCCTTGGGTTTATAGTATTAATCCCTTAGGTTTATTATTCCCATGGGCTTATAACATCAATCACTTGGGTGAAATTAATTAACAATAATTAATATAAAAAATAAAAAATAAAAACAAAATTTTATATTTTCTTAATAAATAATAATTAATTAATTAATTATTATTAATTAAAAATGAATGAATGAATTATTATTATTATTTAATTAAGTTTCATGTCACATCCATGTCACTCTCTAGTCATTGCCTAGTCACTACCACTTGTCATAAAGTATAAACTACTATATAACAATCCTCCTATGTTAGGTCCCTATATTACTAGTATAGTCCCTTATTTTTGTTAGTGTAACCCCCTTATTGTTATTATTGTACCCTTGTAACCCCCATATTGTTATTATTGTGCCCTTAAATTATTATTGTTAGGTCGGCTAGGATTACATTGTGGCCCCATGGACTCCTATATATAGAAAGGAGGTTTTTTAATTTGAATGATCCAAGAATTGTTCATTCATGTAATGTATTGGAGGTTGCCCCCTTGAAGTGGCTTATTTATAAGACGTTGATATCTCTTTTCTTCTCTTTTTGGAGCTGGTTTCACAACATTTGGTATCAGAGCTTTGAGATTCTAGGGTTTTGCTGCTCCAAACAGGTCATCGTGGAATTTTCGCTATAACTTTTTTTCTATGAAGGTTCAGAATATGAAATTTTTAGAGTGCGAAGAAAAATCCTGAGGAATATCATCGCAAAATTTCAGAGCTTAGTTCGCAATATATTTGGAGATATGATCTGTGCAAGTTAGGTCATTTTGTAGGTTCCTGAATTTAACCTAAACAGGTCATCGTGGTATTTTCGTAATAACATTTTTTCTACGAAGGTTCAGAAGCTGAAATTTTTAGAGTGCTAAGCCGCAATCTTGAGGAACATCGTCGAAAAATTTTAGATATTTTTTTGCAACATTTTAGGAGATATGATCTGTGGAATTTAGGGCTTTTTGAGGCTCTTGAATTTCATCTCAAAGAGGTGATCGTGGGAAAATATTCATAGCTCTCTCTCTGAGCATCGGATTGGAAATTCGTAAATAGTGATTGCAAGTACATGGATTGTATTTTTTGGTCTATAAATTTCAGAGCCAAAGGAGGAAACAATGACACGTGGCAAGTCATACAAGTTTTCTCTACCGAACCAATCGAAAATTGGATCATTGTGGGAGATTGGACATAACTTGGCCTTGAAGTATCCAAATCAGATCAGACCCATGGCATTTGAAAGAAGCTTTAGAGGGCTACTACAGGGCCAAATTTCAGATATTAAGGATCCGCAATTATAGAGATAATTCAATTTCAATATCGAGCTCCTCAAAAGCAAGTAAAATATGTGTATTTTTTTTCCGAATTGCATAAGTCTTGTTTGAAGAATCAAGTTGAATTGATTCCAAGGGCATATTGTAGAATAGATATCAGTATTGGATTCTAAAATTGCCCCTAAAAATAATTCAACACCCATTAAGTTTTTAGAAAGCTCTACCATGACTCATCAAGATGAAGAATGACAACATGACATATCAAAATTACAAGAGCACGTGCAACAAATTTCGCTCTGGCAAAGAGAAACAAAAAATGACATGGAAGTTTTGAAGAAAGGCGTGGAAACTAAGATGGATGGTTTGAAGAAAGACGTGGAATCTAAGATGGATGGTTTGAAGAATGGCATGGAATCTAAGATAGATGGCGTGGAAGCTGGCATGGAATCTAAGATGGATGACATGGAAGCTAAGATCGATGAGAAAATGGAAAACATGAAGAATGATCTAAAAGAAGACATGGAAGGTTTGAAAAAGTTGATACAAGAAATATTTCCTATTGGTGAAAAGATAGTAGAGGAAACTCATGACGAGAAAAAAATAAATGTTAATCATGATTTCATAAAATCTAATGTTGGCAGGAAGAACCACCATATTCCAAAAATGGATATGAGGAAGTTTGATGGAAAGGATCCTGTAACATGGATACTACAGATGGAGCAATATTTTGATCTCCATAATGTGAAAAACACACAAAAGGTACGCATTGCAACTTTACATTTAGGACAAAATACATTTGTATGGTATCGATGGCTATGCTCCCGTAAAAAAATTGTCACTTGGTCAATTTTTATGGAGGAAATGATAGCACATTATGTGGATACAAAGAGAAAAACCTTCTTTAGCCAATTGATAAATCTCAAACAAAAGGGTTTAATGGGGGAGCACATTGACGACTTCCAAAAATTGAATATAAGGGTAACTGATATTCCAGAGGAACACAGGATTGATCTCTTCATAGGTACTTTAAAGGATAGCATCCAACATGAAGTTCGCGTTTTGGAACTTGATTCATTGGAGAAGGCATTCAGGTTGGCAAGAAAAATTGAATGTAAAATTATGGCGACAAGGAAGCCTACCACTCACTTCTATAAAGAGGAAAGTGTTGCTACTCCTATATTTCCACAACCTACAAGGTTAACACCACAACAATTGGAAGAAAAAAGAGCAAAAGGGCTTTGCTACAGTTGTGATAGAAAATACACTAAAGGTCATAAGTGTGTTGAGAAGAAATGATTTTACACAGATTGTGAAGAGGAAGAAGAAAATGAACAAGAAGAGGATATACACCAAGAACCAACACAAGAAGAGGAAGAAATGAGTCCGACCATATCGCGTAATGCATTGGCAGGAATTACCACTCCTAAAACTCTCAAGATAGAAGGACATATCAAGAAGAAAAAGGTAATAGTTTTGATTGATTCAGGTAAGGTAGCCAAGGAATTGAATTTTTTCATAATTTTTATTCATTGTAAGGTAGCCAAGGAATTGAATTGTTTCCTATACCCAACACCAGAATGTCAAGTGATGGTTGCAAATGGAGGAACTATAAATTGCTCTGGAAAATGCCATAATATCAAGCTAAACATGGGAGAATATGTATTGAATAGTACAATTCTTTCCATTCCTATGGGAGGTGTTGATGTTGTACTAGGAGTACAATGGTTACAATCTTTGGGGACGGTAGCTTTTAATTTTCAAGAACTTTTCTTGAAATTTTTTTCAGAAGGAAAGGAAATAAAATTACGGGGTATTGTAGGGAAGCTGGGAAAGATAATAAGCTATAATGTCATGACAAAGCTTCTAAAGAAAGAATAATGAGGCATAATTGCACAACTATGCTCACTAGAAGTTCCAACATCAAAATCATCTATTTCTGCAGATCTCCAAAAAGTCTTGGACAATCATTCCAAGTTTTTTGAAACTCCAAAAGGAATCCCACCTATTCGTGATCATGATTATGCTATTCATTTAAATCCAGGAAGTGTTCCTCCAAACATCAGGCCTTATAGATATCCTTATGTCCAAAAGAGTAAAAGTGAACGTATGATTGCAGAAATGTTAGAGGCGGGTATAATTCAACCTAGTCAAAGTTCTTTCTCTACTCTTGTAGTATTGGTACACAAGAAGGATGGATCATGGCGCATGTGTCCGGATTATAGGGAGCTCAATAAGCTCACCATTAAAGATAAATTTCCCATTCCTGTGATTGATGAATTATTGGATGAATTACAAGGAGAAATTTATTTTACCAAGTTGGATCTTCATTCAGGATATCATCAAATTAGAATGAATATTGAAGATATTCCAAAAACAACATTTCGAACTCATGAGGGTCATTATGAATTTTTGGTCATGCCTTTTGGCCTTACCAATGCACCTTCTACATTTCAAGGGTTGATGAATTCCATTTTCAAACCCTTCCTTTGAAAATTTGTGCTAGTATTTTTTGATGATATACTAATCTACAACAGGTCTTGGAAGGATCATGTTCAACATGTTGACAGGGTGCTCAAACTATTGCAGGAGAAACAATTATATGCAAAAACATCCAGATGTTTCTTTGGAGTACAAGCGGTGGAATATCTGGGTCATATTGTATCTCAGGAGGGTGTTAAGGTAGACCTTAACAAAATTAAAGCCATTAAGGAATGGAAAGTCCCCACAACCATAAAGAAGTTGCGAGGATTTCTCGGGTTAACAGGGTATTATTGAAATTTTGTTAAGAATTATGGGAGATTAGCAGCACCTCTAAAAACATTATTGAAGAAAGATTCATTTTCATGGACTCCTAAAGCAACTAAGGCCTTTGAATATCTTAAAGAGGCAATGTTCCTAGCACCAATCTTAGCTATGCCAGACTTCACAAAAACCTTTATTGTGGAATGTGATGCCTCAGGAAATGGAATTGGTGCCGTTTTAATGCGAGAAGGAAGACCCATTGCTTTTGAAAGTCGTCCAATCAAAGGAAAGTATTTACATAAACCTATTTATGAGAAGGAAATGTTAGCAATACTGCATGCACTAAAGAAATGGAGAACTTACCTAATGGGAAGACACTTCAAGGTAAAAATTGATCATGATAGTCTTAAAAACTTTTTGGAACAAATACTATCTTCGGAAGAACAACGAAAATGGGTCACAAAGATGTTGGTTTATGACTTTGAAATAATATACAAAACAGGGAAGCTAAATGTTGTTGCAGATGCACTCTCAAGAAAGAATGAAGAGGTGGAAGCATTTCTTTGTGCCATTTCTATTATCCAACCAGATTGGATAACCGAAGCAAGAGATGAATGGAAGAAGGACGAAGAAGTGTGGACACTCATTCAAAAGTTGCAGCAAGATTTTAGTACATCTGATACATTTAGTTGGAAAAATGATTCCTTATGGTACAAAGATCGCTTATATCTTTGTAAGAATTCCCAACTAAAACAAAATATTCTTTTGGAATTGCACACTTCTCGTTTAGGAGGACACTCAAGATTTTTAAAAAATTACCACAGGGTGAAGAAAGGATTTTTTTGGGATGGCCTTAAATTTGATATTCAAAATTTTGTGGCAGAATGTTTGGTTTGCTAGCCAAATAAAGTTGAGACAATTAAGACCTCGGGTCTTCTACAACCTTTATCCATTCCAAGTCAACGTTGGGAGGAGATTTCAATGGATTTTATCACAAGTTTACCTAAGTCTGAAGGAAAGAGTGTCATCATGGTGGTAGTTGATAGAATTACCAAGTATGCACAATTTTTGTGCATTATCTCACCCATTTAAAGCAAGTACAGTTGCTACTACATTTATGGACACAATTCAAAAGCTACATGGAAATTCAAGGTTATTGTGAGCGACAAAGATCCCATTTTTACTAGAAATTTTTGGATGGAGTTATTTTCTTGTTTGGGTACTCAATTAGCTCATAGCTCATCTTATCATCCTCAATCCGATGGTCAAACTGAGATAGTAAATAAATGTTTGGAAGGATATCTTCGTTGTTTTGTATCTGATAAACAAACACAATGGGTCAAGTGGTTACCTCTTGCTGAATGGTGGTATAACACTTCCTTCCATATTGTAGCAAAAATGACCCCATTTATGGCACTTTATGGATATCATCCACCATCCATCACATCATATTTAAGATAAAATTCGAAGGTTCAAGCAGTGGAAGATCACATCGAGCATCAACAAGAAGTTCTCCAACTCTTAAAGGATAACCTGAATTTGGCACAAAATCGAATGAAACAACAGGCAGATCAACATCGCAGTGAGAGAAGTTTTGATGCAGGAGATTGGGTATTTTTACGGCTACAACCATACAAACAAATGTCCCTCAAGCAAGCTAAGAAGGATAATAAATTATCGCCAAAGTACTATGGTCCTTACAAGGTGTTGCAAAAGATTGGTACTATGGCATACAAATTTGAGCTTCCTGCTTCTTCACGAGTGCATCCAATTTTCCATGTTTCATGCTTAAAGAAGGTTATAGGTGAAAATCTTCCAGTTCAAACAATATTGCCAGAACTTGATGAGGAAGGAAAAATCATATTGGAACCTGAAGCGGTCACAGAAACAAGAACTCGACAACTACAAAATCGATCAATTTCAGAGTATCTCATCAAGTGGAAGAACTTACCCACTGAAGATTCTACATGGGAGGATGAGGATTTTATACAAAAGCACCCAGAGCTACTCAAGTGTTGAGGACAACACTTTTTTGAAGGAGAGGGGCATGTTAGGTCCCTATATTACTACTATAGTCCCTTATTGTTATTAGTGTAACCCCCTTATTGTTATTATTGTACCCTTGTAACCCCCATATTGTTATTATTGTGCCCTTAAATTATTATTGTTAGGTTGGCTAGGATTACATTGTGGCCCCATGGACTCCTATATATAGAAAGGAGGTTTTGTAATTTGAATGATCCAAGAATTGTTCATTCATGTAATGTATTGGAGGTTGCTCCCTCGAAATGGCTTATTTCTAAGGCATTGATATCTCTTTTCTTCTCTTTTTGGAGCTAGTTTCACAACATCCTAACATTAGGAAATGTGCATGTACTCTAACCTACCCCCCAAACCAAAATTATAGTGTGCACAATAAATGATCCTTAACAATTTTTAGTTTGGTAAGTACTAATGTATAAAATATAGATAAAAGTATGATAAAATATGAGGTAAAGAGGGAAAACCCAGTGGGAAGAAAATTGTCTTTCGAAATATAATGCATATTATGTAAATTCCTATGAGTATTGAAGGAAGTGAATGAAGTGAATTTGATGCCATATTTGTCCTAATCAGAATTCTTATTAGGGGGAGAGGAATGCTATCCCAAGTGTGGTTTTGGATGTGGGAATTATGTTCCTCTTTTTCTGCATGAGACTAAGGATAAAATGTATACATAATGTAAAAATGCATGGGAAGTAATGGACCTATAGTAGTGGGTGTGTTTTCTCTCCGATTGTTCTTAGAGATAAGAAAAAATCCTAAAGGCATCTCATGAGGATTTAATGATCCTCCTTCTTTAGTTTGGAGACTGAACCTCTCAACCATAGGGGGTATTCCCTATGTTTAATGTTATCTATGAAGGGATCAAAATATTGTAATAATAACATTCTTCAATTAATGATAGATGATATTATAGATAAAAGAATGTTTTAAGTAAATATATTCTGTAAGGCTTAAAATATGTGAAAATTATTAACTAAATAAATAATTAATGACAAAAATGTAAATTCCAGATATGCATTAGGATTCATACTTAACATTATGGCATGGAAAGAAATTAAAGTTAGAATAATTTAAACAAAAGAGAAATAAGAATGGTTAGAACATGTTGGCTTATATATATATATATATATATATAAAATTGATATGTGGAGTAAAATCATATGATATAATGTATCACGACAAGGAAAAAACCTTCTAGCGGAGGTTTTTGCGGAAGCCCCTATAAAAATAGCCCAAAAATTCATTTATAGTTGAGTGCACTAGCGGAGGTGGTTGGGCGGATGTTTTAGTGGATGTATTTGGATAGTGTGTCTAAAATCTACAAACGCATTAGTGCTTTATTATCCATACAATCACCGATGATGCATATAACATGGTGCACCGTCGAAAATTTATTTATATACATATATAAAAACATGATGCACTAAATAACATAATGCACCAGTGCTTGAATAGTCAATATAACCAATACCCTTTACATAGTTAAACATATTGGTGTACACTAGTAAGGAGCATCACTATAGTTTTAAATTTCTGAGAAATGCGGTGCTATCTTTCAACGAAAACACCTATGCAGTAAGCTTAAAAAAATTCCCTAGGGCACCTTCTCAAGAGCATCACTAGGAAATTTTTAATTTCTAAACAAATAGCAGTGCTATTTTAAAAACACAACACCGATGCGGTACTGTAGAGGAATGCGTCGAGGCATCTCGAGAAACGCACCACGATATTTTTTAATTAACAAAATGTGGTGATTTTGGTTATATCATGCACCAGTTCATTTTGAGAAACAAAGAAACGCACTGGAGGGGGGTTAAATAAAAAACCCTCCTAACTGTAATTTTCATTTTTACAATCTAGAGTGTGGGAGAGCTCTAACGAACTGGTGCCACTCTTGCCACATGAAAATGCCTCAACGTTAGTGCTTCTCTTACTCACCATCCTTCCTTACCATGCTCACTGTTTGAGTTTTTAATTTTTTCAAACCATCCTAAATTTTATTTTTCTTCATTACGTGTCCACAGTGCCTCCCCAATGACCAAATGTCCAGGTAATGTTTATGATTTTTTGTAATTTAATTTTTTAGCGCATTAGAATTGAAATTAGGCTAAAATTTCCATTGATTTTCAAAAAAAGAATATTTCACCGCATTGTGCATTCAATATATTCGGTTCACACCGATAACAGTGTGCCCTGTAAATTTATAGGGTGCATCAAAATTTCATGCGTGAATATGACACGTTGTTGTTGTTGCGGTGCGTTTTGTAAATGAAAATTCACTTTAATGCGTGAATATAATCCATTCAGTTTCCTGTATCAATATTTATCTTAGGGTTTATATACCTTGGTTTTAAAAATATTTATCCCTTGGGTTTAATATTATTCCCTAGATTTTATAATCCCTTGGGTTTTTAGTATTAAACCTTTTGGCTTATTATTCCCTTGGGGTTATAATCTTAACCCCTTGGGTTTATTATCTTAAAGGTTCTTATTCCTAGGGTATAATATAATTCATAGGGTTTAAAATATTAATCGTTGGGTCTAATATAAATCGACTTATTCAACCATGGTCCAATATCGCATTGTGACAAATATTGTCTCAATATGAAAATCAGCCATGGTAAACCATGGTCAACTATGTTTATTTCAGGGTTTATAATATTTATCCCTTGGGTTTTATATTATTCCCTTGGGTGTTTAGTATTCATCCCTTTGGTTTATTATTCCTTTGGGTTTATAATGTCAATCCCTTAGGTTTATTAATCTAAGGGTTCTTATTCCTAAGGTTTAGTATTATTCATAAGGTTTTTAATATTAATCCTTGGGTCTTATATAAATCCCCTTGGTTTATAATCATGGTTAACCATGGTCCAATGCCACATTGTGACAAATGTTTTCAATGTGAAAATAAACCATGGTCCAATGTTGCATTCTAAAAAAGATTTTCTGCATATGAAAATAAATCGTGGTCAACCATGGTGCAACGTTGCATTGTCAAAAGGATTGTCTCAATATGAAAATAAACCATGATCAACCATAATCAACCATGATAAGTCTAGGGTTTACAATATTTATCTTAGGGTTTATAATATTAGTCCATTAGGTGTAATATTAGTCCATTGGGTATAATCCCTTGGGTTTATAGTATTAATCTCTTAGGTTTATTATTCCCATGGGCTTATAACATCAATCACTGGGGTGAAATTAATTAACAATAATTAATATAAAAAATAAAAAATAAAAACAAAATTTTATATTTTCTTAATAAATAATAATTAATTAATTAATTATTATTAATTAAAAATGAATGAATGAATTATTATTATTATTTAATTAAGTTTCATGTCACATCCATGTCACTCTCTAGTCATTGCCTAGTCACTACCACTTGTCATAAAGTATAAACTACTATATAACAATCCTCCTATGTTAGGTCCCTATATTACTAGTATAGTCCCTTATTTCTGTTAGTGTAACCCCCTTATTGTTATTATTGTACCATTGTAACCCCCATATTGTTATTATTGTGCCCTTAAATTATTATTGTTAGGTCGGCTAGGATTACATTGTGGCCCCAATAGGATTACATTGTGGCCCCATGGACTCCTATATATAGAAAGGAGGTTTTGTAATTTGAATGATCCAAGAATTGTTCATTCATGTAATGTATTGGAGGTTGCCCCCTTGAAGTGGCTTATTTATAAGACGTTGATATCTCTTTTCTTCTCTTTTTGGAGTTGGTTTCACAACATTTGGTATCAGAGCTTTGAGATTCTAGGGTTTCGCTGCTCCAAACAGGTCATCGTGGCATTTTCGCTATAACTTTTTTTCTATGAAGGTTCAGAATATGAAATTTTTAGAGTGCGAAGAAAAATCCTGAGGAATATCATCGCAAAATTTCAGAGCTTAGTTTGCAATATGTTTGGAGATATGATCTGTGCAAGTTAGGTCATTTTGTAGGTTCCTGAATTTAACCTAAACAGGTCATCGTGGTATTTTCGTAATAACATTTTTTCTACGAAGGTTCAGAAGCTGAAATTTTTAGAGTGCTAAGCCGCAATCTTGAGGAACATCGTTGAAAAATTTCAGATATTGGTTTGCAATATTTTAGGAGATATGATCTGTGGAATTTAGGGCTTTTTGAGGCTTTTGAATTTCATCTCAAAGAGGTGATCGTGGGAAAATATTCATAGCTCTCTCTCTGAGCATCGGATTGGAAAGTCGTAAATAGTGGTTGCAAGTACATGGATTGTATTTTTTGGTCTATAAATTTCAGAGCCAAAGGAGGAAACAATGACACGTGGCAAGTCATACAATTTTTCTCTACCGAACCAATCCAAAATTGGATCATTGTGGGAGATTGGACATAAATTGGCCTTGAAGTATCCAAATCAGATCAGACCCATGGCATTTGAAAGAAGCTTCAGAGGGCTACTACAGGGCCGAATTTCAGATATTGAGGATCTGCAATTATAGAGATAATTCAATTTCAATATCGAGCTCCTCAAAAGCAAGTAAAATATGTGTATTTTTTTTCCGAATTGCATAAGTCTTGTTTGAAGAATCAAGTTGAATTGATTCCAAGGGCATATTGTAGAATAGATATCAGTATTGGATTCTAAAATGGCCCCTAAAAATAATTCAACACCCATTAAGCCTTTAGAAAGCTCTACCATGACTCATGAAGACGAAGAATGACAACATGACATATCAAAATTACAAGAGCACGTGCAACAAATTTCACTGTCGCAAAGAGCAACAAAAAATGACATGGAAGTTTTGAAGAAAGGCGTGGAAACTAAGATGGATGGTTTGAAGAAAGATGTGGAATCTAAGATGGATGGTTTGAAGAATGGCATGGAATCTTAAGATAGATGGCATGGAAGCTGGCATGGAATCTAAGATGGATGACATGGAAGCTAAGATCGATGAGAAAATGGAAAACATGAAGAATGATCTAAAAGAAGACATGGAAGGTTTGACAAAGTTGATACAAGAAATATTTCCTATTGGTGAAAAGATAGTAGAGGAAACTCATGATGAGAACAAAATAAATGTTAATCATGATTTCATAAAATCTAATGTTGGCAGGAAGAACCACCATATTCCAAAAATGGATACGATGAAGTTTGATGGAAAGGATCCTGTAACATGGATACTACAGATGGATCAATATTTTGATCTCAATAATGTGCAAAACGCACAAAGGTACGCATTGCAACTTTACATTTAGAACAAAATACATTTGTATGTTATCGATGGATTTTCTCCCGTAAAAAAATTGTCACTTGGTCAATTTTTACGGAGGAAATGATAGCACATTATGAGGATACAAAAAGAAACACCTTCTTTAGCCAAATGATAAATCTCAAACAAAAGGGTTTAGTGGCGGAGCACATTGAGGACTTCCAAAAATTGAATATAAGGGTAACTGATATTCCAGAGGAACACAGGATTGATGTCTTCATAGGGACTTTAAAGGATAACATCCAACATGAGGTTCGCCTTTGGGAAACTGATTCATTGGAGAAGGCATTCGGGTTGGAAAGAAAAATTGAAAGTAAAATTATGGCGACAAGGAAGCCTATCACTCACATCTATAAAGATGGAAGTGTTGCTACTCCTAGACTTCCACAACCTATAAGGTTGACACCACAACAATTGGAAGAAAAGAGAGAAAAAAGGCTTTGCTATAGTTGTGATATAAAATACACTAAAGGTCATAAGTGTTCCGAGAAGAAATTATTTTACATATATTGTGAAGAGGAAGAGAAAGAAAATGAACAAAGAAGAGGATATACACCAAGAACCAACACAAGAAGAGGAAGAAATGGTCAGGCCATATCGCATCATGCATTGGCGGGAATTACCACTCTAAAACTCTCAAGATAGAAGGACATATCAAGAAGAAAAAGGTAATAGTTGTGATTGATTCGGGTAAGGTATGAGGAATTGAATTTTTTCATAATTTTGTTCATTGTAAGGTAGCCAAGGAATTGAATTGTTTCCTATACCCAGCACTAGAATGTCAATTGATGGTTGCGAATGGAGGAACTATAAATTGCTCTGTAAAATGCCATAATATCAAGCTATCCATGGGGGAATATGTATTGAATAGTCCAATGCTTTCCATCCCAATGGGAGGTGCTTATGTTGTACTAGGAGTACAATGGCTACAATCTTTGGGGACGGTAGCTTTTAATTTTCAAGAACTTTTCTTGCAAATTTTTTTTGAAGGAAAGGAAATCAAATTACGGGGTATTTCAGGGAAGCCGGGAAAGATAATAAGCTCTAATGTCATGAAAAAGCTTCTAAAGAAAGAAAAACGAGGCATAATTGCACAACTATGCTCACTAGAAGTTCCAACATCAAAATCATCTATTTCTGCAGATCTCCAAAAAGTCTTGGAAAATCATTCCAAGTTTTTTGAAACTCCAAAAGGACTCCCACCTATTCGTGATCATGATTATGCTATTCATTTGATTCTAGGAAGTGTTCCTCCAAACATCAGGCCTTATAGATATCCTTATGTCCAAAAGAGTGAAAGTGAACGTATGATTGCAGAAATGTTAGAGGCGGGTATAATTCAACCTAGTCAAAGTTCTTTCTCTGCTCCTGTAGTATTGGTACACAAGAAGGATGGATCATGGCGAATGTGTCCGGATTATAGGAAGCTCAATAAGCTCACCATTAAAGATAAATTTCCCATTCCTGTGATTGATGAATTATTGGATGAATTACATGGAGCAATTTATTTTACCAAGTTGGATCTTCGTTCAGGATATCATCAAATTAGAATGAAGACTGAAGATATTCTCAAAACAACATTTCGAACTCATGAGGGTCATTATGAATTTTTGGTCATGCCTTTTGGCCTTACCAATGCACCTTCTACATTTCAAGGGTCGATGAATTCCATTTTCAAACCCTTCCTTAGAAAATTTGTGCTAGTATTTTTTGATGATATACTAATCTACAACAGGTCTTGTAAGGATCATGTTGAACATGTTGACAGGGTGCTCAAACTATTGCAGGAGAAACAATTATATGAAAAAACATCCAAATGTTTCTTTGGAGTACAAGAGGTGGAATATCTGGGTCATATTGTATCTCACGAGGGTGTTAAAGTAGACCCTAACAAAAATAAAGCCATTAAGGAATGGAAAGTCCCCACAACCATAAAGCAGTTGCGAGGATTTCTCGGGTTAACAGGGTATTATCGCAAGTTTGTTAAGAATTATGGGAGAATAGCAGCACCTCTAACAACATTATTGAAGAAAGATGCATTTTCATGGACTCCTGAAGCAACTAAGGCCTTGGAACGTCTTAAAGAGGCAATGTGCCTAGCACCGGTCTTAGCTACACCAGACTTCACAAAAACCTTTATTGTGGAATGTGATGCCTCAGGAAATGGAATTGGTGCAGTTTTAATGCAGGAAGGAAGACCCATTGCTTTTGAAAGTCGTCAAATCAAAGGAAAGTATTTACAGAAACCTATTTATGAGAAGGAAATGTTAGCAATACTGCATGCACTAAAGAAATGGAGAACTTACCTAATGGGAAGACACTTCAAGGTAAAAACTGATCATGATAGTCTTAAACACTTTTTGGAACAAAGACTATCTTTGGAAGAGCAGCAAAAATGGGTCACAAAGATGTTGGTTTATGACTTTGAAATAACATACAAAAAAGGGAAGCTAAATGTTGTTGCAGATGCACTCTCAAGAAAGAATGAAGAGGTGGAAGCATTGCTTTGTGCCATTTCTATTATCCAACCAGATTGGATAACCGAAGCAAGAGATGAATGGAAGAAGGACGAAGACGTGTGGACACTCATTCAAAAGTTGCAGCAAGATCCTAGTACATCTGATACATTTAGTTGGAAAATGATTCCTTATGGTACAAAGATCGCTTATATCTTTGTAAGAATTCCCAACTAAAACAAAAGATTCTTCTGGAATTGCACACTTCTCCTTTAGGAGGACACTCAGGATTTTTAAAAACTTACCACAGGGTGAAGAAAGAATTTTTTTGGGTTGGCCTTAAATCTGATATTCAAAAGTTTGTGGCGGAATGTTTGGTTTGCCAGCAGAATAAAGTGGAAACAATTAAGACCCCGGGACTTCTACAACCTTTATCCATTCCAAGTCAACGTTGGGAGGAGATTTCAATGGATTCTATCACAGGTTTACCTAAGTCTGAAGGAAAGAGTGTCATCATGGTGGTAGTTGATAGACTTACCAAGTATGCACACTTTTGTGCATTATCTCATCCATTTAAAGCAAGTACAGTTGCTACTACATTTATGGACACAATTCAAAAGCTACATGGAAACTCAAGGGTTATTGTGAGCGACAGAGATCCCATTTTTACTGGAAATTTTTGGACGGAGTTATTTTCTTGTTTGGGTACTCAATTAGCTCATAGCTCATCTTATCATCCACAATCTGATGGTCAAACTGAGATAGTAAATAAATGTTTGGAAGGATATCTTCGTTGTTTTGTATCTGATAAACAAACACAATGGGTCAAGTGGTTACCTCTCGCTGAATAGTGGTATAACACTTCCTTCCATACTGCAGCAAAAATGACCCCATTTATGGCACTTTATGGATATCATCCACCATCGATCACATCATCTTTAAGGGAAAATTTGAAGGTTCAAGCAATGGAATATCACATCGAGCATCAACAAGAAGTTCTCCAACTCTTAAAGGATAACCTGAATTTGGCACAAAATCGAATGAAACAACAGGCAGATCAACATCGCAGCGAGAGAAGTTTTGATGTAGGAGATTGGGTATTTTTACGGCTACAACGATACAAACAAATGTCCCTCAAGCAAGCAAAGAAGGATAATAAATTATCGCCAAAGTACTATGGTCCTTACAAGGTGTTGCAAAAGATTGGTACTATGGCATACAAATTGGAGCTTCCTGCTTCTTCACGAATGCATCCAATTTTCCATGTTTCATGCTTAAAGAAGGTTATAGGTGAAAATCTTCCAGTTCAAACAATATTGCCAGAACTTGATGAGGAAGGAAAAATCATATTGGAACCTGAAACGGTCACAGAAACAAGAACTCGACAACTACATAATCGATCAATTTCAGAGTATCTCATCAAGTGGAAGAACTTACCCACTGAAGATTCTACATGGGAGGATGAGGATTTTATACAAAAGCACCCAGAGCTACTCAAGTGTTGAGGACAACACTTTTTTGAAGGAGAGGGGCATGTTAGGTCCCTATATTACTACTATAGTCCCTTATTGTTATTAGTGTAACCCCCTTATTGTTATTATTGTACCCTTGTAACCCCCATATTGTTATTATTGTGCCCTTAAATTATTATTGTTAGGTTGGATAGGATTACATTGTGGCCCCATGGACTCCTATATATAGAAAGGAGGTTTTGTAATTTGAATGATCCAAGAATTGTTCATTCATGTAATGTATTGGAGGTTGCCCCCTCGAAGTGGCTTATTTCTAAGGCATTGCTATCTCTTTTCTTCTCTTTTTGGAGCTAGTTTCACAACATCCTAACATTAGGAAATGTGCATGTACTCTAACCTACCCCCCAAACCACAACTATAGTGTGCACAATAAATGATCCTTAACAATTTTTAGTTTGGTAAGTACTAATGTATAAAAGATAGATAAAAGTATAATAAAATATGAGGTAAAGAGGGAAAACCCAGTGGGAAGAAAATTGTCTCTCGAAATATAATGCATATTATGTAAATTCCTATGAGTATTGAAGGAAGTGAATGAAGTGAATTTTATGCCATATTTGTCCTAATCAGGCTTCTTATTAGGGGGAGAGGAATGCTATCCCAAGTGTGGTTTTGGATGTGGGAATTATGTTCCTCTTTTTCTGCATGAGACTAAGGATAAAATGTATACATAATGTAAAAATGCATGGGAAGTAATGGACCTATAGTAGTGGGTGTGTTGTCTCTCAGATTGTTCTTAGAGATAAGAAAAAATCCTAAAGGCATCTCATGAGGATTTAATGATCCTCCTTCTTTAGTTTGGAGACTGAACCTCTCAACCATAGGGGGTATTCCCTATGTTTAATGTTATCTATGAAGGGATCAAAATATTGTAATAATAACATCCTTCAATTAATGATAGATCATATTATAGATAAAAGAATGTTTTAAGTAAATATAGTCTGTAAGGCTTAAAATATGTGAAAATTATTAACTAAATAAATAATTAATGATAAAAATGTAAATTCCAGATATGCATTAGGATTCATACTTAACATTATGGCATGGAAAGAAATTAAAGTTAGAATAATTTAAACAAAAGAGAAATAAGAACGGTTAGAACATGTTGGCTTATATATATATGTATGTATAATTGATATGTGGAGTAAAATAATATGATATAATGTATCACGACAAGGAAAAAACCTTCTAGCGGAGGTTTTTGCGGAAGCCCCTATAAAAATAGCCCAAAAATTCATTTATAGTTGAGGGCACTAGTGGAGGTGGTTGGGCGGATGTTTTAGTGGATGTATTTGGATAGTGTGTCTAAAATCTACAAACGCATTAGTGCTTTATTATCCATACAATCACCGATGCTGCATGTAACATGGTGCACCGTCGAAAATTTATTTATATACATATAGAAAAACATGATGCACTAAATAACATAATGCACCAGTGCTTGAATAATCAATATAACCAATACCCTTTACATAGTTAAACATATTGGTGTACACTAGTAAGGAGCATCACTATAGTTTTAAATTTCTGAGAAATGCGGTGCTATCTTTCAACGAAAACACCTATGCGGTAAGCTTAACAAAATTCCCTAGGGCACCTTCTAAAGAGCATCACTAGGAACTTTTTAATTTCTAAACAAATAGCAGTGCTATTTTAAAAACACAACACCGATGCGGTACTGTAGAGGAATGCGCCGAGGCATCTTGAGAAACGCACCACAATATTTTTTAATTAACAAAATGCGGTGATTTTGGTTATATCATGCACCAGTTCATTTTGAGAAACAAAGAAACGCACTGGAGGGGGGTTAAATAAAAAAACCCTCCTAACTGTAATTTTCATTTTTACAATCTAGAGTGTGGGAGAGCTCTAAAGAACTGGTGCCACTCTTGCCACATGAAAATGCCTCAACGTTAGTGCTTCTCTTACTCACCATCCTTCCTTACCGTGCTCACTGTTTGGGTTTTTAATTTTTTCAAACCATCCTAAATTTTATTTTTCTTCATTACGTGTTCACAATGCCTCCCCAACGACCAAATGTCCAGGTAATGTTTATGATTTTTTGTAATTTAATTTTTTAGCGCATTAGAATTGAAATTAGGCTAAAATTTCCATTGATTTTCAAAAAAAGAATATTTCACCGCATTGTGCATTCAATATATTCGGTTCACACCGATAACAGTGTGCCCTGTAAATTTATAGGGTGCATCAAAATTTCATGCGTGAATATAACACGTTGTTGTTGTTGCGGTGCGTTTTGTAAATGAAAATTCACTAGAAATGATGTGACTAATTGTATGTTAGTGCATCATGTTTGGTGAATTTATATTTACCAAGCACACAGCAAACTTAATATTTGAAAATATAGCCATACCTTGGTGCATTCGATAACCTAATCGTTATGTACTAGTGTGAAAAGGTTATCTATGCACAAGTTTTCCATACCGTTTGAACCAAAAGTGGTGCACCATACTTATGTGCACACAGATATCAGTGTGGTTATATTTGAAAGGACACTGACACTGGTGCATGACTGTGTATTCACTGCATTGATGTTTTTTTTTTACTTGAAATTTATGTTTCCTTATTTATAAATACATGTTTCATTTAATAAAAAGAATTGTATTTTATGTATGAGTCTGATGTATTTTATATTTCAATCATAGAGTAGAGATCTCAGTAAAGGGAGAAACAATAGGAGCAGGAGCAACAGGTAGACCCATACAATATGGTCTAAACATGGCAGTCTAGAGAGAGGGAGAGGGAGTTACACCCTCTCCCTATTACTGCAATGACCTAAGAGCTATTGAGTAATGTAGGCGTCCTTAAGTACTATGAGGAGGATACATCACTGAAGGTGCTCTCTGTCTTATTTTTGCATCTAATTAGCCAATTTAGTATCTAGGAGCAGACTTTCCTTGTCAGTCCTAGTGTGTGGTATAGGCTCACTAAGGAGGATATATACTTTATAACTAGAATATCCAGGAGAGGGGAGGATTTTCCCTAGTTGCTTAATGTCCCCCATGGGGTTTCAACTAAGATTCATCTTGCGTACACTCTAATATATGTCAGGTCTCATGTGGTATATCCATCATATTTTCAGGTCCATGGTGGAAAAATACATATTTATTATTTTTCTATAGAGGAGGTTAGGTTCCTCTTGTTATTAGTCACCACGATTGCAAACTCTAGTAGTGATTAGTAGTGTATTATTTTCCCTCTTTGTATTATGTTGATTCTTTGATTTAGGTATCATGTTGCATCAGATGGTCTGCCATTTTTTGGAGGTTGTTTTGTATGGCTTTAGATATATGTCCTGCGTTGAGACATGTGAGGGAGACCTTCCCTTTCACTTCCGATATTTTTTGTTTATTTTGAGAGGTTTCTAGAGATGAGGCCTACATTTGACCGTCACCCTCCTTGGTCAATCACTAAGGTCTGGATGTGCATGTTGGGGTAGATGATGCCTAAGAGAAGTCTGTCAGAGTATTTCTCCTGAGGCACTAGTGCTATTAGCTAGTAAAGATGACCAAGCATTTTTCGCATTTCTGTTTCCATATGCTGGGATTGATTGGAGAGGGTTTCACAACATCCTCTTCACAATGACCGAGACTCCAAATGATAGAGGTAATATTAATGTTTTATTTAAATAAATCTAGTTTAATTTTATTTTTTTAATGAATTAGAATAAATTTTATTATAGCAAGTTATTTAACTTGTTTTATTACATTGTTTGATGAAATTTTCTAATTAGTTTTTAGTACTATATATTTTGTAGAAATAGGCACAATCGATGGGGATATGCCTCCTCACTCATCGAATGTTGGAGGAGATGAATAGATGGGCGAGGCCCAAGAGGGTGAGGAACATATTCAAGGGGGCGTGGGCATTTGGGATGTAGGGTTGGTCTACGAGTTCAACTGGATTATTGTGACATATTGGCTAGAGTTTTGTTTTATGTGGGAGTTCGCATTACAAGGGCTTGAGACATCACCATGAATCCGATGTTCGTGGATCTGTACAAGGAGTTTCCGCATGTGACCATGTCTCCTATGCTAGATCTAGTAGGGTACTGACAGTAATGATGGATGCAAAGATAGGGACATCAGATGAGGGTTGTGATGATGATGATCAGGGTATTGATCATGATCATGATGGCAAGGGTGGTGATCATGATGCTTCTAGTAGTACCACCCAATAGGATCATGGTCATTATTGTTTCGGTGATCCTTCTGGTAGTCCACCTCCTCATCAGTTGCTTGAGGATGAGATTGCAAAGCTAGTGGATGTGCCTTATGTTTCCCCTAACAAAGCTGACGAGGACCCTCCTCCTCGACCTAAGAGTTCGCCATACCACATTGAGGGTGTAGTAGTTGAACATCCATCGTCTTTTACTGTAGACCAACCACCTCCTCCTCCACCTCAGCTAATATATATGTGGTGCATTTTTTGTGTTCAGGTTTATGTACTTCATTTATATGTTAGTTTTGCTGTGTATATTGTTAGGTCATGTTAGATATGTTCATTTAATTTGCTTACAGATAGATGTGTATGTGAATTAGAACAACTATTTGACATGAGATTTATATTAATTTGAGGATGTGTGTGGTGATGATGTTAGATTACAATGTTTCTGTTTTTTTAGATGTGATGATGATGATGATGCCTTGTTAGATTATTAGATTTGTGTGCTAGAAAATGACATTTGTATGTGCTAGAGGTGTATATAATTAGATGATGGTAGTGAATTCAAATGTGTATCTTAGATGTTGTTTATGATTGTTTGATGGTTATCATCGTGGTGTTTATTTTTATGAAATAATATTTATTATAGATTATGTATTGGTGAACTTATATCAAACTTTTATATATGAAATTGCATGCAAAACGAATTACTTAAAAAAATGCAAAGATATTTTTATAAATTACAAAGTTTAGTAAGGTTGAAAATATTATTGTAAAATCACATTTAATTATTTTAGTTATTAATAGTTTATAAAATATTACATATCAAATCTATATTAAACATTGAAAAAATTACAAATATCCCTCAAACATTGAATTAGAAAGCAACTATTAATGGAATGATAATTCTCTCATTCTTTCTCACCAAAGTGAAAATATATGAAAATTTTCAATTTAAATTACTTTACTTTTATCTATATAAAGTATCTATAAAATTATGTTATTTAATATGGACATTGAAATATTTTACCTATGGTTGTCAGAAAAATATTTTTTGTTATATATATATATATATATATATATATCACATGTAAATGGAACAAAGAATGTATTACACATAATGTAATATCAGTAATAATATTTTTTTTCATGTGAACTAACTTTATTTTATTATTACTATTTTTAATTTGTTAATTCGCACAATTAATTTAGATTTAATATAAGTTAAAAAATTCTATGTTTATAAAATTTAATTTATTCCCAAAGTTATGAGATTTTCAAGCAATCTAAATTTAATATCTATAGCAACTCTTACAAAATTTTAATTATAAATTTCTCTCTCTAAAGATGAGGATAAAAAAATGTAACATGATAAGGCTTCATGTGAAGTTACCTGTAGTTGAATATTTTCTCTATTATAAGTTATCCCTTAAATAGGAAAGTGATTTTTTTTCTAGTAATAAAGATATAACATTTTGATGCTATTTTCGTTCTTTACTTTCTACTGTATTGGTTTAACTTTAACTCTTTTTAATAATAAATATGAGTTAAATAATACAAAAATGATAATAAATGAGATTTAAACTTTTGACAAATAATATATTTGATTATTTCTTAATGAACAACTCATAAAATATTATTTTTTCCACATACTTATCACGAGATAGTCACTAAAATTCATGTTTTTCACATTTCTCCTAGCTAATATTACATCATGTTCACAATCATAAAGGTATGTATACTTTATATAATTTAGTTATAAATAAATAAAAAATAGTATTTCACATAATCTAAATAGGAGACAAAAATGCATCACCATGTCTATTTGAAAGTCAAACAAATGCCTCTTAATCACCATCACAAATTTGGTGCACTTGATATGTTCCTATTTGAGAAGTGTTGTGACCTTGAATCATAGATAATGTACACAATCGAAAATACTTAGTTTTAAGTACTGTAAAAATGTTTCCCCTTGATATCTTCCTATTTGAGAAGAGTTGTGACCTTGAATCCTTAATATCATAGATAATGTACACAATTGGAAATACCTAGTTTTAAGTACTGTAAAAATGTTTCCCCTGCAAAAAACGTGTAAAAACGTTTGTGAATCTTACCAATTATTTTGTAAAATGTCAACACGATGAATAAAAAATAATATAATTAGTGAAATAATGAAAACAAAAATATACAACAATAGTATAAATGATGAAATAACACAAGTAAATATCAGTCTCCATTGTCATCATCCCAATTATCTTCCTTGCTTGGCATGATAACACTATTGTTCTCAAAATTTTGTTTTGATCCAGGGTCATGTCTTAATACGAACCACCAATCCCTATTAAACACATTTGGGTAAAAAAATATATGTTTGCATTGTTTTGCTAAAACATAAGGCCCCCTAGCTTCATGCCACATCTTTCTAGAGTTGATAGATATCAACCCACTATTACGATATTCCTTTACATTATTTCAAGCAAAGGTCTCCCACCACTTGCACCTAAAAATAATATGTTGGAACAAAGAGAAGTTCACTTGAATGATCTCTTGTATCTTTCTAATGTAACTTAATGTCCCCTACATTAAGTTTTGATGGCGGTGGTTAGCATGACTAGATTGGTCAAACTCGACTTCCACTCCACAGTATTGTGTCATGCATCCATCATCGATATGCTCCATATGAAAATGATGTCCATATACGAAAATTAAAAGGTGAAATATGAAGTTAAAATTGTAAAGAAAGAGAATATAATTACTGAGTTGTTGCTCCCAATCCCTATGTTTAGTGCATCCTCTTCAGCACGTGAGTAATGAAAAAATACACCATATTTATCTTTGAATTGATCAACAACCCAATTGCTAGGGAATGCCATTGGCATATTTTATTTTAAATGATAATGTTACAATATGTCTCTACCATTAAACCAATTAAATTATTTCCTTTCATTGTCCCATTTCCTCCTCTTCTCTTCGTACAATGTGACCCACCGTTGTCTCACTTCCATATTGTAAAGAATGAATTTGTTGATAGCTTAAATTTTTGAATTTGCTGATGATCAAATAAACCAACATATATATAGTATGTATGAGATCAAAATATGCATTAATATGAAGTTTAGTGCACGAATAGTTATTTTGTAGTAATCTGACAAATGATAAGCTTTCGCTTTGATTTTTATATGTAAAATTAAGTGTTTATGGTGAAAATTGCAAGTGAAATGTTTAGGGTTTTTAGCCATTTATGTCAATTTCATTAACACATAAAAAAGCTATTGAAACTTAGTTTTGCAGAAATTAAAGAAGAAAGAAGACATCAATACCATAACAGTATCCACAAGACAACAAATGATGAAGGAGTTTATCCCTCCTTGGCTACATATCCTCGTCCAGCTCCCAATGTTGGGCCTCTTTCATTATGCTCAAAAATATGTGTTTACATAAAGTTACAATGCTTAGAATGAAAAAAAAATTGTCTAATGGCTCTAGAACAGTCAAAATCCCCTAGCTGGGCTCTTTCTGCACTCAAAAAGGTATAAATTTGACTAAGTTATGCTCAAGAGAATTTTTCCTGCTAACTATCCTCCAAATCACACCCACTTGCTAATTGTTCTAGAAAATCTGCCTTTTTTGGCCACGTGGGGCGACAATTTTTCCTCGCGCCGGTGAGATTCCTGCTGATTCGGGTGCAAATTTTTGAACACTTAAATGGACTATGTTGCCCATGAACCACATAAAAAGGTGCCAAGTGGTACAAATCCCACCAACGGATTTGGTTTGTTTGAAAAATCCCATCGATTAGTTTGAACCATGGTTGAGGTCGGGTTTTGGATTAACCGACGTGGTTTTCTTTTCTGAAACCCTGCCCAAGGCTGATTCCACTCCCCATCCACTCCAACTTAGCATGCAACTGTGGTTCATTGATGCGAAACCACCATGGTTTGAGGTAATGTTTGGTTAACATTTAACTTGAACTCATGAATGGTTGTATGTGACCTATCTCCAGAATCGTCGAAGTTAACCCGTAATGCCAACATTTAAAGTTACTATGACCCATAATCGTTGCCATGTGAAATGTTTGTTGGAAATTTTATTAGATTCCAGTTGGGCTGACCCCGCACCAACTCATAACACTTAAATTTGCCATGTATGTAATAGCCCTGGTGAAAATTCCATGTAATAAAAGTTCAAAATAATAACCATGGTTGATGAGACACTTATTACAAGCTGAATGTTGGGAAAAACATACTAGCGGGTGTTCATTTTGGTTATTATGGCAAAGGAATTGGAAAAGGCTTTAGAAAGGTATGAGGCATTAATTGGTATTTATTTATGAAAACAATGGAAAATAGGAGAAAAGGAAGGTGAAAGGTTACATGTTGCATGTGAGGATGAAAATGAAGAAAATAGAGGCCTCATTGATAAAAAGGCTTCTGAGGATCAATTGGTAATATTTTGCTCACTTTTTCGGAGCTCTCTCATTATTCTCTCTCTTCTCTCTCACTCTTGGACACTTAAAGCTTTTGGAGCATTTTGGTATTGGGGCAAGTGATCAGGAGCTCAAGTCCGAGCTATGGAAAAAGCTCAAAATTGAAAGTGTTCAAAATCACTTGAAACCTGAATGACCGAATAGGCCTCATTACTACGATCCTGGCGCCGTGAATGACACTCAAATCCGACATCGTATGTGAAAGTTATGCGGGTTTGAAGTTTTTAGTAAATTGCAAAAAATTGAGTTGACCAAGTTTGACTTTCAAATTGGAAAAAAAAAAATATTCCAAGGAACATTCCTGGAATATTCCTCAAAATATTCCCTGGAATATTCCATTCTGGCCTATCATATGCAAACAAGTGGCAAGTGCTTATTGGTCAATGTGTTGACTTTGGTTTTCAGTGGCCAATCGGAGGCTGCCATGTGGCAGGCTCAGAGGCTACCATGTGGCACCCAGGCTACATTTGGATGGTATGGAAATTTTTTTGTGAGTCTGTAGGTTTGAACCCTGGACCTCCTGCCAGCTAATAAAACGTTCCAACCAACTCTCCTATCCATTTAGTTCTTAACATTAATGGAGGACACATTGTATTTAAGGTTTGAATTAAATATGGGCAGAGGTTAAAGGGGCTAGCCCTTATGATGCAGGGGCATTAGGTTCCGAAAAATAATTTGTATTTTGTAGTCATAGGGGGGTCTTATGTTTTTAATTTCTTAGGTAATTATTAGTATTTTGAATAAATATAGTGAGGAATTGTAAATGTTCTCGAATCATTGGAGAACATGAGAGAATTTAATTAGTTGGGAATGTGAAGAGATAATCAGTTTCAGCAAATTTAGGGATTTAGTCTAGATTTAGGAAGTCTAGAATTTCAAGAGTTTTGTTGAGCATTAAGGGAGCTGAATTGATTTATTATTAATTTGTATAAATAAGCCTCAGAGGCATTAAGCAGATAGATCGACAGAGTGTGTGAGTGCTTCAGGTTTGGGTAAACAGGGGTTTGTTCCTGTAAGCCTACGGGCAGTTGAAAGGGCCATTTGATTTTGAAGATCTAGCCAAGGGCAAAAGTTTTGTAAGTGATTTAATTTTATATATGTGAAAGAATCTGTTTCTAAATTGTGTGTATAGGGACCGGTTTAATTCTATGTACGGAATTTGTAGAATTTCAATAAGAAACTGTGATGAAACTCTGTGTTGATTTTGGAATGCCTTCTGTATATAATTGAGGAAACCCATTTTTGTTGAAACAGGGTTGATTATGAGATTGAGGATTATATGGGTATTGTTTGGTTTAACTCTATGTAGAGAGTATTTTGAGTTCAATAAGCAATTGTATGACCATGCGTGAATCAATTCTGTGTTAAGGGTTAATGGTGATGTTTTGATTCATAAGCAAGCTGAATTAGGAAGGCTAATCACATATATGAAAGGATCAATCCTTTAAAGGATCAGTCATCCAAGAGGAGAATTGAAATTGAATTTCAATTCAGAAGTAAGCGTTGGAGTTTATATCGTATGGAA
This sequence comes from Pinus albicaulis, assembly GCA_034641835.2. Taxonomy (NCBI): domain Eukaryota; kingdom Viridiplantae; phylum Streptophyta; class Pinopsida; order Pinales; family Pinaceae; genus Pinus; species Pinus albicaulis. Next base: position 774,154,491 of record CM076576.1, on the reverse strand, counting down.
CATGTAATGAAGGAATTACCTATGTAATTATGTATACGCAATGAAATCCAGATTTGAATCACATCGGGTTTAATGTGTTTATAATGATGATAGAACCACATAAATGGAGTAAAATAATTCCATTCCTTGATTGAATACCCGAGAGAGGGTCAAAGGGTAAACTTGTATATGGAATTTGCGAAACATTGAAGGCAGACTCGTGAATCAGAGATCACGGCAAGTCCAATTGAAGAACGCGTTCTAGTGTGAATTGAAATGCGCGAGGGGTTATGGCACAATGGAATGTAATGTTGATGATGCGGTTGAAGTTAATGGATGAAGGCGGAACCGTGAAGACATAATTCAATTGAATTGGAGTTAAGTTTATGTGGAACTGGGAGTCAACGGAAGGTTGAACAGTAAAACTGAGTTTTGAAAACCAATGGGTTCGCATTAGTTTAAAATGGTAAGCATAATGTTTGAAAATAACGCGATAATGCCCTTCGAGTGACACGTTGCAAATGGTGGTATTCAGAAACCATTCATTTTGCGTGAAGTTGGAGAATTAACTCTTGGGCGCCTTTTTAATGCGATTGTCATTAGATGTGGATCGATGGAGATCGACAGCGCTCGCGCTGTCCAAGTTGCAAAGATGTTAACACAAGGTAAGTGAGCTGTGAGCCGAACAACTCTAAATTTTTGTTGGGTTTTGTTTTAAATCAAAGTCGAGGGTTATAAATCTTGAATGGTATAATTGAAATGTGATGGCGGAGATTATAATAAGGTAATAACCCTATGATTAGAGGATACGTTAATGTACCATGGCGAAGGTTCATATAAATGCATGTTGGTTATTTAATCAAAGATGGAAGTGCGGAGTTGTTAAAGCTGTGGTCATCATACTTAGACTCTATTGTAAGTCAAGTATTAACCTAATATATTTCATAAAGTGGGTTTTAGCCTATAGTTTGTAATCTTGAAAATTAAGGAAAAGAACAATTCCGCATATGCAAAGTTGATTGTTGAAATAAGTTGTGAACCATAAAAATTTATATGGGTTATTAACCAACAGTTTATGGTAATACCATTTGAAAGGTGCGCTCGTCTGTGAATAAGCCAAAGGAGGAAACCTTGGATAGAGTAGGTTTCAACATATGGTTTTATAACCTTTATTTGTAGAAAGCTTCCGCAATTATTTTTAAGTTTTTCCCAGATTGACATTTGTTTTGGGTACAAAATTTGGTGAATGCATTCTTACATGCATAGAGATGAAGAATGTGGGTTTGGTAGGGTGACCTGCCATCACCTTAGGGCTAGCCCCCATTCAACGTGACCACACCTTATGACCAGGGGCACGACACTGTTCAAAATTAACCGCCCGAAAACTGCAGCCATGTGGCCAACAAGCTCCACATTATATGCCACGGTTGGTTGATTTTACGGTTAGTTCAAACAGATATGTCAAACAGTTAAACCGGCGGGTTTAGTGCATGTGACCATCAATTCCCAAAATTAAATTCCATATCTAACCACCCGGCCAAACTGGAGCGCGCTACCAAAACTGGCAGATTTTTCCAAATTGGTCGAACTATCTGCAGTTCTCCCACATTTAGTGGGTTTTCACTTGACATTGGGCAGAAATGTTGTTTTGGTCATAACGTCTCCAATATTGGACCAAATTGGACGAAATCTTAGTAAATTTTGACTATTCTGAGAATTTTGGAGTGTTGGGGACAGGTTCCAGAGGTAGTAGAGGTGTTCTACAGCCATTTTTGCTTCAGTGAAGTATGGAGAGCCATTAGGGCCATTGGAGAAATGGAGCTGTATTGAGTTGTAACTCATTGTTTGAGGTGAAAAAAAACCCATTTTCAACTATTTTTCACCTTCTAAACCTAATGGAAGAGGTTTCATAACTGTTTGAAGACTTTCAAAGCCTGAAAAGCTTCAGGGAAGTTTGGAGAGCCATCAGCGCCATTGGGAAAATGGAGCTGTATTGAGTTGTACCTCATTGTTTGAGTTGAACCAAAAACCATTTTCGATTATTTTCTACCTTCTAAACCTAATGGAAGAGGTTTTAGAACTGTTTGAGGACTTATATAGCAAAAGAGCTTCAGAGGAGTTCAAAGAGCCATCAGGGCCTTGTTGAAGAAGGCACTGTACTTGGTAATTTTTCACTTTTTAGTGAATATGGAAAAGAAATTTTAGCATTTTCATGTCTTTTGATTCTATATTTACAGTCAGATTTGCTTATTGAGGCACTTTTAAACTTGTATTATCATTTTGGAGCATTTTAATACAAGAGGACAAGCCAATTTGGAAGGCTTGGTCCAGTAGACGTAGCCCAAGAGGGGTGAAATGCTCACCAAATATCTGAGTCATGTTATGCTGAAGTTATTTTGCTGTGTATTTATGATTTAATATGTTAAAAAACAAACTTAATTAACATTCCCTCACACATAAGACTCAGAAAACATATCAAAAATAATTTTTTTAACCTGCAACACATGGGAAACATTTTTCACATTTAATTAATTGGCAATGGATACTTTGCATTAACAAATACTTCCATTTTCAGATCAGATGGTATTAGAGCTCAGGTTGAGCATTTTTTTGTGCAAAAGGTGTTAAAATAGTGTAAAATATTGACTGTTTTATTGGTTGCAATATGGTTGATTGTATGAGTTTGCTTGAGTTGAAAAGATATTTGTTAATAGCTAGTCTTGGAAAGAGTTGTAGACTATTTCCTTACCCCAAAGAACCTCCAGATTATCTTTGGAAAACAAACCCACTTGATTAGTGTTTCCTACAAAAGCTATTGGAGTTTGTGTTTTATGGCTGCTAGAATAAGAGTATGGCTGTAAAGACATTTGGTTAAAAGCTTGTCATTTGTTTGAAAGATTTGAGAACTTTTCTTTGGAAGTTCCTTTTGTTAATTTGACCATTTACATAATTTCAACTTCTTCTACAAGTGAAGTTTCCTCCTTCACGAGGTTCTTCAATGATGACATGAAGAATGAGTTCATTAAGGTGAAGGACATGGTGCATATTTTGATTGAGGATCAAAGAGAAAGTGCTAAGCTTCATGCAAAATTGTTAGCCATGAAGGAAGAGAAGGAAAAAATTCTCCAAAGACTGTATGACATGGAGAAACAACTCCTCCAAGCTCAAGAAAATTTGTCCAAGAAAATGCCCGAGGAAGAGGTAAACCATTCCAACTTGTCTTCAATTTCCTAAATTAAAATGTGTTTTGGTTCTTTTTTTAAGCTCCTCTTCTGATTTTGACCTTTTTCATAAGGAAGATGCCTTTACTTGTAATAGTGGCATGCCTTATTGGCTTTGAAAGTTTTTTCAAACTCTGAAACACATGCCATAAACCTTCTTGCATATTTATGGACATAGGTGCTTAGTTGCAATGTCTTTTTCGGAAAACTAAACTTAGATTGCCTTCTGTCCATTATGATAAGTAATTTTGAAAGAAATTTTTCATGAACAGGAAGAACAGGATCCTTTGAAAAATAATCATCACTCTTAGGCCTGTGTCAGGACCCATCTCTCAACCATTTATCAACTCTATTTTGTTTAAAAGAACAGAGGCTAAATGTTAATCCTGTTCATCAAGGAGATGAGATTTTTGTAGCTTTTTAAGGAAATCACACCCCTCATCTAGGTTTGTACACATCTTGGCTCCAGACTGTCTTTGAAAACAAACTCTGATAGGAGATAAGTCAGCTTTCTTTGATATTTTATAGCGCTCATGCTTTTTTTTGTTTTTTTCATGATTTCCCTGCTCAGAAGCTTTCAACTGTCTTCTGTTGCTCTTACCATTTGTCTCTTAATTAGTCCAAACCTTGAAATGAGTTACTGCTCTGGTCCTCTGCTTATAGATGATGGAGGCGCTCTCAATCTTCAAACCCTCTGCTTATAGATGAAGGAGGTTTTTCAGTCTTCAAACCCTTTGCTTATAGATGAAGGAGGTTTTTCAGTCATGCCATCTCATCAGCTGTTAACAGTGTTATTTTTCCTTTCACTATCTTTTCATGCTTTGATTGTGATCGCAAGAGCTTAATGAAACAACTCTCTGCTTTGTAGCTGCATCCCAGGCACACAATCACATTGAGAAGCAACTGTCTTCTCATTTGGAGCCAAATATTGTATTATGGGATGCTGGTATGCCTCTATCCTTGAAAAATCCATTTAAAACACTGTAAAAACACCTAAAATTAGTTTGTCCTATGGTACATGTATCGTTCGAGACTTGAGGGTGTTTTAGTGGTGCGACCTAGGGCTATAACCAACTTTGTTTGCAGAATGGGAAGGTCTGTTATGACTGGTCTATAGCAGGTAGAGGTTCTTTGGCTTTAGAGTGGTTTTCCCAGGGAGAAATGCCTAAAGCGCCACTACCTAACTTAGGGGAGACTTTTTGGACAGATTTGGATTGTTTCTTTGGAGCTGATGGGCAAAATAGTATGGTTGAGGCTAGATAGGACTTTGATAATGAGGCTTCATCTCGTCATGGGTGGACTGAAAGGTAAGAGGGAAAAAAAAGTTTATGGGTGTTTTCCAGCTAGCAAATTTGACAATTGTTTAGATCAGTTGCTAGAAAAATTTGCTGTTACAACTAGTCATCACCAACAAGTGAAAAATACTGATGACTAATAGTCCCAAGACTGACGCTTGCGGATATTTCATCGCAAGACTGAAGCTTGCGGATATGTTGTCGCAAGACCGGCGCTTGTGGATATTTCGTTGCAATTTCGACGTTTTTCTCCAAACATCGCAATAGTGACACTTATCTCTAAGTGTCACAAGACCGACAAGTTCCTCCAATCCGTCGCAATTCTGAGGCTTTTCTCCAAACGTCGCAAGACCGAAACTTACCTCTAAGTGTCGCAATACTGACACTTGTCTTGAAACATCGGTATAGCAACAGTTGTGGGCGGGATTTGAAAAATTGATAAAATTTAGGGAAATTTCTGACATTTGGTCAAAAGTGTCGGAATTTCCTCCAAATGTACTAGTGAATACATGACAAATAGTTGCTATACAAATGCCTTGAGCCAAGACAACATAGTTTTAGGGCATAAATTGCTACAAGAAATATGTAACAATATGTATCTGCTTTTATATAACTCAAGCAATGCTAGGAGTGAAGATCTAGGCTCCCAAACACTTTTCCAAGACAACCCAGAAAAGGTTTCCGGAAATACCAAAAAGTGAAAAATGTTGGAATGCAGCCCTAGGGATGAATTGCAACTGCAACTGAATAACTGGATGGAGGTGTCTGAAACTGATGTAGAAATGTATATATCTCCTTCAATAGATCCTCCAAGTGAAAGGTTGATCTGAACACTAAAGATATAACCCTCCAACTGAAGCATTGAAACCTCCCCTACAGATGCCCAATGAAATAATGAAGTTTGATGATGCAACTGCGTTGTAGGAGGTGGGAATAGATTGGCCTCATGCCAAAATATAAAATGCATCTTCAGAGTCTTCCTTGCTGGCCTCCCAATGGAAAGGATGCCCCTCCACTAAAAGTGACCCTCTCAATCCTCCACTGCAACACGCCTAAGTGTTTACATATTTTGTACAATAGAAGAGAAACTAAGAAATGAAGCACATACCAAGCCTCATTGATGAAACTATACCAAGGCCTACCCACCAAAGAAAAAATAAAGGAAATAAAAGACTTGATAATACATCCAACATAATACATAACACAGAGTAAGTTTCATAAAATGAAAATGTCTCCTTTTTGGCATCACTATGTTGAGATAGGTATCATTAAAAGGCCATTTTGTCACATCCAATCAAGGTGAGCATCCTAAGCTCTAGAGGATACTCCTATATGATGTCAAAAAAATAAGAAAACACAAACTACTAAATCAGTAACTTCAGACACTACTTTTGGCCTTGCTCTTGATATTAAATTTCCAAAATCATCTATCCCTTTTAGTTCTAAACTCGAGATAACATCTACCCCTATTGGTGACATTGACACAATTGAAACAAAAGTCCCTGAAACTTTGTTACCTAAGGTCATTGAAGAACTAAGTGGAACTCCTCCATTGGACTCGTCAAGTGAAGTTTTGATCCCCTCACTAAAAAGTAAACACCTCAAATGAGGCACTAAAACCACACCTACAATTGCTCTCAGAAATAACGCAGTCTAAGACTGGAACTGCATTGTAGGGGATGGTAATGGCTTGGCCTAGCGCCAAATGTAGAAATTGTTGGAAATATTAAGAGAGGGGGGTGAATGAATATTCCTTTCAATTAAATCATTAGTTAATCTTAAATTATTATCAATGTTTGTACAATGATAGCAGTAAACAAAAGGAACACAAATGCACATAGTTTTTAAGGTAGAAACCCTATTCCTAGAATCTAGAAAAGCATTCTTCCCCAGCTCCCACTTGATATGCTACAATGCCCGAGATTCTTCAGTAGTCAATGGAATGGATGCTCCAAAAACAAATGAGCTACAACTCACCCTAGTGCCACCCTACCACCCTAAATTTTTCACAGGCTTGAACTTGTTCGTGACTTCATGCACCAGCCTAGCACCACCCTACCACCCTATAGAAGAATAAAACAAGAGTGGACTCCTGTACTAGGGAAAATGGTCCACTTTACAATGATATAGAATGATGGAGAGTAATAATACACACTATACCATAACCCCAACTATGACACAACCACCTAATGATGATCCTAGACCTCCCGACACCTCCTCTTCAACTCTTGGCAGATAGACACTTGTACAATTTTTAGAATGACTTAGTACAATGATACCTTTATAATGATTGTATGCAGTGCTGCCCAATTGAAGACTTCATGTGCTGAACTTATTGCTGTTGTTTTGCACCTTGATTATTTCTCTTGTCATGCTACTCTTTGTTGCACCTTGCTTTGCTCTGCTGCCCTAGAAAGTCTGGTACTTTGCAGCCCTTGACAACACATGATCTAGCTTTTTCTTGCCTTATAAGATCTCAATATTGAATATGGTCTATCTCTGTTATTTCAGCTCCCCAATATGTGATTTTCGTTTCTATAGTAGCACTCTGAGTCGTCTTTCCAATGCCATAGGTGTGATCCAATTTGGATTGTTCAAGGGAGATTTATGCCCAATCTCTCAAAATGACCTAATTATGGACCTTTTTAGTAGAGTGAAATTGTATGGTGAGCCACGTGTCACTATTTATACATTCAGCTCTGAAATTGATACAGCGAAAATGATAGTCTATTTACCACCTTTTACAGAATTCCAATCTGATACTCAGAGAGAGAGTTATGACGATTTTCCCAAGGTCACTTCTTTGAGATAAAGTTCAAGAGCCTGCAAAAACACTGACTTCCACAGGTCATATCTCCGAACATATTTCCCACCCTAATCTGAAACTTTTACAGGAGCTTCCTCAGGATTTCAGATTCACCTCATAAAAATTTCAACTTCCGAGCCTTTGTAGAAAAAATGTTAGAGCGCAAATTCCACAATGACCTGTTTCAAGTAGCGAAATCCCTACATAAGGAGGATATGAGGATCACAATTTCTATAAATGCTTAGGTTGAGAGGGGATTCAACAAGTGAACGTGGGAGGGATTTTAGGAGCTTAAAAATAATTAAATATTGGATTTCAATGACCCATGCCACAACCCCATGGGGTTTAAGCCCACTAACTGGGGTTACAAACTTCAAACATGAATATCTATCAAACCAAGAAGAATTATGTCGCATGACATATATCAACGGAAACATCTAGACAAGTAAAAACTATCAAATGCATTCTTGACCTATAATATAGTAATTTGGTAGGTAAAAATTCCCATGCAATATTGGGGTAGCCCCTGGTGCTACTTGGGATGACATCAATGACAACCGCTGATCAAAAATCTCCCCTTTTGGCATTGATGGTAACATAAGTACTCCCCTTGTGATCATGACACCTCTTCCTACAACATTCTATCCTCCTTTGACATCAATGGCAAAGGGTAACTCCCCTTAACACACAACCATAATGCGGACCCGTACACACAACCATCATGCGGACCTGTACACACTTCCACTCCCCCTTTATATTCTGAATAAAAGGAAAATCTAATGAGAACTTGGGAGAATCCCAAGATTCTGGCGAAGATATTCAAATGCTTCACGAGGTAAAGGTTTAGTGAAGATATCAACAATTTTTTCTTTTGTACCAACATACTCAAATTTGATATTCTTTTTAGCGACTTGTTCTCTAACAAAATAATATTTGATTGCAATGTGTTTTGCTTTTGAATATGGGAATAGGCTCACTGAATTGTACTTGAAGATCTTGCAAAATTTGTTTCATCCAAAGGACTTGAATACAACATGCTGTTGCTGCAATGTATTATGCTTCCACTATAGATAACAAGATTGAGGTTTTCTTTTTTCTCAACCATGATACGAGACAACCACCTAGATAGAATGCTCCTCCACTAGTACTCTTACGATCATCAACACTTCCTACCCAATCTGCATCTGTAAAGGCTTGAATAATGAGATTTTTACCCTTGGGATACCACAGGCCATATTCTTCTTTGATTCTTTTGGTGCTGCTTGGAATCTTGCTACTTGTCCAACTGCTTGCATAACATGTGGCCGGGAGGCTGTTACATATAGAAGACTACCAATCATAGATCTGTACAACCTCTAATCCACATCCTTAGATTAGTCGTCTATGCTCAATTTGCAACCTGTTAACATTAGAGTAAGGACGGGTTTGCAATATTCCATTTTGAATTTCTTGAGCATTTCCTTGATGTACTTGGCTTGACATATAAATATTCCTTTCTCTTGCTGAGATATTTGAAGCCCTAAGAAGTATGTCAACTCACCAATTAAAGACATCTCGAACTCACTTTTCATATTTGTAGAAAAGTTCTTACTTAGTTGATCATCATTGCTACCAAATATTATATCATCCACATATACCTCAATTATTGTTAAATTATCTTTATCTATTTGTACATAAATATTGCTATCAAAAATACCCTTCTTGAACCCTTGTTGATGTAGATATCCATCAACACGAGCATACCATGCTCTGGGAGCTTGCTTGAGACCATATAGAGCCTTCTTTAACCTGCAAACATAGTCTTCTTTTTCTGATAGTAGAAAACCTTCATATTGTTCGATGCAAACTTCTTCTAATTCACCATTCAGAAATGCTAACTTAACATCCATTTGGTATACCTTGAATTCTCTTGAACATCCATAGGTGAGAAAAATTCAGATGGATTTCATTCTGGCAACTAGTGCAAATGTTTCGTCAAAATCAATTCCTTCCACTTGTGCATAGCCTTTGCAAACCAATCTTTCTTTGTTTCCAGTAACTTGTCCATCGTCATTCAATTTGTTCCTGAACACCTATTTAGTCCCAATGAAATTTTTATCTTTTGGTCGTGGAACTAATTCCCAGGTGTTATTCTTCTTTATTTGATCGGATTCTTCATTCATAGCTACTACCCAATGTTCATTCCAGCTCGCTTCCTCAAAACTACTAGGCTCAAATTTTGCTAGAAAAGCAATGCGAGCTTGTTGTGATGAACAAAGTTGTCGACCTTCATTTATGTCTCCAATGATTTGATTTGATGGATGGTTCTTTTGAATCCATTCTTTTGTTCTCTTTTGAGGAGCTTCTTGTTGTTGTTCTAGTATATCTTGACGATCATTATTTACTTCTTCCTGGTTGATAGTTGCTTCTTGTTCTAGAATTTTCTTTGTGTCTTTTTCAGCCTTTGTCTCAAGTTTTAAAGATTCTAGATCCTCATCATTAATCATTAGAACACCATCTTAGTCAAATGTAACATTTATGCTCTCCACTATATGTTTTTGTCTTAGATTATAGCATTTATAGGCCTTTCTTTTGCACGAGTAACCAAAAAATATACCTTCATCAACACGTGATTCAAAATTACCCAAGTTTTGAGCTTCTCTTTTGATATAACATTTTCTTCTGAAGATTCTGAAATATTTTACATTAGTTGGTTTTACTTTCCATAATTCATATGGGGTCTTGTTGCAATTATTTCTGAGAAGACTTCCGTTAATAATGAAGACTGTCATATCAATTTCTTGAACCCAAAATTTTTCATCCAATTTTGAGTCCTTCAACATTTTCTACCCATTTCCTATACGGTTCTGTTCTTTCTTTCAGCAACTCCATTTTGTTGAGGTGTTCGTGCTGTTGAAAATTGTATTTTTATTCCATTTTCGTCACAGTATTGCTGAAATAATTTGGAAGTGAATTCTCCGCCATTATCTGATCTTAGACACTTTATTTTCAAATTAGTTTCATTTTCGACCAAATCCTTGTAGATCTTAAAGCACTCAGATGCTTCAGAATTTTTCTTTAGGAAACTGACGGCTATCATCTTGGTATAGTCATCTATCATTAACATGAAATATAATTCTCCATCTAAGTATTTTGTACTCACAGGACCACATAGATCAATATGTATCAATTCCAATGGATGTGATGCAAATTGTTCTTTTGTTTTAAATTGGAATTTTGTGTTCTTTTTGTGCCAACAGGCCTCACATAGTATGTTGGAAGGTTTTGAGATTTTCGAAATTTCTCGTACTGCTTCCTTTTTGCTTCATCCAGAACATATATGTTATTTGGAGCTCGACTTTCTATAGCCACAATTTTACAATACGTGTCTTTCCTAATTTCACATTTTGTGGATTTGAATAGCATTATGTCTCCTTGATCACACATTTTTCCAACACTGAGAAAATTGTGATTCATGTTTCCAACCAATAGAACGTTTTTGGCTATAACATCTTTTCTTCCAAGAGTGATGGTACATAATCCTATAACATTTGAAGATCCATCATTTCCAAACGATATGGTTCCATCCTTCTTCTCTTTCAAAGATACAAATTTCATTCTATCCCTAGTCGTATGCGTTGAGCAACCACTATCAACATACCACACATCTTTGTTGTTTTGAGCCTTGAGAGCGAGAGCACAATTATCGGTCTTCTTTTTCTTCTATGTTCATTCGTTTTGTGGCTTCGAAGATTCTTCTGGAGGATTTTCAAGTTTGCAGTCTCTGGCTATGTGTCCAAATTTCTAACATTTGTAACATTCCATATTATTTCTTAAATGTTCAAATCTATTGATATTTCGTTGAGCCCTGGGAGGTTCATATTTGAAGGATCTCCTAGAATTGTATTGGTTCCTAGGGTACGTGTGACATTCTACAGCTTTATGACAAAATTTTCCACATGAATAACAATAGCCATGAAAAATATGTTGATACCTGGATGGAAATATCTGTCGAGGAATCGTCTTCCAAGGATGTTCTTGTGAATCTTGTCCAATGAAGTCTAAATGCATGTAAGATCTTATAGGTTCATTGTATTTAATTGTAGAAGGTTATGCTTCTTTTTCTTTGTAACCGATGCCAGTTCTGTCATTATAAGATCGTTTATTGTTGATGAGTTCTTTCAATGCCCTTGAGTTGTTGGCATAGTTTTGGACAGTTTTTCCCTTCTTCACTTCCTTACACAGCGAGAATACTTCAGCTTCTAATGCTTCCCTTTCTTGGTTTCTTTCTTCCAACTTCTTTTGAAGTGACTCTTCAATACATTTGTGTTCTTCAACTTCAATTTTGAGACCTTGAACTTGTTCTTCAAGAGTATTGGAACGGATCTTCTCAGCCATGAGCTCTTTTATAAGCCCAATTTCCTCCTTAGAAAATTCTTCTATGGTTAACACATCTTCTTTGTTGTTTGATACCTATTGTTTACTATGCTTGGCCATAAAAAATATTCTCGCATTGGCTTCTTCTTCGTTGTCACTGTCTTCATCAGATGATGAGCTATCTTCTTTAGGAGAAAGTTCCTTTTGGATCCTTTCTTTTTTTCTTGCTTGTTGAATTTCTTAAATCCTTTCTTTCCTTTTGAGTTTCCATCACTTTTGTTCATACATTTTGCTGCGAAATTCCCAACCTCACCACAGCCAAAACATATCAATTGAAGATTACCTTTGAATTTTCCCTTACCAATTTTTAGTTTTCTTGTAAAGTAAGCATATTCTTCATCTGAAATACCTTCTTCATCATCTCCATTTTCTTCAAACTTGCAAGTGCATGTATTTTCAATTGAAGGTTGTTTGTCCTTATTGGTTTTCTTAGATGCAATGAACGTAGTTTCTATATGCGAAGTACCCTCTTCTTCATCAAGTCTCATTTCATATGCTATGAGAACTCCTTGTAATTCCTCTTTGCTGAGTTTTTCCAAATTTGTACTATATTATAAGACCAATATTGTTGGGTTGAATCTCCCTAGTAACGTTCTAAGAGTCTTTAGGTATAATAATCTTCTCATCAACTGGCTCTCCCAATCCTTTCAGAGTATTGGTTATTTCATCAATGTATTGGAAGTATGCAGCAATGTTGCCATCTTCTTTCATTCTGAGTTGCTTAAATTTTTCTCTATAGATTTGAAGCTTTTCTACTTTGACATTTGAGTCACCTGCATATATATTCTCAAGCTTGTCCCATACATTTTTGGCAGTTTTACAACCCAACACCTTATGATAAGAAGATTCAATAAGTCCATTATACTAATATTCTTTTCTTTTGCATCATTTACCAAATTCTTCTTACCTTGTTCATTCACAGTTGATATAAATCCATTTTGAACAGTGTCCCATACTTGTAACCTTGCAGCAAGAGATAGACCTCCATTCTTCCTTTCCATAGTGCATAATTATTTTCATTGAACAGAGGTACACCATTCTTGGTATGCTCCATGACCTCCGTCCAACTGTTAAACAATTATTGAAGGAACCAAGCTCTGACACCAATTGTTGGAAATACTGAGAGGGGGGGTGAATCAGTATTCCTTTCAATTATAGAATTAGTTAATCTTCAGTTATTATCAGTTTTTGTACAATGATAGCAGTAAACAGAAGGAACACAAATTCACACAGTTTTTAAGGTGGAAATCCTCTCCGGGACAAAAAACCACCTGAATTATTTTCTAATAATTCTTTAATATTCAACTCTAATTGAAAATAAAGCTCCGACTTCCTAGAATCTAGAAAAGCATGCTTCTCCAGCTCCCACTGGATGGATGCTCCAATGCCCAAGATTCTTTAGTTGTCAATTGAACAGATTCCCCAACACCCAATGAGCTACAACTCACCCTAGCGCCACCCTACCACCCTAAAATTTTCACAGGCTTGAACCTGTTGGTGACTTTGTGCACCAGCCTAGCACCACCCTACAACCCTATAGAAGAATAAAACAATAATGGACTCTTGTACCAGGGAAAATAGTCCAATTTACAATGATATATAATGATGTAGAGGAAAAATACACACTAGACCATAACCCCAACTATGAAACAACCACCTAATGATGATCCTAGACCTCCTGACACCACCTCTTCAACTCTTGGAAGATAGACACTTGTACAATTTCTACAATGATGCATTTACAATGACTTAGTACAATGATAGCTTTACAATGAATGCATGTAGTGCTGCCCACTTGAAGACTTTATGTGTTGAAATTATTGCTGCTATTCTACACCTTAATTTCTGCTCTTGTCATGCTACCCTCTGCTGCACCTTTCTTTGCTTTGCTGCCCTAGGAATTATGGTCCTTTGCAGCCCTTGACAACACATGATCTAGCCTTTTCTTGCCTTATAAGATCTCAATATTGAATATGATGTATCCCTATTATTTCAACTCCCCAATATGTGATTTTTGGTTTCCTAGTAGTATTCTGATTTTTCTTTCCAATGCCATAGGTCTGATCCAATTTGGATTATTCAAGAGATATTTATGCCAAATCTCTCACAATGACCTAATTATGTACTATTTCAGTAGAGTGAAACTGTACGATGTGCCACATTTCATTGTTTCTTCACTTAGCTCTGACATTGAGATAGAGAAAACTACATTCCGTGCACTATTTTCCACTTTTTACAGAAATCAAATCTGATAATCAGAGAAAGAGTTATGAAAATTTTCCCAATGTCACTTCTTTGATATGAAGTTCAGGAGCCTGCAAAAACACTAACTTCCACAAATAATATCTCTGAAAATGTTGTGCACCCTGAGCTGAAATTTTTACAGGAGCTTCCTCAACAATTCATCTTTGCCTCATAAACGTTTCAGCTTCTGAACCTTCATATAAAAAAATATAGAGCGAAAATGCCACGATGAACTGTTTCAGGTAGCGAAATCCCTACATAAGGAGGATATGAGGATCACAATTTATATAAATGCTTAGGTTGAGAGTGGCTTCAACAAGTGAGCGTGGGAGGGATTTTAGGAGCTTAAAAATGATTAAATATTGACTTTTCACTAACTGGGGTTACAAACTTCTAACATGAATATATCTCAAACCATGAAAAATTACGTGGCGTGCCATATATCAACGGAAACATCTCGACAAGTATAAACCATCAAAAGCATTCTTGACCCAGAATATAGTAATTTGGTAGGTCAAAATTCCCATGCAATATTGGGGTAGCCCCTGGTGCTGCTTGGGTTGACATCAATGACAACCGCTGATCAACATCAATAATGCCCAAAGACTTTCCTTGTTGGCCTCCCAATGGAAGGAATGATTCCTCCACTGAAAAATAGCTTAGAAATGGCCCTATCAAATGCTCCACTACTGCACCTTGCAACTTAGCACACCTCTAAGAATAAACTGTGTTGCATAAGAAAGTTGTAGCTTGGCCTAATGCTGGAACGTGGAAATAATGCTCAATGACCTCTCCTGAGTGGGAACTCGAAGGCCCCCGAGGATGAGGGAGGGATTCCCGCCCAGGAACACCCTTGTGCTAAACAACACTGTAATCTCCACTAAACAACTGAAGAGAGAAACAAGTCATAACAAACCATAAACAAAATAATACCCAAAACATACCCTCTATGGCTACCATTCCCTTCCTTATATGCTTGGTGAGCTTCCTCACCTTGCGCCCCACTCATTAAAGCCACTACTTACATGCAAACAATATCCCTTCAAAACTGCATTGTCTCTCATTGAATGTCCACTCCCTCCATATCAGTGTTGTTTATTTGGTCAAGGTTGACCCATTCCACACGCTTCATCCCGTATTCACACATAAGGGTGATTTATCCAGCTACTTTGATGACTCTTATCCACATTATGAGTGAATTTATTCCTACGAAATAGATTTATGGGTCTCTCTACCCACTTATTCTTCTATCTAAAGGAAAAACGAAAAAATTAATATTCAAATTAGCTGCATGCTAATTTTGGAATATTACAGTACTCCCCTCCCAAATATTTCTTTTCCTCAAGCAACTGCAAGGATAGAATTGAAGAGCCTCCATATCTCTTCCTGTAGCATCCTCATATGATAAGCTCCTCCAATGAAAAATATTCTCTCTCATCAATCTGTCCCATAGTTGAGCCTCCCAAGTGTACAAGTTAGCCTTTGGTGAAAAATCCAAATGGCTATCATCATGAAGAATTGGGATATCCATGGAGGCAACTATATGTTGTCTAGAGGCCTTCTTGAGGCATGGAATCTGAAAATTATTGGGAACCTTCATTCCCATGTGAAGCTCCAATCCCCAATATATCATCCACACAAAATGAGTCTCCCTGCAAAGTGGTAACTCATGTAAAAACATCTACCAAATGCTCAAGTTACCCAAATGGCTCATCCCATAAGGAAACAAGAGGATTAATCTAGCAATTTTTTTTTCCCAATGTTCTCCCTGAAGTATGAAGCATAAGAAATGTGGGGGGTCTCATTCCCAATGGGCACATCCAACCTATGTGTCATCCCTCCAATCATGCCCACAAAAATTATAAGAACATCATCAACATATTGGATCACAATCAAAGTCATACTAGCTGCAATTTTTAATACCGAAGAAGGAAAATGGTCCCTCAAGTGCAACTAGCATAGTTTTACTCATAAATTCTTCATAATATGATATGATGAGCGATTTCCCAGGCACTTTCTTGCTTCCCCAATCCTCTCACATGCTTGGAGAAGGTGTATAATGTGTGGTGCAAATTGAGCACACCCTGAATAAGATATCCTCTCCCCCAATCTCCTAGGATATGGCCATCCTCATCACTGCTTATGGCCCCAAGTAGACCATGAGGACTATAAGAAAGAGTGCCTCCTCTTGGAGTAATGGCCTGTACATGGATGGAAAGGAAATATAAATACATAGTAAGTGAATCATGATGCACAGAAATACAAACCTTACCATGTACTTTGATCAAGCTATTGAAGTGGCTATGATAACTCTATCAAAGAGTTGTGTCTCTCCTCCATCTCTAAACAATCCATGCACCTCCTGATATGCTGATGTATCTCCTCTTTAGAGCCTTCCCAAGTGAATCCCTCCATGATAGTGTCATATGCTCTCATGAAATTAGTGTGGCTAGAGAGAAATTCCTCATATGATGCATGTAGTAGCTTCTCCTTGAGCTTAGATTCTATAGTCAAGAAGAACCTACTCTGATAATAGATGACCCCATCTCTCACTTTTTATCTCCCATATGATAACTAGCCACAAAGTATCCTACATGAAAAGAGATCCTTGGAGCATTCCACCAACAGTTGGGATCTCCAATAAGGATCTCTACTCCATAATGACAGCGTTGCTGATCTACCATGTAAAGCACCCGTTATGTGGCTGCCCTATTCTTTGACATCTCCCATGCAAAATTCATATACCGTGAGGCTTCTATATTGCATCTACTGCTCCTCCTGTAGCTTCTCATGCTCAAGTAAAGTTGAATTTTTTGGAGATTAGCCTTCCATGGGAAGCTATCACCCATTCAAAAATTGTAGAGTTTTGCTAATGTATGCATGGGTGGCCACCAATCTCTACCACACGTGGAAGATTCCTCCTTATGTAGAAGTATCTTTTGTTTCTCCAAAGTCATGGAGTGGTCTCCTTGCACCATGATGGTGCCATCCTCCATCCCTAAAACTTCTTCTCTCAGTGCAAGTTGTTTGGTGAGAGCTAGTAATACTAATATTGCGAGAATGTCTCCCTCCTCCATGAGCCTACCCAAGACTCTCTGCATTGTAGAAATTCATCTCAAGGTCCTCGCCCCTCTTGGATATAAGAATGGTGCAACCTTTTGTGAGACATCTCTCATCAACTCTTGATCTGGTGGCCTCCCTCGTGGAATGCCTCCATTTAATGAGACATAAATGTCTAGAGTAGACTATAGATGTGAGTGGACTAATTTTTCCCTGATCTCACTGTGCAAATCAACCTGCCTATTTTGTGCATAAACATCCTAAAATGGATAGGGGTATGTGCTCCTAATCACCTGATGTTGGCCATCCTTTCTATCTTCTCCTTCCATCTGAAAAGTCTCACAATATAAGGTGTCTTCCCCAAATGTAATGAACTGTTGCACTCCCAACATCACATTGGTGTTAGGGGTCTTGATCACAAAGAAATGATATGTCATGGTACAAATCCTCAAAACCGTAGTAAATTTCAAGACACACTCCCTCCATTGCTCAGTCTCATAGCCCATCAATGCTGACACATGCTTCTCCTAGATTGTGCCCTGGTCTCCACAAGTTAGATCCTTTGGAACTCCTTGCAAATATACAAGGGCTCCTATTATTGAAGAAATTGCTCCATTTCCATCTCCCTGAGGTAATAGATCTCCTCCTGATGTGACAACGTTGTTACCTCTTGCCTTCTCTTTCCCTTCATCGTTATTAGAGGATACATCATCATTATTAAGAGGCCCTTTGTCTCAGTCCTCTTTTGAGAAAGGGATTTCTACGTCTTCCTTTTGAGAAGAGAGATGTTCCTAAAGTGGGGATATTTCCCTTGGAAAGGTATTCTAAAAGTTTCTAACCCCTTCAATATCATTCTCTAATGGAGTTGGTTTTATGGATCCTTCCAACTTATGCAAAGGTTTTGTCTTTTTGGGCTTGGCTAGCTCAACCAAGCATGTTTCAGAATGTTTTAGATCAAATATTTTCACTAACCTCCTAGTGAACCCTGCATAAGTAGCTATATTTGCATGACTCAATGAAGAAACATTATAAAACCACCAATCATGAGCCTTACCTTCAAGATGCAGCGCTGCTACTTTAATGGCCTCCTCTTCTAAAACATGGTGTAGCTGGAAATAGGTGTCTAGTTCCTTTACCCAAGACTTAGTTGTGCACTTAGGTGATTGTTGTGTCTTCTATTTTCCTTGATTTGGAAAAACCCTTGGAATTTTAGATGCTCCTGGAACCTTTGAGTTTTCGATTCACATTCTTGAATATAGTCACCAAGAGTCTCCTCCTTTGGTGCATCTCCTTCCTCCATCTCTCTTGTTATGAATGTAGGCATGGTAGAGTATTGTGGATCTCATTGTGTGGTTGAATGCTCACACCCATAATATGAAGAACTAGAGCTTTCTTCATGTGGAAACCCTCTTGGATAATCTCTATGTCTCTCCATCCTCATCTCCTTGATTTCTTTATTGATATCCTGCATAGTTTGGAGAAGAATATTTTAGAACTTCCTTCCCTTCATTCCTCCAAATAATGGAGTCTTGCCTTTGTTTCTTATATAAATCTTCTCCTTTCTATGAGAAGCTTCTTCTTTCTGATGACATAGATCTGATGTCTCACAGGCTGAGCCAAGATTATGCTCTGATACCACTAATATATTTCAAAATAGGAAAAGCAGCAATATAGCACATAAAAGTGGAAAATAAAAATAAATATAAATACATCACATATGAACCAAATATAGATCCATGGTACTAATCATAACAACAACTAATGAGTACAATATCTGGGGGATCAAGTCCCTCAATCTAGGCAAGAGAAGCCTCCAATGCCTAAAGACACCAAAACATGAGATATAGCTGCTACACAAAATGTCTAAGGCCCATACAACATAGTTTTAGTGAATAATACTGCAGCTGGAAAATATATATAAATGGATCTGACAATACATTTCTCATACAATTCTATAAATTGAGATCTATGCACCCAAACACCTTTCCTAGAAAACCCAAAAATGGTTTATGGAAATATAAAAAATATGGAATGGTGATATAAAGCCCTATGGTTGAAGAATCACTGCAAATGAAGAACATAGAAGGAGGAGGATAAAATAATGAAGACCTGAGTGGAACTCCTCCAGTGGACTCTGTTAGGTCTCTGTAATTTATTAGCAAGATTGGGAGAGTCCAATCACAGAGTTAACATCATTTCAACCAACTTTGGGATTCTAGGATCTAGCCCTCCTGAATCCGGAGAGGGATCTCTCCAATATGTACAAAGATGGATATTGTATT
Organism: Pinus albicaulis; assembly: GCA_034641835.2. Taxonomy (NCBI): domain Eukaryota; kingdom Viridiplantae; phylum Streptophyta; class Pinopsida; order Pinales; family Pinaceae; genus Pinus; species Pinus albicaulis. Next base: position 774,135,188 of record CM076576.1, on the reverse strand, counting down.
TGAAAGCTTAAGGTAATGATATTACGCTAGTTATGAAGACCAAGGTTTTTGTTTTGTTTTGGTTGGACAAAGATAAATGAAGGTGAAGGAAGTCTAAATGAAGGGCGAAGATGAATGAAAGGGAAAAATGATTCAGCTGAGAAGATAGGCAAGAAACAACTTCAATCCATTGGGCTATGGAGTCATAGTAGGGTTTTAATTGGAGTAGCAAGAGGCAAGAGTGGTCCATGGGGCAAGTCATCTATGTCTAAGGATCTCTTTAAAGTTTGATTTATGGAATGGAGTGATACATCAAGAAGGGGAATTAAACAGATGCAGAACGAAGAGCAGCCTAGGATCTGATAAGTACTTTTAAACCAGTCAGCCTTTGACAAACACTTAAGAAGGACACGAAAGCAGACTAGGATCTGGTAAGTACTTTTAAACCAACCAGCCTTCGACACACTTCCAATAGAAAACATACAAACAAGGGGAAACACAAAGATAACACAGAATGGTCTAAGATCTGGTAAGTGCTTCTAAACTAGCCAGCTTTTAACACATTCCAAGGGAAAACAATCAGTTAGTTATGCAGACAAGTCTGGGACCAGGGCTAACCATATCTTCCTTCAGTTCATCTTCACACAACATATACTGAAAGTAACATTCAGAAATAATATTCAGCTAAAACAATAAGACGAGGGAACGCCAACATTCTCATGCCTAAATTGAATTAAGTCATTCCTAAATAACACAGATTGGAAGAAAACATTCAAATAAAGATTTCTCAGCCAGAGAAGGTTACTGATATACAGTAGGTCCTAACCCTGTTTAAACTGTTCTTTACAGTGGAAAATGAAACAACATGAAAAAAGAAATAAAATAACAAGTTACAAATGAGAATAACATCACCGTCAACATAGACCAGGATCCCATAAATCAGCTTGTATTGATGTTCCAAACCAGTTACAATCTTTAAGTCCAATGGTTCTTTACAACTTCAGGCTTCTCAGCTCAACATAGGTATTTTCCCTTACAAACAGAGCTTACAGCAGCTTCAGAAAACTATTTACATGCTACAGATATGCAGTGACCAACAGTTTCTCATCTTCTACAGAAGTATTTATAGAAGAATGAGGAGAAAAGATCTGAGGAAAAGATCTCTCAGAAAAATTAATACAGGGTGATGACTTCTCGGCCTTTTGAGGGGCTCGATGGAGAAGCTTACAGGTGTTTCATTGTATTAACTGTTTTACAATTAATATCAAAGCTTGGTGGGAGCTTTATTTGACTTTGAGGCTCCGTGTACGTTTGGAGTAACTCTGCAGATATTTTCTGCATTGATTTCCTTGCAGAAGTAACTCCCTGGCTGCGCTAGAGGCGAATATCTGATTTTCTTCAATAACTTCGGCCTCTGTTTTGAAAGGTTTGAGGCAACAGGTGGCTCTGTGGTAGTTGAGAAATCAATGCGCCTCAAGTATGGCGACGGAGGTCCTTTCTGTTTGATAAACACTTTAGGTTTTCTTTAAATCGTGTTTAATTTGGAGGGATTAGGCTTTTGATAACCGTCTTAGCCATAATCCCTACAAATCTGTCTTCAATCTTCCTTTGCTGGGCTTCATCTTCAACTTATGCTCTTTTAACTGTTCTTTTGAATAAAACAGTGTCTTGTCGATGTGCAGGCCGCACTAGGCTTTTTAAAGGCATCAATGCCCATGAAGCATTGAGAAAACAATGGAGCGAAACCCCGCAGATGGTTCTCTTTAACAGCTCAAAGGCGCAGGAAACGTCTTTCCCAACCCTCGGCTTTCTTTCATTATACAACGGAAAACCATTAAAACACCTGCAAAACACAAAAATGATTAAGAAATCCTGCGTTTTAGGTTTAAACTGCTTAGGAGGGTGTGCGGAAGGAGCAGGGCCGTTGGATGGCATTATCCAACAGTCGGGATAAATTGGAGAAATGTTAGAAAGGTGAAAAAAGATAAAATCTAAGCCGTCGATTGCGCAAGATCGACGGTTGGGAGAAAGGCGGTGGAAAAAACCTTTGTAAACAATACAGTATGACGTTTTTTTAATTTTACAAAGGAAAAAGGCGCATTTTATATGAGCGGCGGGGGGAATCGTACGGTGGGCCCGACGGACTGATCGCAAATCGCAAAAGTTGAAAATGCGATGGCAGATTATGCGACGAAGAGAAAATGCGATATTGCGATATGCGATGGGCGCCCGATTGCGGGGCCACTGGGCACATGGAGGAACATATGACCGATATAGGCAAGGGGCTCATCGTAGCGCAAAAATTTGCGATGGATTAATGGATTGAAACCACAAATCTGCGCTTTGCGATGGATGCGACCGGGATGAGCGCAGATCGCAAAGGAGGAAAATGCGACGGGGACTGATCACAAATCGCAAAAATGGAAAACGCGATGGGCATTTTTAAATGAAAACTGAAAATTGTGGTTTTACGATTTGCGCTGGATCGCATTTCAGAAATTTGCGATGAGCGCTTCTAGAGTTAGCGCTTGGTTTTTATGTATTTTTCATGGTTTTTCAATGGAAATGGGTGTTGAGCCCCAAAATTGTGCTTTCCTTCACCTCATTTTACCTCATTTTCCCTTGTCCATTTCTATCTTAAACCCAATTGATCAATAAATATAGTTAAAATTACTTCTAGAATGATTTACATGACTGACTTGTTGAATTTTGTGATTTTTTCCATTGTTAAGCATTTTGACCGGAACTAGCTGCAGAATGCAGACATTCCGTAGCTAACCGGCGATTCTGCAGCTGCCTTCATGTTTGAGTATGTTCCAGGTGGCCTCTTGAAAAAAACCGCATACGAGCATGATCCACGTCATGTCTACATGGTTCGTTGCTCATCATGGAGGAAGAAATGAATTCTGGGTATGGTTTTGAACGTGGGGAACACATTTAGGAAGGAAGACTCCTATTAGGACTGTCTCAGTCCAGATGTCTTTTCTTCTTCATGCAGCCACTTCAAAGAGTTCTAACGTGATTCGGATAAGGAAAGACATTGTTCCTAAATTGTTGTAATTATTGTTACGTGCATTTGCTTTATAAACTCTTGGGAGACCGAGAGCTATGTTAGAGATTTTATATTAGATTTGCTGCTAGATTTTGTTTAAACTCTGTGTTACGTCCTTGAAGACACAGAGTGTTATGTTCAAACTATTGCATCGTTAATGGAGCATACAAAGTTATTTTGAAGGCGTGATTTAATTTGGAGTTGAATGCCGTCAAGTGGTAGAGGGCCCCTGCCTCTTGCACGGATTTATTTTGCGTAAATTAGATAAGTTTCCTAGCTGCCTTTACGTTTTGCATTTGAATTTGTAGTTGTTTTAACTAGCTACTGTAGTCATATTCATTCTAACTCTTCCACAAGAAGACACTCTTCCAACAGATTATAATGATGAATGTTGAATGACTATAGTATTGTAGGATTAGGAGTTAAATTTATAGTTGTTTTAACTAGCTACTGTAGTTATATTCATTCCAGCTCTTCCACAAGAAGACACTCTTCCAACATATTATAATGATGAATGATGAATAGCTATAGTACTGTATGATTTAGTTGTAGTTTTTGCTATTCACTAGCACAGTTACACTTGTTCTAATCACTCTTCCACAAGAAGAAACTCTTCCAAGAAATTCTTAAGAAGTTCAAGACATGACCGTGATAATGAATGATTTAGTTGTGTGTTTGTACTAAGTATCATCTCTCTTCTTGCTCTTAAACGCTTGCCCAAGACATCATAATGACGAGTAGGGTATGGATATGATAACTTAGTTTTTCATCTGCTTTCAGTCTATTTGCTTGCAATTGCATCCAATTACACAGTCAGAATTGTTCTACCTCTTCCAAAAGAAGGAACTCTTCCAAAATATCACTAATGATGAACAAACAGGTTGTGTAACTTCATAGAATAATGCATGTTAGTATAGTTAGAATGCTCCGGAGTTTCATTGCATTTAATTCATGTTCAGTTACTTTGTTTCAAGTTTGATGATGACTTATAGTTCAACATTGTTCTAGTTTAGTGGCATCTTAGGTTCATTCTTAGATTAACTCATTACACTTGCATCTCATATTCAAATTGTCATCCATTGCACAATAGATTACTTTAGTTGTTAGGATTAACAAGACAACCTTCATTATTCACAAACATCTTCTTGTTCTAAAATCTACAAATGATCTATAGCCATAGGAACAGAAGACAACATCACTATAAGGTCTGAAATATCTCTGCAATTTCCTCATCATTTCATAAACAGAGCTCTTCCTCAAAAGAACTACTTTGAACAAGAAACCAATAACTCTTTGAGTATAGGTTCTGTGACATTCAATTAAATTGCAGAATAGAACTAGGAATTAGTCATAGAATAGAAGAGCTTAAGACAAAATGTTGCATCATGGTAAGATTAGTGTTTAATTGTCTAGTTAGAGAACTTGCATATTTAGTGATCATTTCTCAAGTTTAGTTTGTGTCATCTGCCTAAAAAGTCATTATCAAGCTTTTGCTTTTATTTAGTCATAGTTTAGATTCTGCTTCAGTGTTTCCAATTGCATTTTCCATCCCATACATTAGGCTTAACTCTGTTTTCACTACCAACCCTTTCCATTAGTTTTAGACATTTATCAGAACATAAAAATCACCAAAGACCAAAAACATCACAAAACACTACACACAACGCATTAGGAAACAAGCACCTAGGTACATATGGGTACACTTCACTTCAGCAATTTACAAATCCTGGTTGACAATTAAATGAGCTCAGTTTAGGAGACTAGATTGAGACCCAACATTTTGGCGCCGTTGCCGGGGAAGTGAAAACTAGGTAATCTTTGTTTCTTAGCATCCAAAAAAATTTTTATGCGTAGGGAGAGAGATTCAAGGGGAAGATTTATAAGCAGCAGAGGCAGAAGTTTGATATCTAGAACACCACTTGTTTCATCTAGATCCAGAGATAGTACACCTTCAACTCAAACCCATCTTCCATCCTTTACTGATCCTGAACTTCTAGAAGATCTAAGGTCACCTATTCCATTAGAGAAACCTTCCACTTCATCCACTGAACCTGCCATAGAAGAAGGTCCAAAAACTCTTGTTGAGGATACAAACCTTTCTACTTCCACAGGAGAGTCAACCATGGCAGAAGAAGGAGGAGGAGGAGTTGTTAATGGAGAACACACATTATTTGGAGGAGGTAGAGGTAGAGGTAGAGGAGAAGGAGGAAGAGGAGGTAGAGGTGCAGATGGAGTAAGAGGTAGAATAGGAAGCTCTTTTGGGTTCCCTATACTTGATGGAAAAACCAATACAACCATGAAAAACATTTCACCTTCTGTCCTTCCGAACTTCTATGGACTTAAAACTGAGGATCCTGAAACTTTCTTATTCGAATTTGAAGTGTTGTGTAGGACTTATGACTACCTACAAGATGCTCAAAAATTGAAATTATTTCCTTCAACTCTGAAAGGAGCAGCATTGAAGTGGTTTATGAGTTTAAACAATAGTTCTATTAGAACATGGGAAGACATGAAACAAGCATTTCTAGAGAGATACTTGGATTATTGTATGCCGGTTAATCATAAGGAAGAAGTGTTCAAGATGTTACAAAAGAAGATGAAAACTTAGAAGATTTGTTGGAAAGATTTAAATACAACATAAAAAGGGCACAAATGGAAAACCTAGATCAAGACACTTTAAAAGCTCTTTTGTTGAAAACCAATAGGGATGAATGGTTGGATATCCTTAACATGATGGGAAAAGGGGATATATCACAACTCACATTACCTGAAATATCTGAGTTATGTATCAACCTTTCCAGAGGGAAATCTAAAACTGTCAAAGGTCCAAGAGATCCCGCTCTTGCAAGGGCAAGTAAATCTGCTTCTGGGACAGTAAGTAGATCATAAATAGGACACATGCTTGATGATTTTAAATCTGACATCTTAGGGAGTCTTAGTGAACAAATAGACACCCTCAAGATACAAAACAAGCAAAAGGTTGAATCTGATGCCTTGGCAATCTTTGTCCCAAATGTAGGAAGAAACATGCCTTGAGAGAGTGCCCTTTGGATGTAAAAGTTGTAGAAACCTGTGTTATTTGTTCTGAGAAACATGAGACCAAGAATTGTCCTTCTCTTCCTGGTCTCAAGGCTGTTTTTCAAGAAGAAACTCCTATAGACTCCACAGAATCTCTTAACTTTGTATCTAGAAGACCTTGGCAGGGATCTCAGACACAAGGATTCCATGATCAAATGTATAATCAACCTCCACCTTGGAATTCTTGGCAGCAACCTTGGCCCCAATTTCAAAATCAATCTCAATCTTGGGCACAAGGATCACAAAGTCCCTATGGAAGATACTCTCCATATTATCAGTATCCACCATCCTATCCACCATATCCACATTTTTATCCTCAAAATTCCCAACAAAATTTTCCTCAAAATCTTCAACAAAATCCTCAACAACATCATCAGAACCAACCACATCAAAATCAACCACTTCCATTACCATTCCCTCAAAAATCCAATCAATTGCCAGCTCAACCCATACCAAACCCCAATAATAAGAACCCTCAGAATACATACATGATAGAAGGACAACAATTTCCAACTTATTTAATTACTCCTCTAGACCTTAGTGATGTTCAACTTAGGTCTCGAAGGATACTTGAGAAGAGGAAACCTTCTGTGATCATACAAGAACAAGATAATTCTGAGGAAGACTCCCTACGGGTTAATAAAAGTCTTGAGGAAGATACATCCTTTCAAGACCAAAACATTGAAAAACTAAAACAAAAAGATCCAATAAATTCAACTCCAGTATTAGAGCAACCATCCACATCTACTTCTATACCTCCCTTTCCGGAAAGACTACAAATTGATAAAGGTGTAGAAAAACAAATAATGGTGCCCAATTATGATTTCTTGGATGAATTGAGAAATGTTTGCATTAAAATTCCATTATTGCAAGCCATCAAGGAAATCCCAATTTTAGCCAAAACAATAAAGGAGTTGAGTATGAAGACAACAAGAAAAAGAATAAGAGAAACCAAGAAAATTCAACTGGTAGGACAAATAGCAAACATTATGATGGGTAAGATTACTATTCTAAAGTACCTTGACCCAGGAAATCCAGTTGTCAAAATTCACATCAATGGAATTGAAATTCAAAACACACTCATTGACTTAGGAGCAGCAATAAATATCATGAGTAGACAGATCATGGACAAACTGAAACTTCCTAATCTTCTCTTTACACCCACACTATTACAATTAGCAGATAGATCTGTGATCAGACCAGATGGGGTAATAGAAGACATTCCAGTTTCCCTAGACTCTTGGGAGTACCCTGTGGATTTCATGATCCTAACACCCAAGAATAATCTAGGAGGCCATCCTGTTATACTAGGAAGACCTTGGTTGGATACAGCTGATGCTTTTATTAGTTGTAGGTCCGGTGATATGTATATTTCTGATGGTAGTTCAACAAAGAAATTCACTTTATATCCTCCAGCTAGGACAATTACAGATCTAGATGACACTCAATGATAGAGGATGAAGAATATTTACAACCACTCTTCACAGTTTCAGAAATTAGTGAAGATAATCAAATTCTGAATACTCTAGAAAACTTTGAATCTTCTCCAGAACACAAACAAGAATCATTTCAAGAGGGATCCAATATTGAATTCTTGTCATCTAGGCAAATGTCTCTTCATTCTATGGACAAATTTTGCAGCTCTACAAGTGAAATTTGTCCAGGCAAAACCTTGAACATAAACAAAAACCTAGAAAAATCTCAACAAGAAGAGTTAGTCAAAGTATTACAGAGACATTCTTCTGCATATGCATGGGAATACACTGACATGAAAGGGATAAATCCCAAGACTTGTACTCATCACATCTATATAGAGGCAAATTGCAAACCAATCAGACAGCCTCAAAGACGGATGAATCCAAATCTTAGGGAAATTGTCAAGGAAGAACTGCAAAAATTATTAAATGTTAATTTCATCTATCCTATTTCAGATAGTCAGTGGGTCTCTCCTTTAGTAATTGTACCTAAGAAAAATGGAAAATGGAGGGTGTGTGTTGATTACCGAGAACTGAATAAAGCTACTCTTAAAGACCATTTTCCCTTACCTTTCATAGATCAAGTATTAGATACATTAGCAGGTAAAAAGTACTTTTCATTCGTAGATGGGTTTAGTGGTTACAATCAAATCCAAGTAGCACTTGAAGACCAAGATAAAACCACATTTACTTGTCCTTGGGGTACCTATGCCTACCGAGTATTTCCATTTGGGTTATGCAATGCACCTGCAACATTCCAAAGGGCAGTATTAGGAATTTTTTCTGATCTGATACATGACTGTGTAGAGGTGTACATGGATGATTTTACAGTTTATGTGGATACATTTGAAGAGGCTTTAGAAAACTTGGAAAAGGTCTTAAAAAGATGTCAAGAAGCAAACCTTTCTCTTAGTCATGAAAAATGTTTTATGATGTTCACTGAAGGTATTGTTTTAGGGCACCACATTTCAGGGGATGGGATTAGAGTTGATGAGGCTAAAGTTGAAGTTATTTCTAACCTATCCATTCCAAGTTGTCAAAGAGATGTTAGAAGTTTTCTAGGATTTACAGGGTATTATCGGAGATTTATAGAAAACTTCACCAAAATAGCATCTCCTCTCTTCAAATTACTCACCAAAGATTGTGACTTTAAGTGGACTTCTGATTGCCAGTTAGCTTTTGAAACCCTGAAAACCAAAATTTCTGAAGCACCTATATTAAGGGGACCTAACTGGAAGTTACCTTTTCATATCTCGACAGATGCTTCCGATACAGCTCTGGGAGCAGTATTGGGACAGAAAGATTTAATTCTCTATGCCATCTATTATATCAGTAAAAATTTGACTCCTGCAGAGTTAAACTATACTGTAACTGAAAAAGAGTTTTTAGCTGTTGTTCATGCCATTAACAAATTTAGACACTATATAACAAGCTATGAAACTTTTATTCACACTGATCATTCTGCCATTAGATATTTAATGAATAAATCAATCACTAATGGTAGAGTTATAAGATGGTTGTTATTATTGCAAGAATTCAACATTACTATTCTAGATAGGCCTGGAAAACAAAACACTGTGGCTGACTTCCTATCTAGAATTCAAAATATCAAAGATGACACTCCGGTTGAAGATCAATTTCCCGATGAATATCTTTTTGCAGTTTCTACTCAAACTCCATGGTTTGCTGATATTGCTAATTATTTAGTTTCAGGAAAATTTCCTTCAATTATGAATGCAAGGGATAAAAGAAAATTCATTAATGATAGTGCAAGATATTCATGGGTCGCTAATGAGTTGTACAAGACAGGTCCAGATTTGATTATTAGAAGGTGTGTTCGTGAAGATGAGATGCCTGAAATTCTCAAGGCATGTCATGATGAACCTTGTGGCGGACACTTTGCAGATAAGAGGACAACCTATAAGATCCTTAACTTATGATATTATTGGCCATATTTGTTTAAAGATGCAAGGGAGTATGTCAAAAGGTGTGACAGTTGCCAAAGGGTAGGGAAACCTTCTCCTTCAGGTGAGATGCCATTACAACCTCAGGTACACATTGAACCTTTTGAAAAATGGGCTTTTGATTTTGTAGGACCTATTAGTCCTCCATCAAGACAAAAGAAATACATATTAGTTTGCACTGATTATGTTACTAAGTGGGTAGAAGCTAAACCATTACTTGTTGCTAATGAATCATCTGTAGTTACTTTTCTTTTGGAGGATATTTTTACTCGTTTTGGTGTCCCAAGGGAAATTGTTACAGATCAAGGAGCTCAATTTACATCAAGGCTAGTGGAGCAAATGATGGAGAAATACAAAATCAGACATAGAACATCTACTCCTTATCATCCACAAGAAAATGGTCAAGTGGAATCTACCAATAAATTCATTGAAGGAATCCTAACAAAGACGGTTCATCTACATAGAAGAGATTGGGTAGATAGGCTTCCTGAAGCCTTGTGGGCCTATAGAACTACATGGAGAAACACAACAGGCCATACTCCTTATGAGCTTGTTTATGGAAAGCAAGTTTTGTTTCCCATAGAGTTCCAAATACAAACATTCAAGATGGCAGTTCAGCTAGGACTTGATCTAACGGAGGCACAAAAGCATAGACTGGAGCAAATTAATGAATTGGATGAGATAAGACAAGATGCAGTTCAGAAAACAAGTCTAGTCCAACAGCAAAGGGCTAGATGGCATGACAAGTACATCAAGGAGAAGAAATTCAAAGAGGGTGACTGGGCTCTCTTGTTTGATTCAAAATTCAAGGATTTTCAAGGGAAATTTCAGACACATTGGTTTGGGCCATATGAAATTGTTCGAATTTTTGATAATGGGGCAGTAAAAATCAGAACTATAGATGAAGAGGAGGTCACTTTTCTTGTGAATGGTCATAGACTGAAGCTATACCACAAGCCACTCTCAAGAGAAGAGTTTTTCAAGAAGTTCCAAGAAGACAGTGATGTGAAGTTAATGAAGAAGAGTCTCTCTTCTTCATCAACTTGATTAAATTTTCTGAAGCATTTCTCTTTTGAAAAAAAAATAAAAAATAAAAAAAAATAAAAAAAAATGTAAAAAATAAATAAATAAAGGTATAAGCATGAAAACCAATCATTGATTGGCATGTTTATACTGAAAAGATAGGGTGAAAATCAGAGTCTCTCTGACACTCTAACTTTTCCCATTTTTGTTTTTTTTTAAGCAGCTGTTATAAAAATCATAAGTTCAGTTCCATAGTGCTTATGATTCATTTCATCTCACTCCATTCACTTATCCATCCATACTCCATCTCATCCATCATTCATATTTCACTCCATTCCACATTTCATTCATCTCATTCCATCTTCCATCCATCTCATTTTCATGTCAAAATACAAAATTTGATATCTTGCTGTAAGTGAATAAAATATGTCATGAATTGCAGTACAGCTCTTATGTTCCTTCATTCTATTTCATGAATTGAATCCATTCCCTTCCATTATCCACTTCATAAATATCATAATCCATCATCCATTTTCATTCATACCACATAACATTTCACCCATACTCCAAAAACATTCCATTTTCATGATTAAAGTGTTCTACAGGAACATTCTGCAGCTCAGTGGACATTCTGCAGCTGATCAGCCTTTCTGCAACCCGATAGTCTTTCCGCAGCTATAAACCCTGAAGGCATCAACCAGCAGACATCATAATTACAACAAAGTGACCCAGTGTATTCATGAATCAAAAGCATCAAGAAAATTATGAAGACTCCTCCAGAGATGAGCAGAGAAGACAAAGGCTACAAAAAAATCAAATAAAGGGCAGAGGTAACAAATTTAAATTACGATGGCATTTCATAAAAGTTTAGCATAGTTTAGTTGTGGATTATTCGAAAAGGTTGTTTTAATTGTTTTTATTGATCAAACACCAACAAAACCTCTACAGACTTTGTATTAAAATCTTCCATTTCAAATTTCATATCCGATAGCATTTAAGCGGCTAAAAAGGCCGAGGTGTTTGAATTCTCCACGTCTCTTAACCAGATCATTCAATGATGATTCCTTCTGCCGTCGTAAAATCCTCCGCCGTCCCTTCAATCATTAATACAATCCGTGACCACTGCCATAACTTCATTCCGTAGCCAGCATTCCATTCCGAAGACAGAGATATTATTATCACCGTAAGCAGAGCCAAAGGATATCAGTTTGAATAGCATTGAGCATTGTAAACGCAGAGCAGAGTAGAAGGGTAAATTTGGAAGTATAACAGTGTGAGGACTTGAAGCCACTTGATTCCGTGGGCAGATAAAATATCACTGTGGGCAGATAAAATATCACTGTGGACGGAGTTTGAGGCATTTTCACTATAAACACAGAATTGTTGCAGTGTTGAGTTTAAAGTCTTTTGTTACCAAAGACAGAGGTGTTGCAGTGTTGAGTTTAAAGTCTTTTGTTACCAAAGACAGAGGTGTTAAAATCGAAACCATTTGCTACCAAGAGCCGGAGGTATTGCACAAAAGAAATTTGAAGCCATCTGCCACTATCTATCAGAGACATATCAGCTCGAAATTTGAAATTGCTTTCATTATCAAACAGAGGCATATCACTCCAAAGTTCAATTATCAATAGAAGCATATCAGTCCGAGGTTTCGAAGGAATTTTTCATTATCAAACAGAGGCAAATCACTTCAAAATTCAATTGTCAATAGAAGCATATCAGTCCAAGGTTTCGAAGGCATTTGTCATTATCAATCAGAGGTATGTCATTATGAAGTTTGGAGCCATTTTCATTTAAAGCTTGAAGCCATTTCAATCCGAAAGTGAAAGTCATTGTTTTGTGGGTAGAAGAGTGTTAATTTGATATTGAAAAATCATGGGTTTAATTGTAAGGACTGAACCTGTGGGTTCAAAATATTTATAAGGTTACCCACAATGCAAAGAAATGTTACAACAAATAGGATGGCTTCAATTTTTGGAAAAATTTAATGGCTTCCATAAGGAAGTCACTAAAACATTTGCAAGAGCATTTCAAGGAACCGAAGTTGAAGTAGGTGATGTCAAGTTTACTGTCACTGAAGTTTTTATTGCAGAGGCTACAGGATTGTTCAGAAATGGGGAGAGATGGTTTAAAAATAGAGAATTCCACAATGACTCCTGGAAACAAATTTTAAAATCACCAAATATGGATGTTAGTGTATTCAAGAAAGGAATTCCCAGTACTGCATTGAAAAAAAAATGGAGAAACATACTACTTCTTTTGCAAAAATTTGTTACATGTGAGGGTAGATATGGGACATTTTATGTCTACCACATCAGACTAATGATGCATTTTCTGGGAGAAGACTTAAACCTACCATATTTCTTGCTTCAAAGTCTGAAGAAGATGGCTTCCTGTGTTCAGAGAAGAGTTCAATTTTTAGAGACAACCCTGTATCATCATGGTTTGGTCAAAATCTTGATTAAACATCATCTAGCTAAAACAAATGATACATGGGATGATTTCTTAATAAGAAATGATTTTGAAGAAGCAAAAGAACCATCACCTGAACCACAGCCTACAAAGAGAAGTAGGAAATGGAGGGCTTCAAAAGTTGAAATTGACAAACCAGTCCAAGAGAGCAGTGACGAAATCATTTTAGAGAAGTTGACTCGAATCAAGAGGCAACTTAAGGAAGAGAAGATAATCAAGGAATCTGCCACAGAGAAAGGAGAGGGATCCTCTCAGCCTAGGAGAAGCCACAGATTAAAGGGAAAACTGAAGAAAACACCAATCAAACAAATAGGGGTAATCAATATAGAAGATGAAGAAACACCCATTGAAGAGGATGATGAAGAGGATTTTTATGAAGGAACCCCTGAAATTGATCCTGCTCAACAGGAAATTTATGACTATGTGGAAACCTTAGAGAGGACAGCTTCAGAAAGCAGAGAAAGAACCCCCAGTCCTCCACTGTCTGAAGTAGATATATTAAGGAGGGATAGATATGAGTTGGAATTGCTGAATAGACACATCAAAAATGAGAATGAAATTCTCAAAGATCAAATCAAGCTCAAGACCGATATGAACTCAACCTTATCCCTGCATATAGACAAAGTGGAGAGGACCAATGAGAAGTTGAAGACAAGGAACAAAAAGCTAATCAGGGCACTCACCAACCTCAGGTTCAAACTTGTTATCAGGAAACCCAGAAGACCTCTAGCTTCCAGACAAAGGAGAAGAAGGGGATTAGATGTCCTTGCAAAAGCCTATGAATTCATAGGATAATTTGCATGAGGACATGCAAAGAGACAGCAGTGGGGGTATGTTGAGCCGCAAAATTGTGCTTTTCTTCACCTCATTTTACCTCATTTTCCCTTGTCCATTTCTATCTTAGACCCAATTGATCAATGAATATCGTTAAAATTACTTCTAGAATGATTTACATGACTGACTTGTTGAATTTTGTGATTTTTGCCATTATAAAGCATTTTGACCGGAACTAGCTGCAGAATGCAGACATTCCGTAGCTAACCGGCGATTGTGCAGCTGCCTTCATGTTTGAGTATGTTCCAGGTGGCCTCTTGAGAAAACCGCATATGGGCATGATCCACGTCATGTCTACATGGTTCGTTGCTCATCATGGAGGAAGAAACGAATTCTGGGTATGGTTTTGAACGTGGGGAACACATTTATGAAGGAAGACTTCTATTAGGACTGTCTCAGTCCAGATGTCTTTTCTTCTTCACGCAGCCACTTCAAAGAATCCTAACGTGATTCGGATAAGGAAAGACAGTGTTCCTGAATTATTGTAATTATTGTTACGTGCATTTGCTTTATAAACTCTGGGGAGACCGAGAGCTATGTTAGAGATTTTATGTTAGATTTGCTGCTAGATTTTGTTTAAACTCTGTGTTACATTCCTGAAAACGCAGAGTGTTATGTTCAAACTATTGCATCGTTAATGGAGCAGACAAAGTTATTTTGAAGGCGTGATTTAATTTGGAGTTGAATGCCGTCAAGTGGTAGAGGGCCCTTGCCTCTTGCACGGATTTCTTTTGCGTAAATTAGATAAGTTTTCCTAGCTGCCTTTACGTTTTTCATTTGAATTGGTAGTTGTTTTGTTTTAGCTACTGTAGTTGTATTCATTCTAGCTCTTCCACAAGAAGACACTCTTCCAACAGATTAAAATGATGAATGTTGAATGACTATGGTATTGTAGGATTAAGAGTTGAATTTATAGTTGTTTTAACTAGCTACTGTAGTTATATTCATTCCAGCTCTTCCACAAGAAGACACTCTTCCAACAGATTATAATGATGAATGATGAATAGCTATAGTACTGTAGGATTTAGTTGTAGTTTTTGCTATTCACTATCACAGTTACACTTGTTCTAATCACTCTTCCACAAGAAGAAACTCTTCCAAGACATCCTTAAGAAGTTCAAGACATGACCATGATAATGAATGATTTAGTTGTGTGTTTGTACTAAGTATCATCTCTGTTCTTGCTCTTAAACGCTTGCCCAAGACATCATAATGACGAGTAGGGTATGGATATGATAACTTAGTTTTTCATTTGCTTTCAGTCTATTTGTTTACAATTGCACTCAATTACACAGTCAGAATTGTTCTACCTCTTCCAAAAGAAGGAACTCTTCCAAAATATCACTAATGATGAACAAACAGATTGTGTAACTTCATAGAATAATGCATGTTAGTATAGTTAGAATGCTCCGGAGTTTCATTGCATTTAATTCATGTTCAGTTACTTTGTTTCAAGTTTGATGATGACTTATAGTTCAACATTGTTCTAGTTTAGTGGCATCTTAGGTTCATTCTTAGATTAACTCATTACACTTGCATCTCATATTCAAATTGTCATCCATTGCACAATAAATTACTTTAGTTGTTAGGATTAACAAGACAACCTTCATTATTCACAAACATCTTCTTGTTCTAAAAACTACAAATGATCTATAGCCATAGGAACAGAAGACAACATCACTATAAGGTCTGAAATCTCTCTGTAATTTCCTCATCATTTCATAAACAAAGCTCTTCCTCAAAAGAACTACTTTGAACAAGAAACCAATAACTCTTTGAGTATAGGTTCTGTGACATTCAATTAAATTGCAGAATAGAACTAGGAATTAATCATAGAATAGAAGAGCTTAGGACATAGTATTGCATCATTAGTGTTTAACTGTTTAGTTAGAGGATTTGCATATTTAGTGATCATTTCTCAAGTTTAGTTTGTGTCATTTGCCTAAAAAGTCATTATCAAGCTTTTGCTTTTATTTAGTCATAGTTTAGATTCTGCTTCAGTGTTTCCAATTGCATTTGCCATTCCATACATTAGGCTTAACTCTGTTTTGACTACCAACCCTTTCCATTAGTTTTCTAGACATTTCCATTGTGAACATAAAAATCACCAAAAGACCAAAAACATCACAAAACACCACATACAACGCATTAGGAAACAAGCACCTAGGTACATATGGTACACTTCACTTCAGCAGTTTACAAATCCTGGTTGACAATTAAATGAGCTCAGTTTAGGAGACTAGATTGAGACCCAACAATGGGGGTTATGGCAAAGCCAAAGAGTGAGTCCTTTAACTTTGTAAAAGTGTTTTTTCATGAGGGAAAAAGAAGAAATCATGAAAACAAAGGGGAATTTATGGAGGAAAAAGGGAGTAGATGAAGGCTAGTTTTGAGTGGGAGAAGGGTGAAAATGATGGTTCTTCAGCAGTCTTTTCTTATGAAATTAGCAGAATTTCAGAGCATGAAATGGAAATAGTAAATGAAGATTTCGGACAGAGGCATGAGGCCTTCAAGAGCCTCAAGAGCCAACAATTTTTAGTGATAAAATTTGTTCCTTGGAGGCTCAAAGAAGGTCTTAGCCACCTTTTGGTATAACAAAATATTATAGGTGGCTAACAGTGGCTCCACTTGGGGATGGTGCCTTCTTGAAGGCATCAAGAATTCAGACTTGTTTTTTCTGGGAGGTTGACCTGTGCCTGATCCATTGGGCTGCCCTTCTTTTGCTGAATGATCTTGCTTTGAAAAACAATTTAACAGCCGTGAAACCAATGGTCCTTCATCAATACAAACTTGCTACCTACCCAATCCTACAGATCTAGCATTTTTTCTTCATCAGAGTGCACTTGGATTGGCAAACTCTACTCACAACATTTTATTCTTTTGAAAGCAGGAAATCTAATCTACTTCTACTCCTTATTTCTCCCTGAACTCAAATTAAACAGTTGAGCTCAGATATTTCTCTACCTAGTCTACTGTCTGTTGGGATTAAACAGTCCAACAAATTTTCATTCTCTAAATTCTACAACAGAAATTTAAAAATAGTCAAGTCAAGATTGAGCTGTTTGACTTGCTATGATCTATGGCATAAGAACAAGCTGCACATAGATTATTATTTGCAGAAAAATTAAATCAAAATGGAAGGCTTAAGATCTGAAAGTTTCTCATTATGGCCTTCTTTTCCTTTACAGCTCTGTTTTTAATTTTGTTTTGAGTTGTCTCTTTCTTGATATCTGATTCAGATTTTGGGCAAATTAGAACCAGTTTTTCTCTTTTATGACTCAGAAAAATAAAACAGTTTTGAGTCATCTCTCTTTGGAAACTTTGGTTTAGATTTTGAGTTTGTTTGAACCTTAATTTCTATCCTAATCTATCTACTGATAAGCCCAGATTGAACAGTTTGGCAAATCGAATTCACTAACCTATCAGCAGAAAAATTTAAAGCTAATTAGTCAAGATTAAACAGTTTGACTAACTAGAAGTGTGTCTTTGAGGAGTGGCATTTGAGCTTGCACACTTTCAGATTTGTTTCTCTTTTTTGGCATGGGGCTTTGCCTTTCTTGTTTTCATTTCCGCCCTCTTTTCTTTCTTTTCTTTGTTTTTGTATATTTGAATTTTGATTTTTCTTCAAAGCAGAAAACAACAACTAACTACATGCTCAGAAGTGAGATTTATTGACACTCCTATCTAACCTATTCTAATCATGGAGTATTTACATATTCATATGATACAAAAGTGCCAATGCAGCCAGTTGAGTAATGTCAAGAAGAAGTAGTAACTCTGGCTGCTTGTCAGAGGTATCCATAGATCATATTGAAGATTAAACTTCAATATCAAGGCTATCACAGAAGGTGACAACTTTTCATGTCTCTGGCTCTTGCAAAGGATCAATGCTTGATAATTTGAGCCAGTCGGGATTCCCACACACTCTTCCATAGGATCAACAAAGAAAAGATGAAGATTCTCTTCCTTTTGGCCCTCCATTTCTGGTAGATTGTCTGCTTCCAAGGCTTCAATTTTGAGGAGTATATCTTCAGGAAGTTGCTTGAAAGCTCCGTCATCCTTGACCTGCACAATAGCAAACAGTGAAATATTTTCTTTCTCTAAACATATTTTTGCTTCGGATATAAATTCAGGTTCTTGGGATGGTAGACTAATATCAGTGAAGGGAGAAGTTTCTTCTTGGGAAGATGGTATATCCACAGCAGGATAGTCTTGTATTTGTTTTTCTCCCTCATCTTCTTCATCATCTGAACTGGAGGACTCATCATATTTGGCAGTGTTGTCCTCTTGTAGCCCTGGTATGCTTGTATTCAGTGGACTAAACTCTGTGAAGAGGTTATTATTTTCTTGAGCAAGGGAATATTTAAAGGTTTCCTCTTTTTCAAGAGAAAACTCCTTTTGCTCAAAAATTTCTTTATTGCTCTGCTCTTCACCTTCCGGGTTGAAAGGCTGCTGATTTCCAATTATGTGAACGCCATTAGTGATGGATCGAAATGGATGTTTTTGGCTTCCAAGCTGATGATGGTGAAATTGATAACACCAATCAAACGCTGGTTGCCCTGCATGATTAGTTTTTTCTTGGAACTCATCATCATCATCAAACTGATCAAAATTTGGAAATTTATTAGAATAAACAATTTCATCAGCCAAACATATTGGATTCTCAGCAGGTCCCTTTTCATTTTGATTAACAAAAGAACTTTCTAAATCTGTACAACAAAGTTCTCTAGGTGAATGGGCAAGAGTGTTTGTTTCACAAAAAATTTCAGAGACTGACTGTTTATAAATAGTCTGATCTATCTCTTTTTCTGTCAAAGGGAAGGATGTTTCTATGTTCCTTTGAACAAGAGTACAACAGTTCTCTGTCTCTTGTGAAGACTGATTTTGAGGCTGGATGTCTTCTTGAGCCTCGGCTATAAGGGATGATGAATCAATATTTGAGTTTTCAGGGATATCTTGAGGAATGTTTTTTACTGCTTGGATCATCTTTTCCTCAACTGATTCATCTATTTTTTTAAAATTTTTCAATAGGATATTAAAATCATGAATGGCTGTCAAAAGATATTTAGGATGCATCTCTTCCAAAGCTTCCTCATTATCTATAATGTGTTGGGTGATGTTTTGTGATGGATCATAATATATTGCACCCGATGATAATGACGTAGCGTTTTCTTCATAGTTCTCATAGAACACATATTCAAGGTCTCTTAAGGAAAACAAACTACTAGATCTGAAGCATTCATACCAATCCCTAGCTTTTCCTTCTAATGTTAACATGAACATTTTCATTAGGCAGTCTTCATGCCATTCAAATTTCAACCTCCATACATGTATGTGAAATTTGATAAGATGTAACAAGGGGTCATCAAACTTTTCACCTTGAAAAATAGGCAAGTTGTCATCCCAATTTACCTGGGGCATCTTATGTGGGAACCCAGGGATATGATCTCTACACATTGGGGCATATCTTCGTTGTATTCTTGGAATCATGTTTGTAAACCAAGAAAGAGGTCACTGTGTCTGGTTAATCAGTTCAGGGTCTTCTACCAGTGGAGTCATTTGGTCTTCTGGGAGTTTCAGAGTGTGGAGTCGCCAGGTGGAAAATTTTTCGCTCCTAAGGAGGTAAAACGTTTTATGGTTCCACCACCATATTTATTTAATTCCAATCTGAAATATTTTTAGGTTTTTCTAAGTCATTTTTCAGTTTTGTGGTTGTTAAGAATATCCTAACTTTGTTTCAAAACTTAGCTAAGGTTGCGAGACAAAGGCAGTCTACTCTTATGGCTAAGCCAGCTGATTTTTCAAGGTTATATGAAGTCTTAAGAGAAACCTAGCGTTTACCTAGTTTGTCACTGATTCAAACAAGTTTCGTCATAATTACCTATATTAGGCAGTGCTTGAAAAGGCTGCTTTTTACTCTCAAAGTGTTATTGAATAAAGGGTTTTTTGAGGTATTAGAAACACTCAGTTCCCCAGCGGAGTCACCATAAATGTTAGGTTCTGGTGGCTTCAGCTGGTCAGTAAAGCAAGTGCTCTATGAACCAAATCCCTAAGTTTTTATGAATAGCTTTGAATGCGAAAAATTCTGAGTTTATTCCCCAGCGGAGTCGCCAAAAATGTTAGGTCTCTGTAATTTATTAGCAAGATTGGGAGAGTCCAATCACAGAGTTAACATCATTTCAACCAACTTTGGGATTCTAGGATCTAGCCCTCCTGAATCTGGAGAGGGATCTCTCCAATATGTACAAAGATGGATATTGTCTTTGAAAGCTTAAGGTAATGATATTAGGCTAGTTATGAAGACCAAGGTTTTTGTTTTGTTTTGGTTGGACAAAGATAAATGAAGGTGAAGGAAGTATAAATGAAGGGCGAAGATGAATGAAAGGGAAAAATGATTCAGCTAAGAAGATAGGCAAGAAACAACTTCAATCCATTGGGCAATGGAGTCATAGTAGGGTTTTAATTGGAGTAGCAAGAGGCAAGAGTGGTCCATGGGGCAAGTCATCTATGTCTAAGGATCTCTTTAAAGTTTGATTTATGGAATGGAATGATACATCAAGAAGGGGAATTAAACAGATGTAGAACGAAGAGAAGCCTAGGATCTGATAAGTACTTTTAAACCAGTCAGCCTTTGACAAACACTTATGAAGGACACGAAAGCAGACTAGGATCTGGTAAGTACTTTTAAACCAACCAGCCTTTGACACACTTCCAATAGAAAACATACAAAACAAGGGGAAACACAAAGATAACACAGAATGGTCTAAGATCTGGTAAGTGCTTCTAAACTAGCCAGCTTTTAACACATTCCAAGGGAAACAATCAGTTAGTTATGAAAACAAGTCTGGGACTGGGGCTAACCATATCTTCCTTCAGTTCATCTTCACACAACATATATTGAAAGTAAACATTCATAAATAATATTCAGCTAAAACAATAAGACGAGGGAACGCCAGCATTCTCATGCCTAAACTGAATTAAGTCATTCCTAAATAACACAGATTGGAAGAAAACATTCAAATAAAGATTTCTCGGCCAGAGAAGGTTACTGATATATAGTAGGTCCTAACCCTGTTTAAACTGTTCTTTACAGTGGAAAATGAAACAACATGAAAACATAAATAAAATAAAAAGTTACAAATGAGAATAACATCACCGTCAACATAGACCAGGATCCCATAAATCAGCTTGTATTGATGTTCCAAACCAGTTACAATCTTTAAGTCCAATGGTTCTTTACAGCTTCAGGCTTCTCAGCTCAACATAGGTATTTTCCCTTACAAACAGAGCTTACAGCAGCTTCAGAAAACTATTTAAATGCTACAGATATGCAGTGACCAACAGTTTCTCATCTTCTACAGAAGTATTTATAGAAGAATGAGGAGAAAAGATCTAAGGAAAAGATCTCTCAGAAAAATTAATACAGGGTGATGACTTCTCGGCCTTTTGAGGGGCTCGATGGAGAAGCTTACAGGTGTTTCACTGTATTAACTATTTTACAATTAATATCAAAGCTTGGTGGGAGCTTTATTTGACTTTGAGGCTCCGTGTACGTTTGGAGTAACTCTGCAGATATTTTCTGCATTGATTTCCTTGCAGAAGTAACTCCCTGGCTGTGCTAGAGGCGAATATCTGATTTTCTTCAATAACTTCGGCCTCTGTTTTGAAAGGTTTGAGGCAACAGGTGGCTCTGTGGTAGTTGAGGAATCAATGCGCCTCAAGTATGGCGATGGAGGTCCTTTCTGTCTGATAAACACTTTAGGTTTTCTTTAAATCGTGTTTAATTTGGAGGGATTAGGCTTTTGATAACCGTCTTAGCCGTAATCCCTACAAATCTGTCTTTAATCTTCCTTTGCTGGGCTTCATCTTCAACTTATGCTCTTTTAACTGTTTTTTTGAATAAAACAGTGTCTTGTCGATGTGCAGGCTGCACTGGGCTTTTTAAAGGCATCAATGCCCATGAAGCATTGAGAAAACAATGGAGTGAAACCCCGCAGATGGTTCTCTTTAACAGCTCGAAGGCGCAGGAAACGTCTTTCCCAACCCTCGGCTTTCTTTCATTATACAACGGAAAACCATTAAAACACCTGCAAAACACAAAAATGATTAAGAAATCCTGCGTTTTAGGTTTAAACTGCTTAGGAGGGTGTGCGGAAGGAGCAGGGCCGTTGGATGGCATTATCCAACAGTCGGGATAAATTGGAGAAATGTTAGAAAGGCGAAAAAAGATAAAATCTAAGCCGTCGATTGCGCAAGATCGACGGTTGGGAGAAAGGCGGTGGAAAAAACCTTTGTAAACAATACAGTATGACGTTTTTTAATTTTACAAAGGAAAAAGGCGCATTTTATATGAGCGGCGGGGGGAATCGTACGGTGGGCCCGACGGACTGATCGCAAATCGCAAAAGTTGAAAATGCGATGGCGGATTATGCGACGGAGAGAAAATGCGATATTGCGATATGCGATGGGCGCCCGATTGCGGGGCCGCTGGGCGCATGGAAAAACATATGACCGATATAGGCAAGGGGCTCATCGTAGCGCAAAAATTTGCGATGGATTAATGGATTGAAACCACAAATCTGTGCTTTGCGATGGATGCGACCGGGATGAGCGCAGATCGCAAAGGAGGAAAATGCGACGGGGACTGATCGCAAATCGCAAAAATGGAAAACGCGATGGGCATTTTTAAATGAAAACTGAAAATTGCGGTTTTGCGATCTGCGCTTGATCGCATTTCAGAAATTTGTGATGAACGCTTCTAGAGTTAGCGCTTGGTTTTTATGTATTTTTCATGGTTTTTCAATGGAAATGGGGGTTATGGCAAAGCCAAAGAGTGAGTCCTTTAACTTTGTAAAAGTGTTTTTTCATGAGGGAAAGAGAAGAAATCATGAAAACAAAGGGGATTTTATGGAGGAAAAGGGGAGCAGATGAAGGTTAGTTTTGAGTGGGAGAAGGGCGAAAATGATGGTTCTTCAGCAGTCTTTTCTTATGAAATTAGCAGAATTTCAGAGCATGAAATGGAAATAGTAAATGAAGATTTCGGACAAAGGCATGAGGCCTTCAAGGAGTCTTCAAGAGCCAACAATTTTTAGTGATAAAATTTGTTCCTTGGAGGCTCAAAAAGGTCTTAGCCACCTTTTGGTATAAAAAAATATTATAGGTGGCTAACAGACTCTTCAAGTGAAGGGTTGATCCCTTCACTAAAACGTAAGCACCTCAAGTGAGGCACTGAAACTAACCATGCAACTTCACTCTGAAATAACGCAGTCTAAAACTAGAATTGCATTGTAGGGGATGGTAATAGCTTGGCCTATTGAAAATTGTAGCAATAATTCCCAAATACCTTCCTTTCTAGCC
Organism: Pinus albicaulis; assembly: GCA_034641835.2. Lineage (NCBI taxonomy): Eukaryota > Viridiplantae > Streptophyta > Pinopsida > Pinales > Pinaceae > Pinus > Pinus albicaulis. Next base: position 774,111,954 of record CM076576.1, on the reverse strand, counting down.
TCCCAATGGAAGGAACACTTCCTCCACTAAAAACCAGCTCAGAAATGGCCCTATCAAATCCTCCACTACTGCACCCTGCAACTCAGCACACCTCTAAGAAGAAAATGTGTTGTAGAAGAAAGTTGTAGCTTGGAATAATGTTGAAATTTGGAAATAATTCTCAATGACCTCTCCTGAGTGGGCACTCGAAGTTCCCTGAGGATGAGGGTGGGATTCCCGCTCGGGAACACCCTTGTGCTAAACAACAATGCAGTCTTCGCTCAACAAATAAAGAGAGCAACAAGTAATAACAGATCATACACAAAATATTACTCAAACATACCCTCTATGGCTGTCATTCCCTTCCTTATATGCTTGGTGAGCTTCCTCACCTTGGGCCCCACTCATTAAAGCCACTACTTCCATTCAAAGAATCTCCCTCCAAAACTGCATTGTCTCTCATTGAATGTCCACTCCCTCCATACCAGTGATGTTGATTTGGTAAAGGTTGACCCATTCCACATGCTTCATCCCCTATTCACACGTAAGGGTGCTTTATCTAGCTACTTTGATGAATCTTATTCACATTATGAGTGAATTTATTCCTACTAAATAGATTTATCGATCTCTCTACCCAATTATTCTTCTATCTAAAGGACAAAAGAAAAAAATAATATGCCAATTAGCTGCATGATAATTTTGGAATATTACATGCTTATTTTAATCTATCAATGAACTTGCCAATATTGTAGAATGTGTAGCATCTAAAACCCTAAATATCAATCCCCCTCTCTCACCCAACAAGGAATAACAAGTGTGCCAACTGCTAAGAGAGAACTTAGATGATTCCTTGGGATTACAATGAAATAAAACAAGTGCATCCCTTAGTCTTCACACACCATATTTACATCAAAGAGGGATGCAAGCCTATGCGCTAGCCCCAGAGGAGAATGAAGCCAACCTTGAAAGACATAGTAAATGATGAATTAAAAATTTTGTTGGATGTCGAGTTCATATACCCCATATCAGACAATGACTGGGTGTCTCCTCTATTATTAGTCCCAAATAAAAATCAGAAGTGGAGTATCTATGTCGATTAGAGAGAGTTGAACAAAGCCACAAAGAAATACCATTTCCCTTTGATTTTCATTAACCAAGTATTGGATGGTCTTTCACGGAAGAAGTTCTTCTCTTTCCTGGATGAATTCATTGGTTATAATTAGATCCATATGAGCCCTGAATACCAAGTCAAGAATAAGTTTACATGTTCTTGGGGCACCTTTTCTTATAGAGTTATTCCATTTGGCCTATGCAATTCCCCTACCACTTTTCAGAGAGCAGTCCTGAGCATCTTTTCTGAGCTTTTTCATGATTCTCTGGAAATTTACATGGACTATTTCACTCCCTATGGGTATGATTTCCATGAGGCCCTCTTTAATATGGTTAAATTCAAGAGGAGATGCATTGAAATTCATATCTCTTTGAGTCCCGAGAAGTGTGAATTCTTGAGGAAGGTAGGGATTATCCTTGGCCACTCCAAATCTCAGGCAGGGTTACAAGTAGACCCAAAAAAATTGCTATCATAAAAAGGGTGCCTACTCCTCATAAATAGAGATATGTTATGAGTTTCGTGGCCTTGTATAGTTACTATAGGAGATTCATCAAGGTCTTTAGCATGGAGGCTTCACCATTTTTTGGATTACGCGCCAAGGACTTAGAGTTATTTTGGTCAAACATTTTTCAAGGATCCTTTGGAATCATAAACGAAAAGTTGACCACTACTCCTATACTTTGAGGTCCCACCTGGGTAGCTTTGGGACAAATGTACGATAAGTTTCTCTATTCAATTTATTTTAGTAGTAAAAATATGTCTAGGGCTAAATTTAACTACATTGTCACTTAGAAACATATTTTCGTTATTGTCCATTCCTTGAATAAATTCAGACATTATATTACTGGGTAGCAATTTTTTTTGCATACTAACCATGTAGCAATTAAATACTCAATGAACAAACTTGAAGTGAATGCTAGAATTATAAGGTGGTTATTATTGTTTCAACCGTTTGATTTAAATATCATTGATAAGCCTGTGAAAGAAAATGTAGTTGTAGATTTTTGGTTAGACTCACTTTTCCTCCAGATAATGAAGAGATGATTGATAATCAACTTCCAGATGAGCAATTATTTTCTACATTAGAGAAGAATATTATGGGAAAAACCATGAGTTTTCAAAACTGAATGTCCAAAAACCGCTAATGTTTACATGCCATGACAACATCTCTTCCATAATGGGATGGAAAGTTTTATTCCATTATATTCATGGTAGTCTTTCAACCAACCATAAGTGGGTGCAGCACTACCTCACCTTTCTTTTTCTTCATATTTGGTGAGTAGAATACGCCTTCTACACAACACTTAACTAATTATCTTCCAAGTGTTTTATCCAATTTAGCAGCAAAATAACATAAGAATCAATATACAGTCCACATGTACGCCCATACATACAAGGGAGGGGTAACTCCCTGAAATATGATTTTGCCTAATATTATGTTTCATAAAATAGTCATACAACTTTCAAATATATCAATCCTACATACTCCTTTAAAATATGCAAGTACAACATTTTACAAACTCCCCGGCAATGTTGTGCACTTGCTTCATAGCCTGTGGTCAAGTCGTCTCTTCTCCTGCACGTTCCCTCGATCTTTCTACACGTGTTTCTGCCCTGCAACAATGTTCACAAGTGTGCCCGGTCATTTTCACAACTCGAGTCACTTACCTGACTACACCCACTGCTCCAAAGTCCAAAACTGCACATCCGCAAACCTTCCGTACCTCCACCTGCCCATCCAACTGTCGTGAGTCACCAACACCTTGGAGCCTGACTCATCCCTATCGGTACTAACCTAACTCTACACGCGGTCTCTCCCAATGCCCTCACTATTCAGTATGCATGTTCAACATATGGGTCGGGTTACAGCAACCCAACTCGGCCTGAACTGTTCACCAATAACAGGAACCCTCAAATTCAGTTCGGGCAAGTGGCTTTAACCCTGTGTTCGCCTGCATGCCTCCCTCACTGAAGTTCCACTCCCTTAGAGCTTGGTTATCCTCCTCCTTTACTCCAATGTGTTATGCCTTGAATGAATGAATTTTATTTTTCCTTAATCTATCCAACACTTACCTAAAATATACTACAAAGTGTGTACCCAAGGAGGGGCTCCCATATGTTAATTTGGATCATCCCATCCAAGTCCATGCGTTGACTCGTGATAGATATAGTGTCGGCTTGCCTTTTCTTATGCGTTGAGGCCGCTATAACTTTCATTGCCCAACTGACGATGTTCTGTCACATTGTGCCTACGCTTTCGGGTCACGTGGGTGCCTGGGGCAAGTCATGTTGCCCGCACCCATCATACATACACTACGCCCATGTTGTTTTCCTTTCCATTCATGTTCCCATGCCCTTAACTTGTTTCATTGCTTGCTGCCCAAGCTTTTGTTGCATGATGCCTGTGATTTTTTGTCGCATGGTTGACCAAACCTCCATCCTCTTAGTTCGTTACGGTTCATTGGAGAACTCCCACCCATGTGTGTTTGGTCGCACTTTCATTGCATGCTAGCCAAATCTTGTCTCATTGCCCCTCGAGTTGGGCGCTCGTCTCGCCAAAGTGCTCCCACTGCTCTCAGTGGTCGGTATAAGACTTGTGATCCTTACATCCTCCACCACTCTAGAAATGTTTTTTTCCCTGACAACACCATCATATCATTGCAACATCCATCATCACAATATCCCATTGCAAACTATTTCCTTAACATTCATCACAAAGTGTCATTGGCTCTAACATACCCATGTCCATGCCATCAACACTTCTATAATTCAAATATCTTGTCAGCATCCAAATGTTATCACTCTTGACATACTCCATGTCTTGAATTGATCTATAAATCTCCAAGAAATCATGTACTGGATCCCCCTGTGAGGGTCACAAGTTGTGTAGCTAATCAAATCGAACATCTCCTCCACAAGAACACATTCTCCCTACATCATCATGACTGTCAAAACATACTGCTATCAAGTGTCCATCTTTCTCCATTGCCTGCTCATAGAGTTAGAGAAATCACTACCCTAAGTAGATGACAATGAGTCTCACCCCCATGTTAGTCTAGAAATAGGAGGAATAAGTGGAGGTCGAAGGCTCTCCTTCTTCCTTAGCTATAAGCTAAATCCACCTATCTAGATTTTCCTCTTCCAATATCAACATGTATACTTCCCATATTTTTTCCTGAATCTGTGGTTTAACATCGTCCTTCACTTCCACTACCTCAAGTATTCTTGTACCATTTTGGACAGTGCAATAATAACCTTTGCCTACTCCTAAAGTTTGTCCTCTACAATGGTCAATCTTCCCTAGAGTTCTTCTTCTCATTTGATCCCTGCCACACTCATACTTTTTAGTTTACAACTGGTTGTTCTGTACCTATGGTCAAAATACCAATGGGATGATCATCTCGCTCATCATAAATGTATAACTTCTTCACATGCGATACCACCATAACTTCAAATTGCTTGAAAAATTCCATGCCTGAAACAAATTCATAATCATTAATTCTCACAATCATGAAATCAACATCTCCATGCCAATCTCCAATACCAATGGGTTTTTTTCAGCAACCCCAATAACAAAATCAGGAGGTCAATTTGCTACTTTTAACTTAGAATGGACTGGTTTGAACTTCAATCTAAATTTCCTGGCAGTTTCCTCTACAATGAAGTTGTGTGTAGCACCATTATCCACCATTGTGACAAGTGTACCCTTTGCAATATTCATGTTCACATATTCAAATGTGTTCCTCTCACGATCATGCCTATGGGAAACTTCCACAACTATTGCAGATCTTGATACCTGCATAGTCCCAACTGTGGGTTCCTTCTTCTCCACTTGTATTGTCACGACCAACTTCAGTCTAGATGGGAAGTTCTTCACCATGTGGTCCTCAACACAAATCCAATCCTTCAAGGGCTTCTTCATTCTCGAATTAGTGTTTGATATTTAAGATTCCTTCTTTGGTTCTTCCTCCTTTGTTTTCTCAGGTTTCTTCTTATTTTTGGTCCCCTCATCATAGTGCTCAATCATTCTATCCACTCCAGCAGAAACTTGTTCCAAGGTTTTAAAGTTTTACCTCTTCACCTCATTGTGTTCCCAAGGTTTTCATCCAATGATGAAGTTAAATAAATTGTATTTCCCTGCATTTCTATTAATTTCGAGATATTAGTTTGGTACCTACCTTTTTATCAAAATTTAGATGAGGGCCTAAAATTAGATAAATTTCAAAGTGATCAAAATTTATTCGAACCTGAACAACCAAATAGAGTTCGTCGTCGGGATTTCAGAGCAACTCGTTTCATCAAAATCTGAGTTCTTATGACTGAGTTATCATCTGCTATTCGTTTTAAAAAATAGACAAAAAACGAGCAGAATAGGTACAGTGATGATGTGGAAGGTACAGTCAACATTGCAGGGAATATTCTCCAGATTGTAGTTAGTGGCACTGTGACAAGTGTCATCTTCAAATTCGCCAGATGGGTTAATACATTTTTCAGATACATTTAAATTAAAGTCACCTGACCATCGGGGGTGGGAGGTGGCCAGCCCCGTGGGAAATCCCCCTCCCCATGTAGCCATAGTCCCAGAACTGAGGGCCAATACAAACAAACCAGTGGGTTTTAATAACCTTGATTAATTATGTTAAAATGTGGGTTAGAGATATTTAAAACGTCATTAGCGCTTAAACTGTGCTTATCACTAAACCTTGCTTATCCGCCCATAAATCACGCTTAGCATTAATTAACCCAAAGTTTAAATTGGCAGCATGTTTTGATCTAAAAATGGTCTGGATAACTTGTATTTATTTGAAGAACCTACCACTCAGTTTAAATTAAATGATCTAGCTTGTACTTGACAATTTTGCGGAATTATTTACTTGAAAGTGGTGTATGAATTTTTATTGTTTATGCGTCTTAAGTTCATTTGTTCTTGCTGAAATTTAACATGTATATCAGCAAAATAATGCAACAAATAAAGAATTTAAACACAACAACAAACTTAATCTAGGAGTTCACCCGGAATCTCGTGGGCTACGTCTCCTTTGAGCTTGGTCATCTTGACTCGGCTCTTTAGGATTATGGTAAGTTTTTTTACAAGTAAATACTTAACTCCAATGAATACAAAAATGATCCAAAGGACTGAAAATACCATCAATGTCCCTCTAATGGCTATCAAAATTCTGCAAACAGCTGTAGGCTCTTGTTGACATGATTAACAATGTTACCGATGACATAGGAACTATTACCTCAAAACGGGAACTCTAGCCCAAAAAGACTCCAAAAACATGAAAAAATGCCCCAAAAACAAAAAGTGTGTATTCCAGAATGCATTTGTTTTTTTCTCAAGGTAAAATTTCACCTTTTTATAAAATTATGCTAAAAACGAAATTGTTTCTTGAAAAAATGATTGAAAAAACACCCTCAAAACAAAACGAGTTGATGCTGGAATAACAAAAAAAAAACATTGTGTCACACTTTTGACACATTGTAACAATGGAATTAAAGACAACATATTAGGACATTGAAAAATCGTAAATTTCTAATTTTTTTTATAGATGATGTTAAATATAAACAAATTCATGTCTGAAGCGCTTATCATTTTGAACAATTTTTATCCATGTTGTTAAACATAAAAGATCTTGACTCTAAAAAAACCTAAAATTGTAATTATTTTCAACCATAACATTAAAGATAAAATTTCACAGCGCATAAAAACCTTAATGACAAGTTGTAAATCTCAAGTTTTTAAATCTTAAGTTTTCAAGATACTTAAACCATGAAATTATGGAGAAATTATATGACTTGAACAATTTTTAAAAATGAACAAGTAAATGAAAAAAAAATTATTCATATATTTGTTTGTTTATATATAAAAACATATTTTTTTAATTTTTTTAATTGTTTTTCTATATTTTAAATTATAATTGTTTTAGTTTTAAGAAATTAAAAATTAAAATCTTCTTATATATGTTTGTTTATATTTTAAAACATATTACAATTTTTTTATTTTATTTTAAATAATAATTGTTTTAATTTAAAAAAATTAAAATTAAAAAAAAAAAAACAAAAATTATATTTGTTTGTTTATTTTTAAAACATATTTTTTAATTCGTTTTTATTGTTTTTTTATATTTTAAAATTTTAATTGAATAGTTTGTTTGTTTGTTTGTTTTTTTTTTTTTGATATTAAACAATACATTTTTTTTTATTATAATAGTTTTTGTTTAAAAAAAAATTAAATTATTTAAATAGTTTGTGTTTGAAAAAAAAAAAAAAAAAAAAAAAATAATTTGCCACTCGCTGAGGGCCGGAGGCAGGTTGGGCAGCCCTCGACAGCGCCACCCGACCGACCTCTAGCCCCTGGCTGGGTAGAGGGCGATTCCGAGAATCACCCTCGGCTGGCGATTTCGCCCAGCCGGGGGTGATTCTCGGAATCACCCTCCGACCAACCAGGGGCAATTCTCGGAATTTCCCTCCGCCCAGCTGGGGGTGATTCTCGGAATCGCCCTCTGCCCAACCGAGGGTGATTCTCGAAATCGCCCTCCGCCCAGCCAGGGGTGATTCTCAGAATTTCCCTCTGCCCAGTCGGGGGTGATTCTCGAAATCATCCTCCGCTCATCCAGGCGTCGGAGGCAGGCCGGGCGGCGCTGTCGACAGCTTCCCAGCCTGCCTCTAGCCCTTGGCTTGGCGGAGGTAGGCTAGGAAGATCTTGACGATGCCACCCGACTGGCCTCCGGCCCCTTGCTGGGCGGAGGGAGATTCTCGGAATCACCCTTCACTCAGCCGAGGGCCAGAGGCCAGTCGGGCGGCACCGTCGATAACTACCCGGCCTACCTAGAATTTCCCTCCACCCAGTTGCGGGTCGAAGGTAGGCTGGGCAGCCCTCGACGGTGCCGCCTAACCTACCTCCATCCCCCGGCTGGTGGGAGGGAGATTTCGAGAATCACCCCCAGTTGGGTGGAGGGCGATACCGAGAATCACCCCCGGCTGGGCGAAGGGCGATTTCAAGAATCACCCCTGGTTGGGCAGAGGGCGATTCCGAGAATCACCTCCAGCTGGGCAGAGGGCGATTTCCATAATCACCCTCAGTTTGGCAGAGGTAGATTCTGAGAATCACCCCCAGCTAGGCGGAGGGCGATTCGGAGAATCACCTCGGGCTAGGAGAAAGGTGATTCCGAGAAACACACTTCGCCAGCTAGGGGCGATTCTCGGAATCGCCCTCCGCTGAGTTGGGAGTCGGAGGCAGGCTGGGCAGCCCTCGACGGTGCCAAGCGGAGGGTAATTCCAAGAATATCCCTTCACCTAGCCAGGGGCCAGAGGCCAGCCATGTGGCTCCATTGATCAGGAGATCAAGTCTCTTGAAGAAAAATGCTTAAAAATGAAGTTGCTCAGAATGGCTCAAAAATAGATCAACTGGAAAGTGTTCAGTGAAACGATCCCAACGCCATGAACGGCACTCAAATCCGACGCCGTATGCAGGAGATATTCAGCTTCAAAGATTTGTCAATTTCCATTAAAAATGCCAAAATTTGACTTTGGAAAAAAAAATTATTTAAAAAAGAATATTCCACAGAATATTCTGAGAATATTCCTTGGAATATTCCACAGAATATTCTGTTTTTGGCCAATCATAAAGCGCCACGTGGGCCCCAAGTCGGATTGGAATGGCACGTTAAAATTTTTGATGGAGTCGGCCGGATTCGAACGCAGGACCGGGCGGGTAATAACCCAACGTCTTAACCGCTGGACCATGGTTGGTTCGTTGTTTTATATGGCAAACAAATTTATATTTAAAGTTTGAAATTGTTATGGGTGGGCCCGGAAGGGGGCCAGCCCCTAAGGGCCAGCCCCCTCAGCATACAACCGTGGCACAGGAACTGTGGCCCAAAACAATCGGCGCGCATTCAAACCGACGGTTACAACATTGTTATGTGATGGTGTGTTTTAATTAACAAACGTTTGTATTTATTGAAAACCGTTGCAAGACCTCCGACGTATGTGAATGCACGTTGGGAAAAAACCGTAATATTTATTGGTGACTCCGCCCCTTTTGGCGCCACATGCTATTTTAGTGGCCTTATCTACAGTTTCTCCACAATTAGTGGAGCTTTTCAAGGTCAAACTGGCAAATTAGTAAATGTGGCATAACTTTTGCTAGGGGAGGTCTTTGAAGACGAATGTTTTTTTGATTTTGGGTGTAGAGATCATTCTGGAGCTGTTGGAAGTGTCTACAGGGCCATCAGGGCATTCTATCTGCGAATTTTACAGCGCTTTTGATCGTGGAGCCATCAGGGCTAAAGGGAAAGAGAGCTGCATTGGGCTACCTTCATCCAATGGAGGTGAATTTGTAGTCATTTTAGACTGATTTGGATCTTCTGAGTCTGTTTTAGCAGTCTATTTTGCCTTTAGAGGCTTTTATACAGATGTAATTTCATTTTCAGCATTTAATCAAAGGAGGACTGAGCCTAATTAGAGGCTTTTGGACCAGCGGAGGTAGCCCAAGAGAGGGGTGAACCGCTTAAACAAATATCTGCTGTCACTCTGTATATTTTTGCTGTTTATTTCCAGATTCTGATAGTTTAAACAGTAAAATTTCATAAGCATGCTTTTCCAAAACAAGTTTATACAGTAATCAAAACTTGTTATTTTATCATCAAACCTCTACACTTCAATTGCAGAACATATCATCTTGCTTATTCACACATAAAAACAGATCAATGAACACTTTGAATTTAAAAACAAAATAATTTCATTGATCTTGATATTTGTGTTTACATATTATTTCTTTAGGCAGAGTCTGTAGAGGGCCAGGTAGCCTCCGGATTCATCCTTTCCTTGAAAGGTGAAACATCCGGTGAATGCCCCTACAGTCCATCTCTGTATGAGAAATAGTTTGTTCTCACAATTTCAGATCAGGTTGGTATCAGAGAGCTCAAGGTTTTTCTTAAGAGATTGTGAAATTTGTGCAAGTTAATTGTGTGGTTCTGCAAATCTTGATGCTTACTAGGCTGAAACTGCAAAGAGGGGAAGGTCAACTGGTTAGAGAACAAGTTAATCCTCAACCAAGGAGGGCTAGAGTGCCATTACATCCACCTTCCATTTCATCCTCCATAGCCTTAGAATCAGCCACAAGCATGTCATCCAGAGAGGGAGAAGTACATGAGGAAATGGATCCCAAGGAAGAAGAAAGAGTCTTTAGAAAATCTTTCTTGGATTTGACTGAGATGGTTAGAATCCTATACCAGGAGAGAAATGACAGAATTGCTGGAGAAGGGTCTAGAAACCAAAGAGAAGAAGGAGGTTCTTCAGGAGGGAAGAAAGATAAAGATGAGTCTAAGAAAGGGAATGGAGGAAATGGTGATCCTTCATCTCCATCGTCATCCTCTTCCTCCACATCATCCTCTTCAACTTCTGTTAATCAGTCACATAAAACAAAAACCTCTTTTAAAAATCCTTTGTTGAAGCTTGATGTAAAGTTTGAGTTGCAAATGTTTAATGGTGATGTTAATGCAGAGAAATTGGATAATTGGATAAGACAGCTGGAAGTCTATCTAAGAATTCAGAATTTGCATGATGATGAAACAAAAATCCAATTAGCCTCTTTGCGAATGGATGGAGCAGCTTTGGTTTGGTGGGAAGCCAGGACTAGAGAGGAGATTAAAAAGCATGGTAAGATAACTCTAACATGGAATGAGTTTATTACTTCTATTAAGAAACAATTTTATCCTCTTGCTCATATTCAAAAAGCAATCATGAATTGGCAAAGTTTTAGGCAACTTAAAGGTCAAAATGTGCAAGATTATACCCAAGAGTTTAGAAGGAGAGCACTTCTACTTGGAGTAGACTTACAAAGTCAAGACACCTTGTTGAAATACATAGGAGGTTTGCACAATTATTTGCAACATACTATCCTAATGTTTAATCCTACCAGCTTAGATGAAGTCTGTGTGCAGGCTACACATTTAGAAGCTAGAGGAAAGAATGCTTTTGATGCTTTTGATGAGGATAGTACTTTTAAAAACAAAGGAAAGAAGAGAGTTGCAAATTCAAGAAAGGACAAAGGAAAGTTCTTTTGCAAGAACTGTTCGAAGACAAGTCATGATGAAGATCATTGTTGGAAGCTTCATCCTGAACTAAAACCAGAAAAATTCAAGAACAAAAACAAGACCAAAGAAAAGGAGAAAACTGTAGCAACAGTTGAGCAAGACTTAGGGTCAGACTCAGGAGATGAGACAAAAAGCATAGGCATGGTTTTAAAGAACACTAAGGGGAAAGAAGTGGTGCAAGACACAATTCCCAGTTCTAGTTCTTTGAATTGTCACAAAGATACTCATGATGAAAAGAGGAGGATAGAGCTTTTCCATGTGAGGGTAATTTCCAAACATACAAAAATTGACACACTGTTTGATAGTGGGTCACAAGCTAATCTTATTTCTGAAGACTTGGTCAAGCAGCTGAAACTTGAGACCATTCCACATCCGAAGCCTTATCCACTTGGATGGATATGCAAGGATGCTAATTTGCAGGTTTCAAGGAAGTGCATATTGCGCTTTGCAATAACTGCACACTTTATTGACACAGTGGAACTTGATGTGGTGCCGCTTGATATCTCAGGTATTGTTTTGGGAAGTCCTTATTTATTTGACAGGAAGGCCATCTTCTATCGCCATGAAAACAAGTATCACTTGTTCAAAGATGGTAAAGAGTACATTGTGAGAGCTCACAAGAAGAAGCTGGAATCTTCTTTACTCCATGCAGGTCAATTGAAAAGACTGGTTAATGCAAGTCAAAGTCTAACTTTGTTGATGTTGAAACGACCAGATTTTGAGCATTTGCCATTTTATGATGTTGCTAATAATATGTCTCAGTTTGATAACAGTTTGTCTTTGAAAAAAGATGATGTTGTGTTGCAAAAATTACCTTTTGGGTCAGCCAATGCAGTGAATGAAGTGTCAAAGCAAAGCAGTGCAAGCAAGGAGGACACAAAATTCAGCATGGGAAAAAGTTGGTTTCAGAATGGTACAATTCGCCATGGGAACAGTTTGCAAGGTGAAGGTTGTTTTAAGTCTTTCTGGAAGTTTGATCAATGTAGAGAAAGTTTGTTTTCTGCAAAGTACAATTGCTGTTCTGAAAATTTTAATCATTTGCATCATGACTCAGTCAATCTTAGCAATGGTAGATCAGTTGATTCCAGAGACAGGTTGTCATTTTCTCAAAAGCTTCAGTTGATGAAATCGGGTAGATTTCAGTTGTTCAATGGTGGAAGAGTGGAGAATCAGTCTCCACATCATCAGTTTCAGTAATCAGAAAGCTTTTGAGGGTCCAAAAGCTTCCCATTTGGGAGGTGTGATCAGGAGATCAAGTCTCTTGAAGAAAAATGCTTAAAAATGAAGTTGCTCAGAATTGCTCCGAAACAGATCGACTGGAAAGTGCTCGTCAAAATGATCCCAGCGCCGTGAACGACACTCAAATCCGACGCCGTATGCAGAAGATATTCAGCTTCAAAGTTTTGTCAATTTCAATTAAAAAAAGGCCAAATTTGACTTCATTGAAAATTTTATTAAAAAAAGAATATTCCACAGAATATTCTGGGAATATTCTGTGGAATATTCTGCAGAATATTCCGTTTTTTGGCCAATCATAAAGCGCCTACGTGGCTAGCCCAGCAGGGGTCGCCACGTGGGCCCCAAGTCGGATTGGAATGGCACGGCAAAATTTTTGATGGAGCTCTTACTGGATTCGATAGCAGACTCAAGTGGTAATAACCCAACGTCTTAACCGGACCATGGTTGGTTCGTTTGTTTGTTGTTTTATATGGCAAACAAATTTATATTTAAAGTTTGAAATTGAAAGCAGGGCGGGCCCGGAAGTGACTGCCTTAAGGGCCAGCCTCAAAGATACAACCGGGCACAGAACCGTGGCTCAAAACACCCATACAAGATTCAAACCGGCGGTTACAACATTGTTATGTGATGGTGTGTGTTTTAATTAACAAACGTTTGTATTTATTGGAAACCGTTGGCAAGACCTCCCGACGTATGTGAATGCACGTTGGAAAAAAATAATATTTACTCACGCGCTAAACCATGCGGATAAGTTTGGTGGCCTCCGCCCATTTTGGCGCCACCGCCTTATTTGGTGGGTTTATCTGCAGTTTCTCCACAATTGGTGGAGTTTCCCAAGGTGAAACTGGCAGTTTAGTAAATGTGCCATAACTTCTGCTAGGAGAGGCCTTTGAAGACGAATTTTTTTTTGATTTTGGGTGTAGAGAGAATTCTGGAGCTGTTGGAGGTGTCTGCAGAGCCATCAGGGCATTCTATCTGCGAATTTTACAGCGCTTTTGACAGAGGAGCCATCAGGGCCAAGGGGAAAGAGTGCTGCATTGGGCTACCTTCCTCCAATGGAGGTGAATTTGTAGTCTATTTATACTGTTTTGGATCTTCTGAGTCTGTTTTAACAGTCTATTTTTCCATTAGAGGAGTTTATACAGATGTAATTTCATTTGAAGCATTTAATCAAAAGAGGACTGAGCCTAATTAGAGGCTTTTGGACCAGCGGAGGTAGCCCAAGAGAGGGGTGAACCGCTTAAACAAATATCTGCTGTCACTCTGTATATTTTGGCTGTTTATTTCCAGATTCTGATAGTTTAAACAGTAAAATTACATAAGCATGCTTTTTCCAAAACAAGTTTATACAGTAATCAAAACTTGTTATTTTAACATCAAACCTCTACACATCAATTGCAGAACATATCATCTTGCTTATTTACACATAAAAAAAAATCAATGAACACTTTGAATTTAAAAACAAAATACTTTCATTGATCTTGATATTTGTGTTTACATATCATTTCTTTAGGCAGAGTCTGTAGAGGGCCAGGTAGCCTCCGGATTCATCCTTTCCTTGAAAGGTGAAACATCCGGTGAATGCCCCTACAGTCCATCTCTGTATGAGAAATAGTTTGTTCTCACAATTTCAGATCATCCATAGAGGGCTACCTAGCCTACCTCCGCCCAACTGGGGGCCGGAGGCAGGCTAGGCAGCACTTGATGGCACCGCCTGGCCTACCTCCAGCCCTCGGCTAGGCAAAGGGTGATTCCAAGAATCACCCCTGTCTGGGTGGAAGGAGATTCTGAGAATCGCTCCTGGCTAGGTGGAGGGCGATTATGAGAATCACCCCCAGCTGGGCGGAGGGCAATTCTGAGAATCGCCCCCAGCTGGGAGAAGGCCGGTCGGGTGGCGTCGTCAAGGGCTGCCTAGTTTGCCTCGGGCCCTCGGCTGGGCGGAGGGCGATTCTCGGAATATCCCTCTACCCAGCTGGGGGTCGGAGGCAGGCTGAGCGACGCTGTCAAATAAAGGAGATTGGGTTTTGGATCTATTTTCAGGTTCAGGTAAGTTTTATTATACAAATTTAAATTTAAATATTTTGTTTTTTACTTTTTATGTCTTTATACTAATTTTCTTACTTATTTCTTTGTACTTGATGATTAGGAACAACACTAGCATGCTGCCTACCAAAAGAAAGAAATTGCATTGCCATTGATAAAGACCCAGTGCAATGCAAATTTATTCAACAAAGAATTAACGCTCTTGAATTCCTTCCAGATGCGAAGCAAGAAATTGGTTTGAGGAAAGGGGATTTTAATGAATCACATGTGGCAAAAAAAGAAAAGGAACCTCAACCACCATTATATGGAATGATTGGAAAGAGACACTTTGGAAGATTTGCAGACATGAAAGATCCATTACAAGATGACAATGACCAAAATGAAGTAGAAAATGTTGCGGAAGAAGCCATCAATGATGTTCTAGATGATGTTGAACATGTATTAGTTGATATTGTTGAGGATATTTAAGTTATGCTTGCAAACAATGCTCATTTTTGAGATCTATTAATCAGTTTTACTTGTAATGTTTAGACTTTGATATTTTATGAGAAGAATCCTTATTTTTTGCAAAAAACATGTGATTACTATTATTTTTTGACATAAAGTTCAATAAAAATTCTATTTTCTTAAGTTTTTTTGTTAAGATTTTCCCAAAAATTAGTTTATTTAACATGTTTCTTTTAACAAAAAGTATCTAAAAGTATATTTTTTGCATTCTATTTGTATTGAAAATTTGTATTTTTTTGTCATATCATTCAAAATATTGGTTTTTTAGCGACAATTATTTGATGTGCATTGAAAAATTAATTAGAAATACATAAACTTGTAGAGAATATGAACTTTATAATATTGCCCCTTTTTTCATTTTTTATCTATGTGAAAAAGTGAAGATATCATTACAAATTTTTATTTAAAAAAAAAAAAAAAACAATTTTTTTTCTTTTTAAAACACAAGTACATAAATGCACTTAAAAATAAACATCTCACGGAAGAAGAAGACATTAGAAAATGTATAATGTCAAAATCAATCCTCTAAAAAAATGTTGGTGATGATACGCCACCACTATTCAAAATCGACATAAAAAGCATCACAGAAAAAAAAAATTAAAAAAATTAAAAAAAAAATTAAAGTGCCAAAACTATGCTAAAAAAAAAATTGATTATGCATCACCACTTTTCAAAATCAGGTGTTTTTCTTGCTACGTCAAAAAGTAGGTACTAGTGCAGTTACCTATTTCATCGGTAACAGTGTTGATTCCTTCTGTCGGTGCACTAAGCTACTCTGAGCTTCTAAATGGCACAAACTCCCTCAAAATTTTGTTTCTGTCACTAAAACCACTCCTTCTATATCCAGAACACGTTAAACACCAAATATCAACTGATAAATTTCTCAAATCAAGCATTGCATCCCCAAACTAGGCTATCCTCCACGGTTTGCTCAGGGTTTCCCAAAACTTCACATCAACTTCTTAAGCTCTAGAAGTGCTCAAAATATTATGAAACCACTTCCATTGGTTCCAAAATGTCTGAAATAGTCAAGATAGGCTTTTCATTCATGAAACATGCCTTCGGTTGCTCCTGTTTCGCCTCAATCACCTATCGACACCCCCTGCCACGAAGGTCAATGAAAACTTATCTGTTGAGTTTTAGATCTCTATAAGTCTTCAACACTTGCTAAAACCTTTTTCATTAGATTCAAAATGATGTTTCCATTCAATAATGACCACTGATTCACTGCATATGGTCTCAAGCAGCTCTGGCTAAACCCTGCACTGCTGCTGGAAAACGCTGGCAATAATGGCCCCTGGAACTTTAATGAAGCTTTTCGGTCTTCAAAAATTCTATACAGGCTCTAAAAACCATCTCATCAGATTCATAACATCTGAATTATCCAATTTTGACTATTGGATCTCTGTAATAGGCCTTTATCTCCCTTGGCTAGGCCTCAAACTGATTTTGCCTCATGGTGGAGTTGATGGCCCCTTCATCTTCCTTGAAGCAAGAAGCACTGAATATTACCTCTGTTCGACTTGAAACCTATTCCAAACTCTACAGAATGTCTAAGAGAACCAAAATTGACTAATTTTTCACTTAATTTGGTTCAATAATGAGGAAGTTATGGCCTCTCCAAGAAACCTGCCCAATGTCCCCCAAAAACCCCACTAAAAGTGGAGGAACTCTAGTTAAAATCCAATAATTGGTGGATATGACCGAAAATGGCGGAATGGTCCCAAATTAGGTGGAACTGTTAATGTTGCATTTAATGTTAATTGGGACAGGGTCACATGTGACCACCGCCCCGACCATCGAGGAAGCCACTTCATCACTGTGGCATTAAAAATTTCGGAGTGGTCATATGATGTGGTTTCCAACCGCTGCCGTGACCACCAGGCGGTTAGCTCTTAGGCATCGAGTTCTGGTCGCATGGTGTCGTATAGTGTGGGGGCTGGCCCTTAGGGGTTGGCCCCCATTTTCCGCCAACTCAAAGTTTTTCAAACTTCATAATAAACCCGACTGCAATATATGGTAAGAAACACTCTGTGGTTTAATGGTAATGCGCGTCCATTGTGGGAGGTAGGTCCGGGGTTCAAATCCATCGGACTACATAAAATTTTTACCATACCATTGCTCCTTAGCAAAATTGAGCTGTACAGATCCTTAAAATTTCAGCAAGAACCAAAAATCGACAAAATTTTATGTACCCAAATTGGTAATTTCTGGTTATGTTTGAGCTATCAGTCTTGTGTTATCATTTATCTGAAAGTGGTCTAGATAACTTGTATGTATTTCAAGAACCTACTACTCAGTTTAAATTAAACGATCTAGCTTGTACTTAAAAATTTTGTGGAATTATTTACTTGAAAGTGGTGTATGAATTTTTACTATTTATGTATCTTAAGTTCATTTTTTCTTGCTGAAATTTAACATGTATATCAGCAACATAATGCAGTAAATAAAAATTTAAACACAACAACAACTTAATCTAGGAGTTCACCTAAAATCGCGTGGGCTATGTCTACTTTGAGCTTGGTCATCTTGACGCGACTCTTTGGGATTATGGTAAGTTTTTTTACAACTAAATACTTAACTCCAATGAATACAACAATGATCAAAAGGACTAAAAATACCATCAATATCCCTCTAATGGTTGTCCAAACTCTGCAAATAGCTTTAGGCTCTTGTTGACACAATTCCTTTTGTCGGTGCACTAAGATACTATGAGCTTCTAAATGTCACAAACTCCCTCAGAATTCTGTTTCTGTCACTGAAACCACTCCTTCTGTATCCGACACACATTAGACACCAAATACCAACTGATAAATTTCTCAAATCGAGCACTGCATCCCCAAATCCACAATTTGCCCAGGGCTGCCAAAAAATTCACATCAGCTTCTCGAGCTCTATAAGTTCTCAAAATGTTTTGAAACCACTTCCATTGGTTCCAAAATGTCTAAAATAGTCAATATAGACTTTTCATTCATAAAAAATGGTCTCTGGCTACTTCGGTTTCGCCTCAATCACCTATCGGCACCCCTTGGCACTAGGGTCAATGAAAACTTCTCTGATGAGTTTTCAACCTCTAGAAGTCTTCAACACTTGCTGAAAACTCTGTCATTAGATTCAGAATGATGTTTTTAGTCAAGAATTACCACTGGATCATTGCATATGGTCTCAAGAAGCTCTGGCTAAGCCCTCCACTGCTGCTGGAAAAAGCTGGCACTAATGACACATGGAATTTTACTAAATCTTTTTGGCCTTAAAAAATTCTCTACAGGCTCTAAAAACCATCTAATCAGATTCATAACATCTGAATTATCCAATTTATACTATTTGAACTTTGGAAAAGGACTCTAGCTCCCCTGGCTAGGCCTCAAATTGATTCTGCCTCATGGTGGCCCTTATGGCCCCTTCATCTTCCTTGAAGCAGAGACTATTGAAGATCACCTCTGTTCAACCTGAAACCTATGCCAAACTCTTCAGAAGGTTGAAGAGACCCAAAATTGACTAAAATTTCATCCAATTTCATTCAATATTGAGGGAGTTATGGAAAAACAATTTTTTTCCCAGTGTCCCCCAAAATCCTCCTCCAACACTGGAGGAACTCTAGTTAGCTCGACCAAAATGGCGGTCTGCCCGAAATTGTCAAACTCCACTCCAAAATGGCAGAACCGTTAAGTGTTGCATTAAATGTGAAGTGGTGGTCACATGTCCATTCCACCCAAACTGCAACATTTTTTGTTAACCAAACCGTAGCATTTAATATAAAAAAGGTGGTCACATTACGTGGCTCCAACCACCGCCGTAACTGCTCGGCGGTTAGCTCTTGGGCACCGAGGCGTGGTCATGTGGAGTATGGGGGCTGGCCCCATTTGCTGCCAACCCAATTTGACTTAAAATTCAAATAGAAAATGTCAACTATACAAGTTAAGAACCACCTGTATCCCGACTGTTTGGGCGCTCTTGTACGCGGAGGAAGGTCCGGGGTTCGAAACTTGTGGACTCCATAAAATTTTAATATGCCACTTTGACTTTGGCCTAGGCCATGTGGCAGCCTCTGGGCAGGCCACATGGCACTTGCTAATAGGCCCTCCAAACATTAGTATAAAAATAATTTTGCAAAATATATATATTTTACAAAAAATTTCCATAAGGTCAAATTGAGTCAAAGGTCAATTTTTGAAGTTTATTGGATGATTTCAAACCTTAATAACTTTCACATACGACCTCGGTTTTGAGAACCGTTCATGGCGCCAGAATCGAAACGACGAGACCTTTTTGGTCATTCAGGTTTGACACTCTTTCGAGAAATTTGAATTTTGAGCTATCATTCTGGTAAATGATCTAGTTCTAATCACATGAGGAAGAACCATAACTCCCTCAATTTTCTATGCATTTCCAAAACCAGAAATTAATTTTCATGGACCAGAATGATAGCTCAAAATTCAAAGTTCTTGGAAGAGTGTCAAACCTGAATGACTAGAAAGGTCTCGTCGCTGCGATTCTGGTGCCGTGAATGGTTCTCAAACTGAGGTCATATGTAGAAGTTATTGAGGTTTGAAAATGCCCAATAAACTAAAAAAAAAAATGACCTTTGACTGAGTTTGACTTTTTATAAAAGTTTTGTAAAATAAATATATTTTGAAAAATTATTTTTATATTAAGGTTTAAAGGACCAATTGCGGGCTTCCACGTGGCAGGCCCGGAGGTCACCACGTGCCCCCAAGCTAAAGGAATTTTGGGTGATAAAATTTTCACAAGTTGTAGGATTCGAACGCGGGTCGACTGCCTGCAAACGCATGTGCCCGACCAGCCCGCTTGTCCATTGGTTCTTACAAGTCATTTTATTCACATATTATTTAAGCTTTAAATTTTAATTTGGTGGAAGGGTTAAGGGCTAGCCCCATCCATTTGTCTCAGGCCCCAGAACGAGGCGCTAACAAGACACATTCACGGTGGTGGTTGAATAAGATGGGTATGTGACCATGTTGTTTCAACAATAAATGTCAATGTTCATCATTAGCAGAACCGCCAGCAGTTAGAGCGGTGGTTTCCAATATGACCTCCCATTCATATAGCAGTTAATGCTGCAGTTAGCAGTTTCTACTAATTTTTGGCAGAGTCTGACAAATTCAGGGAATATGCATTTTTGAAGCGCTAGCTGGAGTATCTCCTCTTTTAGTGGGGTTTTTGGGGGACATTGGGCATTTTTCTTGGAGAAGCCATAACTTCCTCATTATTGAACCAAATTGAGAGCAAAAATAGTCAATTTTGGTTCTCTTCAACCTTTTGAGGATTTTGGCATAGGTTGCAGGTCAAACAGAGGTCATCTTCAGTATTTGTTTCTTCGAGGAAGATGAAGGGGCCATTAGGGCTACCGTGAGGCCAAATTAGTTTGAGGCTTAGCTAGGGGAGCTAGAATCCTTTTCCAAAGTTCCAATAGTCTAAATTGGATAATTAAAATGTTCTGAATCTGTTGAGATGATTTTTAGAGCCTGTATATAATGTATGAAGGCTAAAAATCTTCAGTAAAATTGCAGGGGCCATTAGTGCCAACTTTTTCCAGCAGCAGTGCAAGGCTTAACCAGAGCTACTTGAGACCATATGCAGTGAGACAGTGGTCATTATTGACTGAAAAAATCATTATGAATCTAATGAAAGAGGTTTTAGCAAGTGTTGAAGACTTCTAGAGGTCGAAAACTCAGCATAGAAGTTTTCATTCACCCTAGTGGCAGGGGGTGTCGATAGGTGATTGAGGCAAAACTGGAGCAGCTAGAGGCCATTTTTTATGAATGAAAAGTCTATACTGACTATTTCAGACATTTTGGAACCAATGGAAGTGGTTTCAGAACATTTTGAGAAATTATACAACTCAAGAAGTTGATGTTATGTTTTGGGAAGCCCTGGGCAAACCGTGGAGGATAGCCTAGTTTGGGGATGATGTGCTTGATTTAAGCAATTTATCATTTGAAATTTGGTGTTTGATGTGTGTGGATATGGAAGGAGTGGTTTCAATTATATAAAACATAATTCTGAGGGCGTTTTTGCCATTTAGAAGCTCAGAGTAGCTTAGTTCACTAACAAAAGGAATCGTGTCAACAAGAGCCTAAAGCTATTTGCAGAATTTGGATAGCTATTAGAGGGATATTGATGGTATTTTTAGTCCTTTAGATCATTGTAGTATTCATTGGAGTTAAGTATTTACTTGTAAAAAAACTTACCATAATCCCAAAGAGCCGAGTCAAGATGACCAAGCTCAAAGGAGACGTAGCCCACGAGATTTTGGGTGAACTCCTAGATTAAGTTTGTTGTTGTGTGTAAATGTTTTATTTGCTTCATTATGTTGCTGATATACATGTTAAATTTCAGCAAGAACAAATGAACTTAAGACACATAAATAGTAAAAATTCATACGCCACTTTGAAGTAAATAATTCCGCAAAATTGTCAAGTTCAAGCTAGATCATTTAATTTAAACTGAGTGGTAGGTTTTTGAAATACATTAATGATAACCAATTCATAACCTCCCAAATAAGGTTATGAATGCCTTATAAACAATTGGTACACATCCTCTTGTTTAATTTATCCTCAATTGGTTATAATTTGCCCTCAAACTTTTACCTCCCTCCGCATGCAAGAGCGCCCAACCAGTCGGGCTACAGGTGGTTCTTAACCTGCATAGTCGACATTTTCTATTTGAAGTTTAAGTCAAATTAGGTTAGCGCAAAAGCAGGCCAGGCCCCATACTCCACACGACCACACCTCAGTGCCTAAGAGCTAACCTCCCAGTGGTTACGGCAGCGGTTGGAGCCACGTAATGTGACCACCTTTTTTATATTAAATGCTATGGTTTGGTTAACGAAAAATGTTGTGGTTTGGGTGGAATGGACATGTGACCGCCACTTCACATTTAATGCAACACTTAACAGTTCTACCATTTTGGAGCGGAGCCTGAAAATTTTGGGTGGACCACCATTTTGATCGGGCTAACTGGAGTTCCTCCAGTTTTGGCGGAGTTTGTTTAGGGATATTGGGAAAAATTTGTTTTTGCCATAACTCCCTCAATATTGAACGAAATTGGATGAAATTTTAGTCAATTTTGGGTCTCTTTGACCTTTTGAACAGTTTGGAACAAATTTTAGGTCAAACAGAGGTGATATACAACTTATTTTTCTTCAAGGAAGATGAAGGAGCTATTAGGACCATCATGGAGAAAGCATTGTATTGAGTAATATTTCACTGTTTAGTGTGAAACAAAAGCCATTTCTAGCTATTTTCTATCTTTTGAAGCTGAATTTACAGCTGGGTTTTCCTATTGAGGCATATTTTTATATGTGTAACCATTTTGAGCAAATTAATAGAGCAAGGACATGCCATTGGGGAGCCTTGGATCGGCAGATGTAGCCCAAGAGGGGTGAACTGCCTCAACAATTTGCTGTGTTATAAGATGGTGAATTTTATTTGCTGTGTATTTTTGCTATGATAGGTTAAACGATAAATTTACTTAACTAATCCTCACACATAAAACTCATAAACATAACCAAAACTACTTTGTTTAACCTGCAACTCATGGAAAACACTTTGGACACTTTATTATATCAGAATGGATACTTTACATAGCGTAAAAAATACAATCCATTTCATATAAGGTTGGTATCAAAGCTAGCGTTTTTGAGCATTAGGAGAGCTGGTGTTTCTCTCTGAATTGTTCTTGTGCAAAAGGATTTATTTAAAAGTCTACATTATAACCCTTGCAAACAGTGCAGATCCAATTTGGGGCAGCATTTGTTGTAGGATTTTGAGGCTTACTAGGCTGAAGCTTAAGAAAGGGATGAAGGCTTCTTCCTTACCCCAAAGTACCTTAAGGTCACACTTGGAAAACAAACCCTCTTAATGATTGTTTGTTAAGAAGTTCTTGGATTTTGTTGTTTGGCTGCTGGAATAAGAGTTTGTCTTTATAGCCATTTGGTTAAAATCTTGTCATTTGTTTTGAAATATTTAAGAACTTTGACGAAGTTAATTTTTTCATTAAAATCATAATGAAAAATTCTACAAGTGAAGTTTCCTCCTTCAATAGATTCTTCGATGATGATATGAAGTGTGACTTTATTATATTGAAGGACATGGTGCAGATTTTGTTTGAGGATAAAAGAGAAAGTACTGAACTTCGTGAACAATTGTTTGCCATGAAGGAAGAGAAGGAAGAAATTCTTCAAAGATTGCATGATATGGAGAGGTAGCTCCATCAAGCTCAAGAGGCTTTGACCAAGAAAATGCATGAGGAAGAGGTAATCCATTCTAATTTGTCTTCAACTTCCTCTCTAGAAATATGTGTTGGTTATTTTGAAAAACATACGAGAGGTATAGGGTCCAAATTAATGATTAAAATGGGCTACAATGGCAAAGGATTAGGAAAGCATGCACAAGGCATGTTTGATCCCATTTTGGTTGAGGAATGACCCAAGAATCTTGGTCTTGCTTATGTGCAGTTTAATGGCGAAGATTCCAAAACCATGAAAGCATGTGAAGCTACTTTAAAGAGAACCTTTATTCCAAGTTCTAAGATGCAAATATGTCAAATTTGTTTCAAAGATGATTTCCATTGCTTTAAGCCTTTGTTGCAGCAAGAAGATGGTAGACATGCAACTTATGGCGAGCATGCAAGTTCCTGCAGTTTTCAAGATAAGAACAATGATGTTAGTCTACAAATGAAAGATGTAGCCTCTACTAGTTCATCTCCTCACGAAGGCAAAAAGGATGAACATGCAAAGTAGCACAAGAGGTATAAATCTTCCCATTATCAATTTGATTGTGTTTCTGCAAAGCATGATAATTTTTCATGCTTAAATGGAATATTTCTTGTACATATTGTGGTCAATTTAACCATGATGTTTCGAGATGCTGGATGAGGAAGAAAGCATACAAGAAGCAGATGAGGCAAAGACAACTTTCAAAGAAGGTGCATAAGACTTTCACATATTTCCAAAAGAGGCGACATGTTGTCTCCCATTGTTTGACTTTGTTTCCAACTAGTCGTCCCAAGCACATGCAACAAGAGGACAGAAAGATTGGCGAAGGTGGAACCAAGGATTCCATTGTTGATGTGAAAACAGAAGTTTCACATGAAGAAAAGTTGCAGTAGCAAAAGTCACCATGGAAGTGGCTTGGTAAGAAGTGGATGGACTTCTTAGTACAGTAAGACGCACTCATTTTGTACATATGCAATGGTATGTAAAATTTACCATTAGTCCGATGGATTTGAACCCCCGATCTATATCCCACAACGAACATGCATTACCATTAAACCACAGAGTGTTTCTTACCATATATTGCAGTCAGGTTTATTATAAAGTTTGAAAATCTTTGAGTTGGCTGAAAATGGGGGCCAACCCCTAAGGGTTAGCCCCCATACTATACGACACCATAAAACCAGGACTCGGTCCCTAGAAGCTAGCTGCCCAGCGGTCACAGTGGCGGTTAGAAACCATGTCATATGACCACTCTGAAATGTTTAATGCCACGGTTATCAAGCGGCTTCCCCGATGGTCACATGTGACCCTGACCCACTTAACATTAAATGCAACATTAATGGTTCCACCTAATTTGGGCCCGTTCTGCCATTTTCGGTCCTGTTCGCCAATTTTGGGATTTTAACTGGAGTTCTTCCACTTTTAGTGGGGTTTTTGGGGGACATTGGGCAGTTTTCTTGGAGAGGCCATAAATCCAATAAGTCAAACCAAACACCAAGCATAAAATGCCACTTGTCCACATCTAATTCGCCCTCAAAGGAATATTTCAGGGAATATTTTGAGGAATATTCTTGGAATATTCGTTTTTAAAATTTTCACAAATTATAAAGTCAAACTTGGTCAACTAAATTTTGGAGTTTACTAGATGATTTCAAATCTCAATAACTTTTGCATATGATATCGGTTTTGAGAACTGTTCACGGTGCCAGAATCATAGCGATGAGACCTTTCCAGTCGTTCAGATTGCAACCACTTCTGAGCACTTTCATTTTTGAGAATTTTTTTTAACTTGGACATGATCTCTTGATCATGTTTGGCAGAGCATGCCAGATTCAACAGAGTTCCACTTTTAGTGGACTTAACTAGCAGTCCGCCAAATTTAGTGGCAGTTTACTAGGCCTGGAGTAAATAAGGCCTATCTTGGGAAATATTCAACCAAATGGAGCTTAGTAAAAGACATTCTTAGTATTTTTGCATGTTGGGAATCCATTAGAATAGGTTTCATAGGTAGAGGAGTACTTCTTGATTAATTTTTTCTGACTTTAATATTTTTTATGCCCAGGGCCACCAGGAGAGGAGGCCATGTATAGAGGACCTGAAGTCCAATTGAAGAACCAGAAGAGGCTACTTAGGGGTTAATGATGCTATGAATCCAATGGTAACTTCTGTTTTTTTTTTTTTGACACATATTGAAGGTCATTTGTCAATTTTGACAAGAAGGGTGTATGGATCAAACTACCATTTGAAGCAATTTTGATAGTTGTGGATCAAGGAGGATACATTGTAGGGGTTTTTCTCATTTACATAAATGTTGTTGCAGTAGATATGGCCAACATGTTTCAATTCTCGATTTATTTCTTCATTCATTAATTTTATGAATATATTTTATGTATGATTCAGTGTGGAATTAGAGTGTATTTGTGAGGGCTTTCTAGCACTCATTGGTGAGGTATAGATAATCTATGTAGGATATTGTTGTATTGTTGTTATATGGGAGAGTTATTTGTCGGAGAACATCATCTTGAAGGGGTGATATCCACATAGTAAGGTAGTATATTGATTGTACCTTTTTTCACCAAATAGAATAGTGGTCTAGTCATGTTGACATGCCAAGGAGATGTAGCCCAGGCGGGGTGAACTCCTTCATCAAAATTCTTGTCTTATGATTTGATGTGTTAGCCAACTATAAAAATTTGTCATGACAAATGGCGGTAAGATCTTCTTAGCCTTCAAGAAAAAATTTCATGACCAAATTGTGAGTTCTTGAAGTGTTATGATGACATTTACCCTTTGAGTTAATCTTCACTACTGTTTCCCTCATAGTCCTAAAGAACATGTTGTTTGCCAAGAGAAATACTGCTTAAGACTCCATTTTCCATCATTTTCAACCATCCATTTTCACCCATTTTTTGCCTTTCATAAAAAACTTAAAAATACCTTCATTTAGCCTCTAAACCATCCCAAAATCCTTTTTAAACCTTATGTTCCCCTTTCATTTGGTTTAAAAGACCCTTTTTTCCTTATCGGAACCCCCAAAAAACCCTTCAAAAACCTTTATTTTGGCCTAAAAAGCTTCATTTTTCTATAAAGGCCTTAAGTCCCTTTCAGACTTAAGCCCTAGCCCCTTTTCCGCATGTGACCCGTGTTGGGACTGGGCACGAAGTGCTCATCGCATCGCAAATATTCATCGCAAAATACATTTTACTTGTTTTACATGGTTATTTGCCTCCCGCCGATGCGATCTCTCAATCAATTCTCCACCATTGATATGATCTGCTATGCCCAGACCTAATGGTCCATATTCCTTCCCATTTCGAAACCCACCATTCCTCCTTTTTATTCATGGTTAAATCTCCTCTGTCGATCTAGTTTTCAGATCAACGGCTCTCGCTCCATCGCAAATTGGCAATCGCATTTTTTCTTTTTTTCGTCCCTTTTCCTCCTCCGATGTCAATCCCCCGATTTAATCTCAGCCGTCAAATGCACAAGAATTGATAGCTAAGATTCAATCGCGCTCTGTCCATAGTCCTATGACATCAACCTGCCGATTTAATCCTGACCGTTGATCTCTTTTAGATCGAACGGTCCGCGCTCAATCGCATCGGCGCATTGCATCGCCACTTTGCCCTTTTCTACCGCTGATGTGATCCTACGATGAAATCTCCACCATCGATCAAGTTTTATCAGACGGTCCGTGCTCAATCGCATCATCGCCCTTCTCCCCTCTCCTCGCACCATTCACGTCTGGCACAATTATGCGATGCAATCTCCATCATCAATCTCTGAGATTGAACGGTCCCGATTTAATATCACCCCCATTTGTCTACCATCCTTCTACTCTCCCAAGCATTTCACTGAATGAATCTCAATCATTGATCATTCTAATCTGATGGTCCACATTCACTGTCGCCCCCAAACTCCTTTTTCACCTGGTTAGCTATTCTGCCAGGATTTTCCTCCCTTTTTCCACTGCATCCATGTTTTTTCGCATTGCTCCTCCACCCTCACGAGCCTCTGAATCAGTCTTAACCAAATTCTGCAGGATTTTATAATGAGTTTTTGTGTTTTGCAGGGTTCTTAATGGTGGTTGTTCTGTGTTTTTCCACAGTCACCGACAGATGACAAAAAGGCTTAGAGTGACGATTCTGTGCCTTAATCCAATGAAGAAAAGGATCTGCAGGGTATGAAATCCAAGTTTAAAAACATCTGGATCACGATCCAGGGTTTAACAGAAGCCCTCCAATAGAAGAAAACCACCTGTGTAAACAAAGCAAACAAAGTGTATCAGTAATGAAGACTCAATGTTAAAGGGTGAATAAAGCCAAAGCCCTAAGATCAGGTTCTAATCCACAGATCAAAGGATAAAGACAGTGTTAAAGAATGAAGACCCCAAAATAAAGATCAAGGTTAGTTAAGCCTAAAACACAGACCGAAAGCAAATTAAGAGTGTTTTAAGGTTAAACAGAGATATATCGGTAAAGAAGCCTCCTCCGCCACATCAAAGGCTAAATATCCTTTCAACTACCAAAGTGCCACCTATAACTTCAATTAATCAAAAGAAGGCATAGTTATTGCCTTATTCAGTGACATTTTGTTTAAAGCAGCCAGAGATATTTCCAGCTTGCTTAAAATAGTTTTGAAGTCAAAAAAATCTGCTAAGCAGCTAAATACTTAATGAAAACAAATTAATAACAAGAAAATATCAGAAAACTTCTCTGTTGAGCCCCTCAAAGGCTGAGAAGCATAAACTATGCATTAATTGAATAGTTAGACCCTTCCTATACTCCACCTCCTCATTCTTCTATAAATACTACTGTAGAAGATTGTTTAGGGGTTGGTCTCTGGATATTTGTTGCATGTAAATAGTTTTCTGAAGCTGTTGTAGCCCTGTTTGTAATTGAAGATACATAAGTTGAGATGAGAAGTTTGAAGCTGTAGAGACCCACTGGACTTGATGATTGTAACTGGTTTGAACATCAAATACAAGCTTATTTATGGGATCTTGGTCTATGTCAATGCTGATGTGTTTCTTATTGTAAATTGTTATTTTCTTTTGTTTCCATTATGTCCACTTTTCTCTGATAAAGAACAACAAATATAGAGCTAGGATTTACTCTTACAAAGTACCCTACTCTCACTGATAAGCTTTATCTTTATGTTTTCCTCCTTTATGTATTTAAGAATGATTTAATACAGTCCAAGCAGTCAAGGAATGTTGGTGAGCCCATGTCTTACTGTCTAAACTTGAAACATTGTTCTTGAATGATATTTTCATTACATGCTAAGTAGAGTTGGACTAGGAAAGTTTATGGTTTTCCCTGTCTTCTAGTTTTTTCTCCAAAGGTTGTTTGAAAGTTTCCCTTAAGAGTATGTTAAAAGCACGCTAGTTTCAAAGTACTTACCTAATCTTAGACTACTTTTTATGTTTATCATATGTGTTTTCCTTTTGAATACGCTAAAATCAAGCTACGTTAAAAGTCTTTACTTGATCTTAAGCTATTCTATGTGTTTTAAATGTTTTCTATTGAAAGTACATCAAAAGTAGGATAGTTTCAAAGTAGTTACCTGATATTAGATTAACTTTGTGTTTTTTCTTGAGTGCATGCCAAAAGCAGGATAGTTTCAAAGTACTTACTTGATCTTAGGCTACTCTTTGTTTCTTCATCTATCTGATTTCCCTCACTCCATTTCTTATTTTTCCATTACATGAAATCAACTTAAAGAAATACTTCGACATAGATGACTTGCCCCATGGACCACTTTTGAACCTTGTTGTTTCAATTAAACCCTATTATGACTCCATAGCCCAATGGATTAAAGCTGCTTCTTGCCTATCTTATTAGCTAAACCATTCTCCCACTTATTTACACTTTCACCCTTAATATAGACTTCCTTCACCTTCATTATATTCTCGCCCAACCAAAACCAAACAAAACCTTTGTTCTTAATAACTAGCCTAATATCACACTAAAAGCCTTAAAAGATAAATCAATCTTTGCACTTATAGAGAGATCCCTCTCAAGATTCAGGAGGGCTAGATACTAGAATCCCAAAGTGGTTCATATGTAGGCTTTGCAGTTTGTATTTGCTAATCTTGCAAATTACAGAGACCTAACATTCTGGCGACTCCACTGCGGACTTTCTGAGTAAAATCCTTAAAACACAATACTTAGTATTCAGTTCAGTATAAGTAGCTTTCTTCAAGCACTGCCAAGCATGTTGGTAATCATGATAGGACTTATTTGAATCAGTGACAAACTAAGTAACCCTTAGGATTCTCATAGGCCCTTATCAAACCTTGAAGGAATCAGCTAGCTAAGCCATCAAAGTAAACTCTTTTTGTCTCATCACTCTAGCTAAGTGTTGAAACAGATAGGACACTCTCATAACCCATAGGACTGGAAAAACTTAGAAAACCCAAAAATGTTTCAGATTGGTATTCAAATCAATAAATGGTGGTGGACCATAAAATTTTTTACCTCCTAGAGCTAAAAAGTTCCACCTGGTGACTCCACAATCCTAAACAGACCTAAAGACTCCACTGGGAAACCCATTACTATCATAACATCATACAAATTTAGTTAAGAAGACATTGAGGATTAAATTTTTATTGCTAAAGATCAGTTTGCCTCCTAAATATTGTCATATTTGGTTAAACTTTTCTTATTATTTGGTCTGAAAACACAACATTGTGGCTTCTAGAAGAATTCATACTAGGAGCCATCCTGACCCAAATCCTCCTGAGATAATTGATAATCCTGAAAGAATCCTTATGAAGTCTCCTAAGGCCAAAACTTCAACTATTGTTAGGTCACTCCATAGAGCTAATTTTTTCCTTGAAAACCTTGCAGCTCTACAAGATTCACAAGTTGACTTAAGAAACCCATTCAGAACTAGGTCACTTGATGATATAGATCAGATATATTTTTGAGCCTTCACCTTCATCCCAAGATAGAAGTGAACATCCTGGTAGTAGAGAAACTATTCCACCCGATTTTAATTTCCTTCATAATTTTGGTTTCTCTCATCCTAGATCTACTCAAAAATTTCTTACTGGTCCATCCACTTCTATTATCTACACATCCACTGTTCAAACCACACCATTTCATCAACCCCCTCCCATTCTACATCCTCCACCTATAAACCCCCCACTTTTCCCACAACCTCCTATCATGGAAACGTGGTATGCTCCCCTAGTCCTTCCTTTACCTTTAGTCAATCTTCCATAAGACTATCAGTCCAAGATACCATTGTATGATGCTAGTGGTGCTACTACTTCTTCACAACATGTGGACAAGATGAATGACTACTTTGATAGAAATGAGATTGATGATGAAACTGTCAAACTTAGATTGTTTGCTCAAATTCTAGGGGGAGAAGCAAGAAAATGGTTCAAAGGCTTAACACCTAATAATATTAATGACCTCCAAGCCCTCCATCAGTTATTCCTAAACAAGTGGGAAGCTAAGAAAAACCCTCTCCAAATACTTTCAGATTACAATAATCTCAAAAGAAACACTAGGGAAAGTGTTCAAAATTATTGCACTAGATTCAATAGTGTGTATAATGCCTTACCCCCAGAATTGAAACCTCCACAAGGCTCAGCCTTGAACAATTTTCCTGAAGGATTTGATCCTGAAATGGCCTATAAACTGAGAGAAAGGGACCCTTTGACTCTATAAGATATGCAAAAAGGAGCTCTTGTTGTGGAAGTAAATTTGATGGAGAAAAGAGCAAGGATGAGGAATGAGAAGAAAGTATCATTTAGGGAGGAATATGTACCCTTTACATCTAGCTATAAAATGGAAAGAATGATGGAGGAAATGATGAAAAAGATGAGCATACTTGAGAGAGCACAAGCTAGTCAAAATCAATCAGCTCCCCAAAACTGAAATCAATCTCAAAATCAAAATCAGAATTTTAGAAGAAACCAACCTCAAAACAGACGAAGAGACCCTGATAAGGAGATCATACCTCCTTTTCATCAAAAATATGTAAGTGAGGTTGAAGAAACAATTGAAAAAATAGAGGAAGATGACATACAAATGTTGGGATTAGACAATGATTCTTTTGATATTCCTCACTATCAGAAATAAGGTTTATATACACCCTATGATGATGGGAGAATGGAAGATGAATATTATTATCAAGAGCTGGAAAATGTCATCATAGAGACTCCAAAAGAATATGACCTTAGGAGTAAAAAGAATCTGGAAAATCCCAAAACTAAAACCTCTGAAAACTCTGCAAAAAACAACTTTGTGAACAAACCCAAAGTTACAAAACAAAAAAGAAAAAACAGTGGTTGTAAATTCTGATCAAAACAAAGAGAAAGGCACTCAAATGAATGAAAAACAGAGTGCAGACCTTAGCAGCGTTAGCACCTCAGCTAGTGCTCTTATTAAAACAATTTTGACCAATGTAAATAGAGGAAATCAACAAGCTAATTTTGCTAATAGAGTGGTAATTAACAAGGCTGAAACAAACATTGTGAAAGATCAGATGCCTTTTAGTTTGGAACAGGAAATTGCCAAGATTAAAATCCCTGTTCCCCTCACTGAATTAGTCACCCAAGATGTATATAGATCACAAATTTTGAAAGCTTTCAACATAGAAGAGAATAACGACACTATCAACCTCAATGATGACCAACCAGAGCTCTTATTTGGTCCTAAGATTGAAGGAATATACCAAGAAGGGCCAGTTCCTCCTTTCTTTGTTAGTTTAAAAATTCATGACAAAATTTTACACAATGCCATGCATGATTCAGGGGCCTCTCATAACTTAATTCCCAAAGTAGTAATGGAGAGTCTAGGCCTTGAAATCACCATACCATACAAATATCTATACTCCTTTGACTCCAGTAGAGTGAAATGTTTAGGTTTGATCAAAGACCTCTATGTTAACTTAGCACAAATACCAGCCAAGTGTTTAGTGATGGATATTGTAGTGGCTGATGTACCCCCCAAATATGGTATGCTGTTATCAAGATCATGGGGAGCTAAGTTACAAGGAACAATGCAAATGGATATGACTTATGCTACCATCCCTTTTTTTAATCAAACCAGAAGACTATATAGGGAATCTCATATGAAATACATGGTTAGTAGCCAAGAGAGACCAGAAAACTCTCCTCTTTATTCTGTGCATACAAGCCTTGAATCATTTATTCTTTTCAATCATGAAACATTTAATAAGAAAGAAACCTTGACTGACTTAGTGGCCACCTCTCACTGTAACATAATGGCAGACACAGAAAAGAAGGAAGACAAGACAAAAGTATCAAGACAGTTTGCCAAAACAGAAAATCACAGCAAACTAATCACAGGTTTAGAGATACAAAATAGTCATCCATTGGTTGTCAAATTTGAGAGTCAAGAGAAGAATCCTCAAAATAATGAAGAACATGAGGAACTAAACCAATTTCAACATGATGTTGATTTACAAGAACAATCTAAAAGCACACAAGATAAAGAGGATACTAGTCAAACTAGTAATGCTGAAAACAGTCCTCTTTGGAGTATGAATTTTGATGGCTCTTGTACAAAGAGTGATGCCAGAGTAGGCATATGGATACACAACACTGAAAACAATCATGCAGAAGAGAATTCCTATAGGTTAAACTTTCAATGTACCAATAACATAGCTGAGTACGAAGCCCTCCTTTTAGGCCTACACTTATTGAAGAAATTAGGGGCCGAAAAGATAAACGTTCAGGGGGATTCAGAGTCGATTATTAGGCAAGTGAATGGGAAATATAGTGCCAAACACCCTAGACTAAGAGCCTATAGAATTTATGTCATGGATTTATTGAAAACATTTGATGAATTCCAGCTTGTCTTTGTCCCAAGAAACCAAAATATTCTCGCCAATGGTTTAGCCTTTGCTGCTAGAACTTGTCTAACACCTTATGAAACCAAAAAATGCACCACCCAAATCAAATTTAGACCAGCTGTCCCAGAACATGAAAAATACTGGCAAGTGTTCGATGGAGATAAACAAATAGAAGACTTCCTACAGTTCAGAAATGAATTTGAACTGCCAAGTTCAGATTCAGATTATGAAAATGACTGTCCTATTGAAGAAAATCTACTTGATGAAGAAGTAAAATCTCCACAGATTGCTGAGATAAATCTGTTAACTAATAAACTTGAACATACCATAGAAATTAGTGCAGATTTAGAGAAAGAAGACTTAGATATGTTGCAATCTAACACTCAAAACTTGCCAAAAGGATTGGTCCCCTTAGAAAAATTGTTTGATTTCAATGATGTTGCCAAAAAACCAAAACTGGAGCCTGTTGAAACTGAAGTTGAAGAGTGTAACATAGGTAGTGAACAAAAACCAAAGATGATCAAACTGTCTAAAACATTGCTAGCTCACATCAAACTGAAATATATTGAGCTGTTTAAGGAATTTTCTGATGTATTTGCATGGAGCTATGAGGATCTAAAATCCTATGACACAGAGATAATTCAGCATAAGATATCCCTCAAAGAAAACCAGAAGCCTTATAGACAAAAATTGCGCAAAATAAACCCTATTCAATTACCCCTGGTTGAGAAAGAAATCAAGAAAATGTTTGATGCTAGAATTATAGTCCCTGTTAGATATTCAGATTGGGTATCTAATCTTGTGTTAGTGAGAAAGAAGATAGGAGAAATAAGGCTTTGTATTTATTTTAGGAACTGAAACAGAGCCTCATTAAAGGACAACTACCCTTTACCCAAGATGGATCACATTTTACAAAAGGTAGTTGGTTCTAAAAGAATTTATTTGCTAGATGGCTTCTCAGGTTATAACCAAATTCTGGTACATCCTGATGATCAAATCAAAATAGCCTTTACCACACCTTGGGGTACTTTCATGTATGTGAAAATGCCCTTTGGTTTAATGAATGCTGGTGCCACATTTTAGAGAGCCATGGATATTTCATTCTCATAAAAATTAGGCTTCTTCATCATTATTCATCTTGATGATATCACTGTTTTTCCAAAACAGATGAAGAAAACCTAGAACACTTGAGAAAAGTCTTTGAGAAATGCATAAAGTATGGGTTATCTTTAAATCCAAATAAAACAATGTTTGGTCTCCAAGAAGGCAAACTACTTGGACATATCATATCAGAAGAAGGGATAAAGATAAACCCAAAGAGGATTGAGGGTATAATTGTTGGCCGGATAAATCGTTCTTGCGGACAAGACCGATCTTCCTAGTGTCAGAAGACAATCTAGCAACAAACGAACAACTAAGTTTGTCTTTCTCTAGATATATTCGTTTTACAAATAAATGTTATGAAGGTGTCGATCCTACCTTAGATCCAAATGCTTATTTGTGGTCGCAATGCTTCCGTTGCATCAATAATCTTTCATCGCAACAAGGGCCCTTTTGTCGCAAGAAAGTATCATCTTTCGTTGAACTGCAATCACAAACAAGAAAATATCAAATAGCACCTGTATAACAAATAATCATAAAACATACCTATCATAGTGATCAAGGAATCTATGAAATAAACGATCAAACGACAGCTTATTGAAATAAACAATCGAACGACAATTTATTGAGTAAAACGGAACTTGATTGTATTAATCTTAAAATATACAGAAGAACCTTACAACCTTAGCCTTGATGTTCGAAAGGCCTTCCCGGGGTCCGAAGCAGGAATCTCCTCTACTTTGATAAGTCTTGCACTCTTCCTCCAGAAGCATAAAGAGGTATGTGATCTTTCCTCTCAAAAGCTCAGCAGAAGGAAATCTAAATCTCAACAGCACTTCAGCTCAAAAATCTTCTCCAAAAAACTTAACTTCTTGAACTTTTTGACTTAACCCCAAAAGGCTACCCAATGCCTCCTTTTATAGAGCAGATGAGGAGGTTAGGATTCCACCTTCAAAGGGATAGAATCCTCCTTCAAAGGGATAGGCTCCTCATATCAAGGGATTAGTTCCTTAAGGTGTGGGATACATGCACCTTATCAAAGCGTACTCATCCCCAAAAAATCTCATCCAGAACCTTCCAGAATTGACCAAAATTCAACTTTTTCAGTTTAATTCCGCGCTTTTTTAACTTTACAGGGGTACCGCACCTATAACACTGGAAAAATGCGTTCTAGAACGCAGTTTATCTTCACCTTACCTGCGTACCCTAGCTAAAAACGCAGGCAGGCTTCATATTACCTGCGTACCCAAGGCTTTTTGAGTTTTAAGGGTTTTTTTTCTCCAGTTTCAGGGCATGGATTGAGGAACAAAGGTTGTAAGACTTGTAGAGGAGGCATGTATGAGTGTTAATGAGCTCATACAGTCAGTAAAATGTCAAGGTGACAGTTTTCAGTGTAACAAATTTCCCCCTAAAGTGCGAAGTCTAAAATAGATGAAGATGAAGTCTGTCATATATGAAGAGTGAATTACTTTATCATTTCAAGGATCATCCTGTGGACACCCTAGTCGAAACCTGTAAAAACATTCAATGCAAAATATATATATATATATATATATATATATATATATATGTAATCATATCATCGCTGAGGTAGGCATTCCCATACTCAGATCAAAAACTAACTAGAACTAACTTAAATTGTTCTGATACAGGAATGATTTTGAATACATCAACAGTATAGACATATGTCGACACAGCATGGATGCAGCCATCTGTTTATAAATAGTCTACTGTATGAATGATAACAAAATTCCTCGCAGCCTGGATGGTAGAAACTAGATCCAGGGTCTTGATTTCCGCATCTCGAACTAGTACGATTCTATCCATGTGAATAAATGTGTCGAAGTCGAACATGGTAGAAACCACTTGATTACCAGTCAATGATGTA
Source organism: Pinus albicaulis (assembly GCA_034641835.2). NCBI lineage: Eukaryota > Viridiplantae > Streptophyta > Pinopsida > Pinales > Pinaceae > Pinus > Pinus albicaulis. The sequence continues at coordinate 774,075,910 of CM076576.1, read as the reverse complement.
AACTGTTAACAAGTGTGAGAGTAACCACCAGTAATGTCAATGGCTCTCAAAGTACCCAGTACAATCCATGAAATGTGAATGAATGATCTGAAGTCGAACATCTCACGGAATCATTCGATCGAAGGTCAATGATGCAACCTGTCGTCGAAGGCGAGAAACCTACCATTGAGGCATGCAGATTTCAAGGTACTGACGATTTCTGGATCAACTTCCTAGATAATGAGCTGTCGTCGATAGAAAGTGATCCGTCGTAGGAAAGCCCACAACACGAAATCATAGATCAAGTTTTGAAAATATATTGGCAAGGACTGACTCAGGGATGGTCAAAATGGATGACAGATATTTTGCAGATGAATGGTTTATTTGAACTGTCCTCTTGAACACATAACGACACTGCAGATGGCTTGGTGAAAATTGACCCAAAGCTAATACCCAGAAACCAACTGAAGACCTTCAATGTGGTTTGATTAACTGTTAGGCAAAGGATTTCCCAACCCAGGTGGACAAAAAGTGTCGTGTTCAAGAGTGGTTAACGGTTTTCTGAATAATCAAAATGTAACAAACAGGTTCATTTTTCTCTCTTTTCCCCCACCATTTCTGGCAAGTACCTCTTTATTTTTGACAAGCTTGAGGAGGATAACATTTGCTTGTTTATAAGCTCATCCTTCGGACGAGTCCAACTTAGTTTAAGATTCGAACCCTAAGAAGGAGTGGTTCGTTCCTGTTTTAAAATTGAACAGGTCCTTTACTGTTAAGTTTTAACGAGTCCAGTATAGGAGAAACTCGGTGTTTTTCAATTTTAGGGAGTCAGAAGAAAAACTTAAGGAAACTCCATGGGTGTTCTTTTTCGTAAATTTAGTCTCTCGAGCCCGAAAAAAGATAAAATAATGCGGGAGAGAACTCTATTGACCAAAATTAGTCAACGTATACCTTTTTCGTAAATAGTCCATTTCAGTCCGTAAAAGGGGTAAACTTATACTGAAGGGACGATCATTCATTTACTTTAACGAGTTCGAATAATCAAGTACTCGGCAATCTTTTCATGTTTAGAGAGTCTGAAAAGGGCTTAAAAGAGGACTCTAAGTTTTCGCTTTTTCGGTAAGTTTTAACGAGTTCGAAAAAGGGATAAAAATGTACTCATGGTTTTCACTTTTTCGGTAAGTTTTAACGAGTTCGAAAAAGGGATAAAAATGTACTCATATGGCCGACTTTAAATTTAATTTACGAGCAGGAAAAGACAGAAAGAACTCGGCATTTTCATGTGTTTTACGAGAATGAAAGATAGCAAAATAATCTCGAGATTTTCATGAGTTTAACGAGTCTTGAAAATAACCGAAATTGACTCAACATAGGTTTCATTTTTATAAAAGCTTGAAACAGAGAAAAACTATGCTTCAGAGTGGTTTCATTTTTACACAAGCTTGAAACAGAGAGAAAACTGTGCTTGATGCCCCCTAAGCGTAACTGCTTCGGAGTGCATGCCCCCCCAGCTTCATTTCATTCAACTAAGTACACATCTGGTAATTAATCGTTGGATGGAATGAAGGTTCATTTACGAGATCCTATGAAAGACCCGACCTAAAAACTAACCTAAATATACGACTTAACATTTACGAGGTCTATTCAAAGACTCGACTCAATTAGGGGAGGATTTGTTTCATTTTTTAACAAGCTTGACACAGGAAAAGAACTATGCTCATGGCAACATGTTTCATTTTTTAACGAGGTTGACACAGTAAAAGGAACTATCCTCAGCTAACTACTTATTTCTAATCTACCTACATAACCTACTGATTCATTTTTTAATGAGGTTGACACAGGAAAAGAACTATCCTCATACCTGATTCATTTTTTAATGAGGTTGACTCAGTAACAGGAACTATCCTCAGACAAACTGATTCATTTTTTAACGAGGTTGACACAGGAAAAGAACTGTCCTCATACCTGATTCATTTTTTAATGAGGTTGACTTAGTAAAAGGAACTCTCCTCGGATCAACTGATTCATTTTTTAACGAGGTTGACACAGGAAAAGAACTGCCCTCAGAAACTACCTATTTCTAATCTAGCAATCTACTCTCTACAATCTACCTACATGTTTCATTTTTTAAGGAGCTTGACACAAGACAAGAACTCTGCTCCAGACACCTGTTTCATTTTTTAATGAGGTTGGCACAGGAAAAGGAACTATCCTCACAGAAGCTTGTTTCATTTTTTAAACGAGCTTGACACAAGAAAAGGAACTATGCTCTCGACTAACTGATTCATTTTTTAATGAGGTTGACACAGGAAAAGAACCATCCTCAGACACACTAATTCATTTTTTAATGAGGTTGACACAGTAACAGGAACTCTCCTCAGACTCACTGATTCATTTTTTAACGAGGTTGACACAGGAAAAGATCTGTCCTCATATCTAACTTCTAATCTACAGCTTGTTGGAGGTTTCCTCAACACAACTAACATTTACAGCCATGGTTGGTTGGTTGACTTCTTTCTTATCCTTCTTCTTCTTCTCCTTCTTCTTCCCTTTCTTCTTCTTCGCCACCTGGTTACTAGCGTCAAGGCTTTTACCAGGTGAAGAGGAAGAAATGGAGGAAGAAATATTAGACGAAGAAGGTAAAGGGTCAACAGAAGGTTGGTGATGTTGAGATGGTGAACTCTGTTTAGGTGAAGCATCCGGTTGAGGTGAAACAATTGGAGTGTTCGGGGCCAACGAAGTTGAAAATAACCATATCGGTAAACCTATTGTAAATCCAGGTAATGACAATGTAGCCATATAAGGAGGACCAAAATTTCCAAAGCAAGGAAAAGTACTAGGATTCTCGTTAAGAGGGATTCCTTGGTTGGTAAATTCCGGAACAGTTGCCATTATATTCAACTTTAGTGAATTTTATTAACAAATTAAAAACTAAAATTAACAATTAACAATTAACACCTAACAATTAAAATTCACAATTCACACCTATGGTCTCTAAAAGTAAAAAAAAACAAATCAACACGCGCTATCAAATCTAGGAGTCAAACCACACACAAACAGTAACTTCCCGTACTAAAAACACTAGTTGGTGATAAAATCCAACATCGTAGAATTTAATATAGAAAGGGCGGTTGGAACAGTTACCCCGACAACCTGCTTAATGAAACAGACTGGCACAAGTTTCTTCACAAAACCATCTCGAGTGAAGAGAACCCCCCAGAGAGTCCAAGTGAGTCTAGTCGACGTCTGCTCCAGGTACAGTGGGATCTTCCCTCCACCGTCACCTTAGGAAAAAACCCTATAGATTATGGCCAATAAGGTTACCAACAGAAACAAATATACCTGGGGGAACAGTCTATGATCCGACACACACGCAAGGGCAGAGTAACAAAGCTCAATCCCCTTGAAGGCTCCTTGACATAATCCAAGGTTTACCGACAAGTGACCCCAGGCTCCTCGACAATGGTCAATCCGAGGTTTACCATTTTTAATACGTGTATATCTGCTATCGTTCCCAATGAGGAAGGATTGATTACCTCACTAGTTCAGATATGATCTCGTGCTTGACTCCTTTAGGAGGAGCTTCCCAGAGCATACATGCAACAATTGGAATTTTTCCTACCGCAAGATCGACTACTTGTTTGTTTTACTGTCTTGGAGAGTTAACTAAAACCTATTCCAAGACACTAGCCTAAGCTATGATTGGTGGAAAGAGTCCTAAAAATGTAAAAATTACTAGAAGAATTTTAATTAAGCGCTGTGTTATTTAGGCTGTTATTACTCAAAGGGTAAATGGATATGAAACCAATGGTGTTATGACCCGAACAAAAACTGAATGCAATCGAATATGATAATGTAATCTTTTCAATTCGATGAATCCTACCTAAAGTAAGGAGAGAGTTTCCATTTGCTTCCAACAATGCAAAGATTGATTACTAAGAGAAAATACAACAAATTCTCTAATGCACTAATTTTATCAAGAAAACTAATGCAAATCAATCCCAAAACAATTTTTTTTATTTTTTGTGTTTTTAAAACAAACATAAAAACATCTAAATTCAAATCAAAGAAAATTGATCTAAATCTACAATTGATTTTTCAGACTGTAAACTATGCAGTTGTAATCTATGCACAATTCACATGAAAAGTATGCAAATGTAATCTATGCACATTTTTCATTCATATTCTGAAAATGAGAATTCTAATTATGCAAGTGTGATCTATGCAAGAGAATTCTCAAACACAAGATGATTCTAATGTAATCTAAGAACCAATCAAGTGGAAGTCAAGAAAATCGGGTGAGAGTTCCAAAGATCAAAAAACACTCAAAGGCGATTAACACTCATACACAATTTTGCATCTTTTTGCAAAAACAAAAGCAAAAAGATGCAAAATTGTGAAAAGACTGAGACAAACCTCCAAGTAATGACCAAAGGAAATCAAATTAAGAATTTCTCAAAAAAGAGACTCAAAACACCCAATTAACATAATGGAGATTGATGAGATGAAGAATTGCTGAAAGAAATTCAGAAACAAGAGATTTTTGACAGAAAAATACAGATCTGGGTAGATGCTAAGAATCCTAAATTAAATCTAAACTAAACTAAAAGAAGAAATCAGAAGTTTTTCAAAAATTTTAACAGGGTCCGCAGGCTCCCAGAAGTAACAGGTGCGGTCCCACACTGTTTACTTAAGGAAAGTGCGGAGATGCCCGCACTGTGTGTGAAGACAAAGTGCGGTCCCCAGAAAATTTCAAGAAAAACATAAAATATTTCAAAATTTTAAAAACAGACAAAAACTAAGCTACCCAGGCAGATATCAATCAATCAAAAACTAGGAAAAACGTTTCCTCAAATCAAAACAAAAGAGAACCAAAAAACAAGTTCCTTTCCCCAGCGGAGTCGCCAATTTGTTGGCCGGATAAATCGTTCTTGCGGACAAGACCGATCTCCCTAGTGTCAGAAGACAATCTAGCAACAAACGAACAACTAAGGTTGTCTTTCTCTAGATATATTCGTTTTACAAATAAATGCTAGGAAGGTGTCGATCCTACCTTAGATCCAAATGCTTAATTTTGTGAGTATAATCACTTCAGTTGTATCAGTAATCTTTCATGTATGAGGGCCCTTTGTGTGAAAGTAAAAAGCATGTATCTTTGGTGGGCACATAATTACACAAACAAGAAAATATTAAATAGCACCTGTATAACAAATAATCATAAAAGATACCTATCATAGTGATAAAGGAATCTATGAAATAAATGATCAAACGACAGCTTATTGAATTAAACAATCGAACGACGATTTATTGAGAAAAACAAAACTTGATTGTATTAATCTTAAAATATATAGAAGAACCTTACAACCTTAGCCTTGATGTTCAAAAGGCCTTCCCGGGGTCCGAAGCAGGAGTCTCCTCTACTTTGATAAGTCTTGCACTCTTCCTCTAGAAGCATAAAGAGGTATGTGATCTTTCCTCTCAAAGCTCAATGAGGAAAATCTAAATCTCATGACACTCAAAATCTTCTCCAACCTTCTTATGAACTTTTTAACTTAACCCCAAAGGCTACCCAATGCCTCCTTTTATGGAAAAGCGAGATGAGGAGGTTAGGATTCCACCTTCAAAGGATAGAATCCTCCTTCAAAGGGATAGGCTCCTCATATCAAGGGATTAGTTCCTTAAGGTGTGGGATACATGCACCTTATCAAAGCGTACTCATCCCCAAAAAATCTCATCCAGAACCTTCTAGAATTGACCAAAATTCAACTTTTTTGGTTTAATTTCGCGCATTTTTGACTTTACAGGGGTACCGCACCTATAACACTGGAAAAATGCGTTCTAGAATGCAGTTTATCTTCACCTTACCTGCGTACCCTAGCTAAAAACGCATGCAGGCTTCAAGTTACCTGCGTTCCCAAGGCTTTTTTGAGTTTTCAGGGTTTTTCCTCCAGTTTCAGGGCTTGGAATGAGGAACAAAGGTTGTAAGACTTGCAAAGGAGGCATGTATGAGTGTTAATGAGCTCATACAGTCAGCAAAATGTCAAGGTGACAGTTTTCAATGTAACAATAATACAAATCAATCATCCTAGAAACATCAAGGAACTTCAATATTTCAATGGGAAGATTAATTTCTTGAGAAGGTTCATACCCAATCTAGCTCAAATCCTTAGAAATATAACACACATGCTGAAAAAGGTACAAGGAGTTAAATGGACCTTAGAAGCAAAGAAATCATTTGAACTGGTAAAACAAGCACTAACCAAAACACCAGTTCTCATTAGTCCTGATTTTACAAAGGATTTGTTAGGGTCCCGTGATCTGGCTGATTGGCAAACCAAATGACAGTGTAACATCAAACCAATCTTTAGAGCCCGAGGACCTAGCCTTCCCGGACTCAGAGAGGGCTCTCTCTATTTGTGTAAGGGATATCTATGTGTTTTCTTATTGTGTTCTGATTTTAGGCTAGTTATGAAGTAGGTTTTTTGGTTTTGGTTTTTCGGTTGTGAGGGATGAAACTGATCAAAGATATAAGATAGGTAAAAAAATGTCAGATCAACTGGGCTATGGGGTCGAAGAGGTCAACAAAGCTTTCAAATGGTGATACAAGGTTGTTGAAGGGCCGATTTGATTCGAGGTAAAATGGATCTTTGGGCAAAATGGAGTAAGATGGACATCAAGTTTGTGAATAACAAAGGATTTCAAGCATAACTAGTTTAATAGCTGACATAAACATGGTAGGGTAAAACATTAATAATGAGAAATGTAACTTTAAGCTAATTAATGCACAAAAATAAACATTCAATCCATGCATAGAGATAAATAACTTTCTAACTTTAGGAAATGGCTATCAGACTTTGGGGAAATACATTTAAGACAGACAAACAACTCAAATCACTATGTCAGAATGCCTAAACACAGTACTTCAAGCTATTGGGCACTTTGAAAACAATATTTCATAGTCTTAGGCAAAGGGCAAGATCAGAACAAGACCTCCTTGGTTCAACAAATGACAATCTAATCATTCAAAGAGAAGTTTCACAGATGGAGCTATGGCTAGCCATGAGTAAGCAGGGCATACTGTAAATCATAATTAGCATGCATAAAACCATGAATGAAACAAACAAACAGTATTATTAAGTTATTAAAGAGCAATCAAGAATTCTTTAATGTGACTAAGAATGAAGAAAACATGGAAGCTATGAAGAAACAGGAAATTTGAGGTGCCTCCAAGGGCATGTCTCAAATTTGTTCTCTACTGTCCTATAGCAAGCAAGAAAATGGATTTATGAATGAAAACTAGGAAACAAAGCAGAGAGAGAGACACTATACCATTATACCAAGTCATGGAATCCAACAACAATCCTCTTTCATCGTCCAATAACATCCAAGAGACTATCCAAAAGCATGAGACAAGTATTTCTTCCAGGCATGCTGCACGGGCCAAAAGGCTTTAAACTTCTGCAAACTTGCTCGAAAACTCTCTTCGGTCCAGTGAGCAGCTAAGATGAGATGTTGTTTTTGTTTTGAGAATTTCAAATGGGCTTGCAACAGTCCTTTTATCCCCTTGAAGTTGAAAAAATCAATTACCTTTGTGGTTACTTTGTGAGGCTTTTGAAGGTCCCTTTTGAAAAAGGTGTTGTTTGTGAAACAACAAATGAAACCCAACCTCATCATTTATAATTTTCAAAATAAAACAAACCCAAAAATCGACCAGGCCTCTTTGAAGTGTTGTGGATGACTGTTTTTTGAGGTCTTCGTGAATATGACACTTTTCAAAGTGAAGAAGTCATCCTTAAAGCCACAATTCCCCTTAGTGGTTTCTCATTAAGGGATGAAAATTTATTCCTGTGTCCATATCTATTTTTAAGAGGAAACTGTGATCAAAAGCATATACTGACTGTAGAAGCACTTCTTCAAATGACATTTCTCTTTGACTGTGAGTGAAACTTAGTTGTATTCACCTAGGCTTTACTATCATTTGTTTATCAACAGGGAACCTTTATTTTATTCAAAATGCAACAGCAAGGTACCTTTGACCTATTTTCATAAGGAACAGGACTTTATTTGCAACAGTGGCATGCTTTATTTGCTTTGAGTGTTGTTCTTGAACTTGAAACACATGCCATCTCTCTTCTTACACATTGATGAACCTAAGTGTCTATTTGCTAAGCCTCCTTTAGAAAACAAAGCTCAGGCTACCTTTTTGTCCACTGTGATGAGTTGTTGAAAGAAAATTCTTCATGGACAGGAAGAACATAACTTTTTGAATATTAACATCACTCTTTGGCCTCTATTAAACCCAGTTGATTTCAACTACTTTCAACTCTATTTTGTTAAAGGAATAGAGACTAAATGTCATGTCTATTTATCAAGGAGATGGATCTTTGGAACCTTTAATTAAAACACATACCTGAGCAAGGTTTGTTCATTTTTTTTGGCTCCTGACTTCTTTTGAAAGAAAATCTGATAGGAGATAAGATCAACCTCTTGGATTATTATAGTACCCCTGCTTTCTCTTTGTTTTTTAATACCATTTCTCTACTCATAGGCCTTCAACTGTCTCCTATTGTTCTTCAAAATTTGTCTTTCAGTCAGTGAAAACCCTAAAAGAAACCACTGTCCCAAACCCTCTGCTTGTAAAATGAAGGAGGTTTTCTCAGTCTTCAAGCCTCTACTCATGTATGGAGGAGGTTTTCTCAGTATTCAACCCTCTGCTCATGTATGGAGGAGGTTTTCTCAGTCTTCAACCCTCTGCTCATGTATGGAGGAGGTTTTCTTAGTGATGCCATTTCATCAGCTTCTCCAAACAGTGTTACCTTTCCTTTCACTACCTATTCATGCTTGAGTGAATGAAGATGGAAAATTGATAATAAGTCATGATGGGTACTTTTCTGAGACATGTAATTATGCTTTTCAAATACCTTTGTGTCTCTTTAGACATCACAAGCAGTTTGGCTAGTATTTGCAAAGCACTTCTTGTCATTCATAATTTACTAACCTTTGACTGTGATTGCAGGAGCTTAATGAAACATTCTCTATCCTGTGGCTACATCCCAGGCTCAAAATCACATGAGAAGCAACTGTCTTCTCATGTTGAGCCAAATACTGTCTTCTGGAATGCTGGTACACTTCTGCTCTTGAAAGATCCATTGAAACACTATAAAACCACCTAATATCAGTTTGACCTATGGCACATGCATTGTTGAGACTTCAGGGCTTGTTAGTGGCACAAATTAAGGGTGTAACCAACTTTTTTTGCAGAATAGGAAGGTCTGTTATGACTGTTTTATAGTAGATAGAGGTTCTTTGGCTTTAGGATAGTTTTCCAAGGGAGAAATGCCTAAAGCGCCACTACCTAACTTAGGGGAGACTTCTTGGGCATATTTGGATTGTTTTCTTTAGAGCTGATGGATAGGATAGTAGGGCTGAGGCTAGATAGGGCTTGATAATAAGGTTTAATCTTGTCATGGGCGGATTGAAAAGGTAGGAGGGAAAAAATGTTTATGGGTGTTTTCCAGCTGGCAAATTTGACAATTTTTTAGATCAGCTGCTAGAAAACTTGGCTGTTACAACTAGTCATCACCAACAAGTGAAAAATACTGATGACTAACAATGGCTCCATTTGGGGAGGGCAGCTCCTTTTCAAGAGGTGTCCAGAATTTCAGATCTTTGGCTTATGAATACCAGTGCCTTATCCATTTGTGCAAATTTCATTCTTCCTTGATGCTATTTCTGAAAATTGACAACATGATTAGCATCAATGATATTTCAACCTACCCCGCTATATACCCTAACATTTTTTCTTCTTTCGGGTGCATTTGGACTAGCAACCCTTTGACATAGTATTTTTAAAAAATGACACTATCTAGTTTCTACACTTATATCCGCCGAGAGTTCATATTAAGCTGATGAACTCCTTTGTTTCTCTACCTATACTAGATTGACTGTCAAGGTTAAGCTATTTGACAGGATTTTATTCTGTAATCTAAAACATGAAATTGAAAAATGACCAAATCAGGATTAGACAGTTTGATTTGGCATGTACTTGTGGCATGAAATACAAGCTGCACACAAATATTATTTTGCATAAAATGAAATCTAGAAAAACAAGGCTAGGATACACAATTTGTTTTTCATCCCTGCTTTCCTCTTTGGTTCTGTTTTGAGAATGTGGAACCAGTATCTTTTCCTAATCTACTCTCTTTGATAAGTCAAGCTTACACAATGTTGACTATCTTTTCCTCTCACTAACTTATCAACAAATAAATTTAAAACATGTTCAGTTATGATTAGGCTAGATAACTGAACAAGACATCTTTGAGCACTAGTAGCGGCATTTAGACTTGCTCGCTTTCAGCATGACTATTTTTGGGTATGGGGCTGTACCATTGCTTTTAGAAACTGCCCTCTTTTTCTACTTTTTACTGTTTTTGTATTTTTTGCTTTTTCACTTTTTCTTCAAACAATATAGAATTGAAAAGATGCTCACAAGGCTGAGCGTATTTTCTAATACTGTCTATCTATCCTAATCTAATCTATACACAATAGACATTTATTTGGTGAACTCTCTTTTCCAATGTAACCATCAAGTAGATGATTACATGGGTGACTCTGGTTTAGTTCTTTCATGATGCTGAAGAAATCAAAAGGCCACTTCCACTTCATTTGTTTTCGGGCAGTAGTGCTTAAGTTTTTCCTCACACTTTGCAGCAAACTATTCATGGTAGAACACACTACTCCTTCTTTAAAGGTCTCTAGGGAAACAGCAAAGGGGTCTTCGAATAATAGCTGGCCTAGATGATTTGAACAATAGACCTCATTTAGGATTACTCCCTCCTTTACTTGACTAACCTTGGGATTATTTTGAGAAAGAATCCCTTCTCCCTCTTTATGATTATCTGATTTGGAAACTTTAGAAAGTAATGTTATGCTACCTTCAAGCAATCTTGGTACACCCTGATTTAGTGAGATGATTCCTATTTATGAGCCATTATCCTGATGAGTAGGACTATTCTTTAGCACCAGGTCTTCTTGAGAAGAAATTTTAGTATCAGCATTAGTCTGTTTAGTACTTTTAGTATGAGAAAATGCATTAGTAGATAAATCAGCAGTAGAACACATATACATATATTCTTTACAAAAAGGTTTGGATGCTAGTTGTATGCTTAGGATTTCATTGGTTTCTACTTTTGTTGAAAGGGGCGGTGTTTTTATTTTTCTCTAGATGGAACCATGATGTTTCTCTTCCTTTTGTGACTGATTACAAGGATGAATGTCTTCTTGAGGAGGTATTTCAACCTCAACAACAATTTGTTCTATTGTTTCTTTATGAGCAATTTCTTTAGTAGGTAAGGCAGTAGTGGATAACATCTGGTCTATTTCCTTTTCAGTTAAAGGAGGAGCTATTTTCTGTTTTCTTTGGATTGGGCAACAATTGCTTTCCATTTTTGTGGAAGTTGATCTTGTGGCTGAATGTACTCTTGTATTTTACAAGGAAGAGTAGATGGATTTTTATTTGTTTCAACCTTTTCAAAGAGCTCTTGTGGATTCTCTCTTATTTTTTGATGGATTTCATATGGGATCAACTCTTCTTAGTCATCTTGATGGTTATTTTGGGTAAGAAAATTATGGATCTCCTCTAAATAATCCTCAGGATACCAATCTCCTAATTTTTCATCAATGCTTACAAGGTGTTGTATGAGGTCTTCAGATTGATCACAACAATTTTCAGCCAATGATAGAGATGGAAAATGCCCTATATAGTGTTTACAAAATACTTTGTGGAAATCCTTCAAAGAAAACAAGATGCCAGGTTCTAGGCCTTCATACCATTTCCTTGCCTCTCCTTCTAATGTACCCATGAACATTTTCATGAGGCAATCCTCATGCCATTCGACCTTTAACCTCCATACATGTATATGAAAATTGATGAGATGTAACAATGGGTCATCAACCTTTTCAATTCGAAAGATAGGTAGGTTTTCTATCCAATTTACGTATTTACGCATTTTGTGTGGGAATCCAGGGATATGTTCTCTGCTCATCGGAGCATATCTCCTTTGTGTCCTTGGATCCATCTTTGTTAATAAAAAAGGATCACTGTGTCTTTTCAACCAGTCTAAAGTTCTCTGCCAGTGGATTCTTTTGGTCTAATGAAGGTTGTGGAGTCACTAGGTGGAAGATTTGAACTTTGTTGTCCACCATCAACATGATTGGGATTGCTTAATGCATTCCCACGAGATTTTATAAGGACTAGTGGAGTAATAGGCCTACTGGAGGCTAGTGGAGTCGCCAGGTGGATGTTTTTAGTCGTTTTTAGAGATATGTGTATGGTCCACCACCAATACTGATAAAAAGCGATCTGGGAATGTTTTGGGGTTTTATGAGTTTTTATGTGTAGCCTATGAGGTTTGGAAGAGCTTCCTATAACTAAATCATCATTTTGCTAAGATGGTGAAAGAGCTAGCTTCTACTCTTCAAACAACACTTAATTTTTCTAAGTTTGATTGAGACTTCGAGAGTTACTAAGGAGTACTTAGATTTTCACTAACTCGGAAGGTCCCATCGTGATCGCCATTATGTTAGTGAGCGGTGGGATAAGTCAATCAGATAGTATTCTTAAGGCTGCTGAAATGTTTTAGGGAATCTAAGTTTTTTAATCACTCAGAGTCCCACCGTGATCGCCATTATGTTAGGGTGGCGATGAGGTGGCTCAATTGGATAGTAGCCTAGAGTTTAGTAAAGTAGTAAGACCTACTGGAGGCTAGTGAAGTTGCCAGGTGGATTTTTAGTTTTTTTGAGGTATATGTGTATGGTCCACCACCAGTACTGACAAAAACCAATCTAAGGGAGTTTTTGGGGTTTTTCTGAGTTTTTATGTAGTCCTAAAGTTTGTAAGAGTGTCCTACAACTAATTCATCATTTTGCTAGGATGGTGAGACAACCAGAGTCTACTCTTCTAAGTTTGACTAAGATTTTGAGAGTTCATAAGGGATACCCAGGAGGTTTTGACTCAAGGTCCCACCGCGATCGCCATTATGTTAGGGTCCTGTGATTTGGCTGATTGGCAAGCCAAATGACAGTGTAACATCAAACCAATCTTTGGAGCCCGAGGACCTAGCCTTCCTGGACTCAGAGAGGGCTCTCTCTATTTGTGTAAGGGATATCTGTGTGTTTGCTTATTGTGTTATGATTTTAGGCTAGTTATGAAGTAGGTTTTTTGGTTTTGGTTTTTAGGTTGTTAGGGATGAAACTGATCAAAGATATAAGATAGGTAAAAAGATGTCAGATCAACTGGGCTATGGGGTCGAAGAGGTCAACAAAGCTTTCAGATGGTGATATAAGTTTGTTGAAGGGTCGATTTGATTCGAGGTAAAATGGATCTTTGGGCAAAATGGAGTAAGATGGACATCAAGTTTGTGAATAACAAATGATTTCAAGCATAAATAGTTTAATAGCTGACATAAACATGGTAGGGAAAACCATTAATAATGAGAAATGTAACTTTAAGCTAATTAATGCATAGAAATAAACATTCAAGCCATGCATAGAGATAAATAACTCTCTAACTTTATGAAATGGCTATCAGACTTTGGGGAAATACATTTAAGACAGACAAACAACTCAAATCACTATGTCAGAATGCCTAAACACAGTACTTCAAGCTATTGGGCACTTTGAAAACAATATTGCATAGTCTTAGGCAAAGGGCAAGATCAGAACAAGACCTCCTTGGTTCAACAAATGACAATCTAATCAGTCAAAGAGAAGTTTCATAGATGGAGCTATGGCTAGCCATGAGTAAGCAGGGCATACCGTAAATCATGCTTAGCATGCATAAAACCATGAATGAAACAAACAAACAATATTCTTAAGTTATTAAAGAGCAATCAAGAATTCTTTAAAGTGACTAAGAATGAAGAAAACATGGAAGCTATGAAGAAACAAGAAATTTGAGGTGCCTCCAAGGGCATGTCTCAAATTTGTTCTCTACTGTCCTATAGCAAGCAAGAAAATGGATTTATGAAACTAGGAAACAAAATAGAGAGAGAGACACTATACCATTCTACCAAGTCATGGAATCCAACAACAATCCTCTTTCATCCAAGAACATCCAAGAGACTATCCAAAAGCATGGGACAAGTATTTCTTCCAAAGATTATATGACCATATATTGCTTCTATTCATCAAGTTCAGCCTTGTTTACAATGAAAGCCTTTGGAATATATAGGCCAAAGTGAGGAAAACCTCTTGGTTCAACTTGCAATCTCATTGGCCTATCCAAAATATATGATTTTGTCGTTGAGGCTTTGCAAAGCCCAAGGCACAAAATATCTAATAAAATATCTAAAAAATGCTAAAATAAGGGAAAAAAATTGACTTTTCATAACTTATCACGTACAAAAATAGCTAAACGCACATGAGGAAAAGTCAGTTTTGAAAGGTTCAATTTTTACAAAAATACTCAAAAAATGCATCAGCAAAAGTTCCCCTAACTTGCTGGCAACTTTTGGAAGCATTCCCGATGTCGAAATGAGGCTCATGATGGCTCGTTGGAAATCTTTGAGTGTCTACTTTCTGAAAATGTTTATTTTTATCCCAACTTACCACTGTAAGTCCTCCAAAAACAGACCTGTGTGTAAAAAACCAAAAAAAATGCCTTGCTGATAAACGGGGCAGAGTGTAGAAAAAGCGAGTGTTTTTCGCCATTTTGGGTGAGAAAATGATCTTCAATTGTTTTGAAAATCGCTGAGTATGTGCCCTTGAAATTATGGCATCCAATGATACCATTTTCATCCTTTTATGATACCCCAAACTGAAATGGCGATGCCCATGAGTTTTGGCCAAAAACCCAAAAATGACAAAAAACCAAAATATGTCGAATTTTGCCCAAACGTGGCGAGCATGACCCTCAAGGGTTTTCAGCAACATGTTGTGAAGAAGAGGCCAAAATTTGGAGCCTTGAGGTGTCTTTCCTCAATTTTGGTGCCAGGCGCTTCCCTTTAGCCTGCTTGAGTTTTTCTTGAGCAGCCTTCAACTTTCGCCGGGTAAACTGATTTAGATTTTTATAATGCCCGGTCATCCTCTGTTGAAGGTCCAAGTTCCTATTTTCCTTCTCCAATTTCTTCTCCAAGTTATCATTAACTCTCTCAAGCCATGCTTCTCGATTGTTCTCTATCTCTTGTTTGAACAATGCAGTGAGAGGGGTAGATTGGAGAAGGGCATCTTCTTCTTCTTTTTCTTTCTCAAGGGCCTTTTTTAGCCCCATGGTTCTTGGCCTCTTTCGCCTAGGCTAATCTTCACCCTCACTTTCATCAAACTCACCCATGAGTTCTTCGAATCTCACCTGTGCTTTGGAGGCCTCCTTTTTGTATCGGATGGCCCGTGTCTCATATACAGCCATGCAGACACTCATCTGCTTGTTTTGAACTTGCAAAAAATGATTGAAGTTCCTAGCTCTATCAAGATCAGTCCTCGAGGCATCAATTTGGCTTTCTCTATGGATCAAGAGGTTTTCTAGGATCTGGGCTTCATTATTACTATCATCACTTTGGATTTGGATGGTGTCAAATTCCCTTTCCTGTTCATGACTGCTTTGTTCCTTGCCCTTCACTTTGCTTTGGGTGGCTCTTTTAGTCCTCTTCCTCTTGGGCAATTCGACCATGGGCTTTTTGGGCAATTTTCCCTTTCTTCGGAGGGCCCTAGTCACATTTGGAGTTACAACTCTAGGTACCCTTTTCTTTGTTGTCCGGGGCTTGGCCACTTTCGGAGAAGAGAGCATGGCCCCTTGC